>OX467710.1:40498462-41013353 GCA_950111635.1 Agelastica alni
TGTGTGTGGTGTGTGTGTGTGTGTGGTGTGTGTGTGTGTGTGTGTGTGTGTGTGGTGTGTGTGTGTGTGTGTGTGTTTGTTTGTGTGTGTGTTTGTTTGTGTGTGTGTTTGTTTGTGTGTGTGTTTGTTTGTGTGTGTGTTTGTTTGTGTGTGTGTTTGTTTGTGTGTGTGTTTGTTTGTGTGTGTGTTTGTTTGTGTGTGTGTTTGTTTGTGTGTGTGTTTGTTTGTGTGTGTGTTTGTTTGTGTGTGTGTTTGTTTGTGTGTGTGTTTGTTTGTGTGTGTGTTTGTTTGTGTGTGTGTTTGTGTGTGTGTTTGTTTGTGTGTGTGTTTGTTTGTGTGTGTGTTTGTTTGTGTGTGTGTTTGTTTGTGTGTGTGTTTGTATGTGTGTGTGTTTGTTTGTGTGTGTGTTTGTTTGTGTGTGTGTTTGTGTGTGTGTTTGTATGTGTGTGTGTTTGTTTGTGTGTGTGTTTGTTTGTGTGTGTGTTTGTTTGTGTGTGTGTTTGTTTGTGTGTGTGTTTGTTTGTGTGTGTGTTAACGTTATTTTAAAAAATGTACAATTGCACAAAAAAATTATTAGTTTAGTACAGACCAAAGGCTAATTTTACGCACACCGCTAATATTGGAACCGATGTCGGTGCTGGCTTCAAATGCAATATGTAATCAATAAGGGATGTAGGATGTAACCAAAATTGTCTTTAAATTTTTCTTATTTGAAATTTTTTGTCTACGGTACAACAACCCACGGAGAAGGCATCTACCTTCTGTTCTGAACAATAGCAGCGTTTATCTTTCACAACAGCTAAAACTGCTATGAAACCATGTGATCAAAGTTTCACGGTTTATAGGAACTTAACATGATCTTGTTTTCAATTGTCACTGCTCCCGCTATTACGGAATACTCTAGGATTTTCGTCAGCACAGTAACGGCAACTGTTTCGATTTACAGTACCATTTAAAAAAAAAGAAACGTTCATCCAAAAAACAAATATTAAATAAAAAGTTTGCATTAGTATTTATTTTGTCAGTCATAATCTCACAAAACTGTAGTCGCCTGTCTGGGTCATCTTTATTTATTTCCTGTGCCAAATGTATCTTGTAGGGATGAAATTTATGTAGTTTAATTCAAAACTCTACGAACCGTAGTGTGCAAAAAACCAGAATTTTCGCCAATTTTCTTGTACTTGTGTTGTAGGATCTAAATTTATATGACCTATAATAATTGCTACTTTTGCCGCTTTAGACTTAACACGATTTTCATAATTCTTTGTTTTATAAGCTACTGACCATATTTGACAATTTTTTTTAACTCTAATACATATGAGTGATAAAGGTGCTTGTTTTCATGAAGCTGATCAAATAAATTCGCTGTTCTTCTTGCACACTTCCCGTTTTTAAAAAATTTGGAAATAATCTCAATTTGTTTTGCAATTAAATATACCATTTTAAAAATATTCAAAAAATAAGTACCTAATTGGATTTATACTAACATCAATATTAAACAAACTGTCTTAGTATAAAATTACTAATTTTTTACAAAATTCGTTATAATTTACTTTTGATGTGATAAAACAATTGACACATTATTATGTTGCGTTTCATTTGTAAGAGGTGTTGCACTTTAAATTAGCTAAATAAAACTTTTTTTGCAAAGACGGTGTAAATATAAAAAAAATCGTGTATGATCATATACCTGAATACTCTATCTAAATGCCTTTCTAATGATGTGCCACACTTAATACATTTCCTATTTTAAATTAAGGGGTAGGTAAAGTGAAAAGGAGGGGGTTGACAAATGACAGATATCTGTATCGTAAAAATGTGTCCCCCTTAGAACAAAAATCGGCGTGTTTCAGCATTTTCTTAAATTCTAATGAACACTGCCAAATACCGGGGTGGACTGTTTTCAATGGCCCACTCCGTATTTCTTAAAGTTGTCTGCCCACAAACAAAACCTGTGCATCGCGTACTTTTTGTGATACTAGGACCATCACGGGAAAATTATTTACGATTTATTTTTAATTATTTGTCCTTGTCTCTCAAACGACGCCTTTCGTTAGATGTTTTCAGAGATGAAATACAAGGTTGCTTACGTGTCTCCATCGCGAACACTAAGATATTTTTCGATATTCCTGTCGCAGTCAAAACTTGGCGACAAAAAACTTTTAATAGGAATTTGCAAGGTATGTTTTGCCTCCTTTTCGTAAATTTAATTCCATTATCAATAACGTTTTTCTTTTCCGCAGAGTAGTTATTTTTACAGTTTGGTCTGCCCATATTAATTAAAATTTTGAATAAAAAAAATAAAAGAGCAGCAAAAAACACCGATTATAGTCCGCTAAAATTTTTCGCGTACTTTGTAATCATCAAACAAGGCTGTTCGGCAATTAGCGTATTTTGTATCTGTTCCAATCTTTTCATTTCTACTTCGTTCTCTATTCATTATTTAGTCTGTTACACATTTAATTGCAACGCCAATACCAATAGGGGGTTGTTTTTCATTAAATGCCATAATGTAAACAAGGGAGATAAACAACATCGTGTATTTTAGGGATGTTCCAATTACTCAATTAAATAATCTATTATTTTTATTTCTGCGAAAAATATACGAGTATATTATTTTACTTTAGTGTATTTATTTGATTTTTTTTGCTAACTTTTAAATCTTTAGATTAAGGATAACTCAATCAATCAATTGTTTTATTACTACTACTACTACGATGGCGATACAGCCCATATCGAGCCTTGGCCCCCTCAATCCTTCTTCCCCATCCATCCCGATCTACCGCTGCATGTCTCCAATTTCTTATACCCAGTATTTCTTCAGTATCCTTCCGTACCCCATATTCCCAGCGCAGCTTTGGCTTTCCTACCGGTCTCTTCCCCTTCAGGTTTTCGTGTGAGCACCTTTTTTGGGACCCTGTCGTCTGGCATTCTTTGGGCATGTCTTGCCCAACTCAGTCGCATCAGTTTTATATACATAGAAACTCTAGTATAATATCACAAGAGAGCAAGAATAAATTGAAAATGATTTGACGGATTTTAAAAAACTTGTTGCCAGGCGATAGACACGAGAGCCCGAAGGGCTTAAATACAGTTAATATGATGAGTCCGATGAATAATAATCCCAATACTGTCCAAAGTATCGACGTATGGTAATTGGTGTTGAAAATTTCTTCAACTGGCTTTAATTTTCTTGAAATTTCGTAAAGGTTATCGAAATCGATTTTCGAAATGTTGGATCTTTGATATTGTGTGGATGGTAGAATTCGGGTTGCTTCAAATTTTGGTAACAAAAATGGTTTCCCTCGTCTACGTCGGACGTTGTTTATGTACCTCTTTTCATTGGCCCAAATTTCGCAAGATTTTGGGATTTCGATCAAAATTGGTGTTGTTATTTCTACGAATTGATTGGTTTTGCATTTTAAAAGAATCTTTTCTTCTTTGGATGGTATTATTAAGACTTGGTCCATGGTAACTTAATAGGTGATCATTACTTGAACGTTTACGTCTAAAATATGGCAGATTTCAGTGGTATTGCCCTTTAGTAAATAAAGGGTACAGTTGTCTTGTGAAGTGAGACTTTGTTGACAGTAATGGTTATTTTCTAGCGACGGACATTCTTCTTTTTGGAACTGGATTTCCTTTTGCTTTCGTACCAAATAGGGGTAATTAGGAGTGTACATTTTATGGTCTTGGATTATTGGGTACAAGTGGTAAAATTCGAAGGTTTCAGGTTTAAGTATAGGAATATGTATAGCAAAAATTAATTTTGAATCAGAGATTGATACTCGAGTACCCAAAAATTGGTAATAAGTTAGAGTACTTTTAAATTTTGGTATTTGTTGATCATCATATATTTTATGAAAATAATTTATCATATCCATTATTTCGGAACTAGAAATTATTGAGTTGTGTATTTTGAAAATACAATCGCGTCTTCTAAATTATCAATAAACGTTATTTTCGATTGACAGTCTAAATTAATTTGGGATAAAACGCCTTGAAAGCTCAAATAGTTTCCTAGTGTTTCAATTTTATTATAAATGGAAGCTGTAAACCTTTCTAAATCATCATTAAATTTTTCTTGATTTTCACTTAAAATGGTGATCGATTTATTGTAATGGTCAATAAGTTTTTTATAAAGTGAAATTTGCTTGCAAATTTGATTCGTGTATGAGATTTTTCTGATTTTGTTGTAATGAGCTGATGGCCTTATCGTATCTTATTTCGTCATCCGAATCAAGATTCCCAAAAAGCAATTTGTTTATTTTACCGGCGGCGTTAATTAAGCCTCTTCGGTTTCTGATATGGGGATTTAAATTCTCTAATTTTTTCTGTACAATATTAATTAAATATTCTGTTCTTGTTAACATACTCTGAGATAATGCATGATATGATAAAGGGTTTGTATAATTAACAAGTAAAATACTATTTTTTAATAAGCTAAAGTGTTGCACTAAACTATCTATTTGCTTAACTAAAACACCTTAGTCTAAATAGTGTAAAAATGTATGTTTATTATAAATTAGTCTGGCGTTCCCTAATTCAATAGGAAGTAGGAGGTTTTCTAATTTTATAATTTGTATATCTTCTTAGGTAATTTATTAGGATCTTCATGTTCATCTGTGTCCTGTTACAATTTATTCGAATTATTTTTTGGCCGTCTTGCAATGCTTTTATGATAAGTGCCTTTATCTGTTTTAATTAGAATGTTTTTGTCTTTGATTATTTTGGCACTTTTAAATTTTGGAAGTTTTTTTCGGCTCTACCCTCTAATTTTTCTTGTATGCATTCAAATACATGCGCGTGTAATTCTACATCATTATAAGCTCTATATGTATCAATTAAGTTTTCGCATCTTGTAATGAAATAATCGCTATCACCATTAAAAGGTTTAATATTATTCAACTTAGATTTAAAAGGGTCCCAGTTCATTGCGGCGTGTTGCTCTCCTGCAGGCACATTTCCTGTATTTTGTTTATTTGAAATATTAAAATTCAAAGAAATATTTCCTAAAGCTTCTAATAAGTTATCAATGTCTGATTTTATCATAAAAAGCTATTATTATATTTTTTTTATTATTAATTATTTATAATAAATCTTAAAATTCCTAACTTTCCGAAAACCTAAGAATGATTCGAGTAAGGCAAAAAGGGAAAATTTGGCACTTACGTTTGCAAAAGAAACAGGCTTCTAAAATCCTCTTCTCCGATTCTTTGTTCTACTGGAATGTCCACTAAAGGGATGGTGTAGGTAGTTGGTAATTCACGAAAGAAATGTTCTTTAAAATCCGCACTTAAACGTTGAAACACATTGAAGCCGTAAAAGTTTTTTTGTTTTTACAATTTTAAGTTTTTTCACGACTCGTGCAGATCCTACTGACTGCGCCAATTTTATTTTTCTTTTTGAAAATTTATTTTTAAAAAAAAAAATTCAAATTTTATTTACGCAAATTACAACTATACCTTGTAATGTAATATAATGTTTTATATCTAAGAGCTTATGAAAATGAAACGTTAGCTAAATAACAATATTCTAAGAATTGTGTTTTATCTACGCTGATGTTGCAGTTCTCAGGACAATAGGTATCATATAACTCGCGTCAGATCAAGAAAATACGTTGTCATTTGGTTGTCACGCCTATGAATTACTAAAATTAAAAATTTCTATTGATTTCGAGAAACGTCAAAAAATAATTATTAAAATACCATTCGGTCGGTGGTCCTACTCTATCATAATATTACTTGCGTCGTAATTTAAAGAAGCAGCTGCGAAATTTTTGTTTGTAAATAATTATTGCTAATACAATGAAGCATTTCAAAAATTCAGGGTTGAAACAATTAAGGTTTTATAAGTACTTAGAATTTTTAATAGTTTTTAGATATTTTTAGTCAAATAAGAATACGATCCCGTTGCACGCGGGTGCGACCTCATCTACTTGCTAGTAAATCAGTATTTTAAAATAAATTATTGTAATTTGTTGCATAGATTACGAAAATGGTTTGCTTGTTTTTAAATTATTATTATACCGAATTACTGAAACATTATGCGAGAATGTTTTTCGATTTGATCATTCGTTTTTTTATTTTTAATGTAAACGTCATTTAACGTTCTGATATTTAAGTTTTACTGATTCATTCCACGTGCTCTAACTATATTTTATATAAAAATATGTTAGTAACAATTTTGTTTAGACAAACTAGTAAGCTTATACACACAGAAAAATAATCTAAGGATATTAATTTACATTAAAATTTTATTAAGTTAATTAATTAAACGTGACCATAATATGTCCTGTTCTGAACGGGACTGTCCCTTTTTTTCGATAGGTTCTCCGTCCCGGTATCCCCGAGGAAAGTTGCGGAACGCAGAATTGTCCCGTTTTCAGTTAAACTGCACGCTCACTTGGCGAACTTTTATTAGGCTGTGTTGAAAATTAAAGGCAAAATATTTAGGCAATTGAAGCTGCAAATGAAATTCATCATCACTGACGTTTAGATCAAGACACTTCTTTGTTAGATCCACCCAGCGTGTAGGAGATCGACTGCGTCGTCGACCAGTGGGGGGATGGCCCTGCACAACTAGTTTCTCCATGTTGTCATTTCTGTGAATGCGTCCAAAAAATGTCAGGGCACGCTTCAGTACTATGGAGGACAGGCGCCTTGGATTACCAATCTCCTTTAGAACTGAGACGTTCGTTCTATGTGCCGTTCACGGAATCCGCAGCATTCTCCTGCAGCACCACATCTTGAAGGCATTTATACGATGGCGATCAGCATTTTTGGTAGTTTAGAAAGATGGAAAAAACCAGGCATCGGACCAGAGATATTTTAGTTGTTTTGGTGATGTTGGAGTCATGCCATATTCTATTGAGTTTTGTCATGGCCAGTCGTGTCTGATGAATGCGCCGGCTGATTTTTTTTCGCTGCTGCCTGTGTTTTCAATTAACGATCCGAGGTATACAAAGTTCTGCACCACTTGACAGTGATTTTTGAGGATGGTTGTTATGTTCTCTGTCTATAATCATCACTTTGGCCTTGTTGTAATTGACTTTAAGGCTGTAAGCCTCGCTAGTTTGTTCTAAGGTATTAAGGAAAGCTACTAGTTCAGCTTCTGAGGTTGCTAGGAGAGCTGGGTCGTCGGTGAATCTCAAGTCAGACATCCTAGTTCCACCAATAGTTATACCTCCCTCCCAGTTGTCCAGCACCTGTCGCATGATGAATTCAGATTAAGCGTTGAAGAGCATAGGGGATAGTATGCAGCCCTGACGAACTCCTTTTTTCGTTTTTGTTTCGGCTGACAGCATGCCGTCAATTTGCACGTGAGCTGTGTTACTTTCATAGAGTTGTTTAGTAATTGATATTAGATAAGCGGGAACCCCCATGATATGCAGAACATCCCATAGTTTAGCGCATTGTACGTTATTAAACGCTTTCGAGTAGTCTACGAAGCATATATGTATATACTGGGAAGTAGTGTTTTCTGGCTTTCTCAATTATTTGTCTTGGATTTAGAATCTGTTCACGTGTGCCGCGTCCCTCAACAAAACCTGCTTGTTCTGGAGCTATTTACCAGCTCAGGACATTTTCTAGGCGGCATTGCATAATATAAAGCATTACTTTGCTCCGTGCGAGATTAAGGAAAGTAGACGATAGTTGTCTGGATTCGTCAGCGATCCCTTTTTATGTAGCGTGACAAATATTAAAGTTTTTCAATTATCCGGCCATCTGCATGTGGTCCAGATCCTCTGGAAAATTTGATGAAGGAATCGGTGACCGTCATCGGCCAAACACTCAGCAGTGAGCGCATGAACACCGGCTGCCCTATTGGCCTTTAGTTTTTTTATCCCATGTTCCACTTCTGAGATCAGGATATCTGGCTATGAAGTCGGTTGAAATGCTGTGATCGGCATAAAGTGTCTCGCAGTATCTGCGCCATACTTCTATTACGTCACCCTTGTCTGTAACCACTTTACCGTCCTCGTTCCTAACAGACCATGTTTTTGATTTAAGGTCATGGTTCAGGTGTTTAATTTTCAGGAACATGTCCCTTGTTGCGATTGTGTCCGCATGAGCTTGTATTTCCTCTGCTATTTTCTGATAATAAGAGTTCTGTATACTTGATTCTCTTCTGATCCGGGTTCAAGCCGGACATTTTTAGTTTCCTGCGCTCTTTAACTACAGACTTCGTATGAGCAGTTATCCAGTGTTGTTTAGGCTGTGCAGCTAGCTTCGGTTGTGTTTTTTGTAAGTAGTGTGTTAACACATTTTTAAATGAGAGCCATAATTTGTTTGGTCATGTGATATCATTGATTGGATAGTTTTCAAAGAGTTTAGAGCACTTAGTCTGATATGAAGTCGGCAAATGAAATTAATCAACTGAACCAAAAAAATACCTACCGTACACAATTCGTAGTTTATTAATAAAGTTGAAAGAGCTTTCATATTGATAACTTGTGGAAACTACAGCTATGAGGATAGTTAGTTCACGAATTGTTGTCCCTAACTGTTGTTAAACTCGTCTGTGATCCATCTCGAGGGCGCCAGCCCAAAATGTGGTTTCGCAAAAAGGTATAGAAAAAATCTAGAAAAAACGTCACATATAAATGATAAGTAGTGTATAATGTAATGTTCTTTTCTTTCGTTTGTCGTAAACACATGTGCGCTGTTGAAAGCTGTTGAAAGATTTTGGTTGTAGTAAGGTTCGTTGCAACCCATGTCAAGTGGGATGAAAGGACGACCCATTGTTCCTACATCTTAAAATGAAATATTTGTACATGTAACAGCACGGACATGTGGTCATGTTAAAAAAGACATGTGCCGTTGGAAGTAAGTTGCAAATAGTTCTCTTTTAAAAGAAGTCGCTAATAATTCTCTCTTGAAAGCAGTCGCTAAAAGTACTACTCGTTGGAAGTAAGTTCACTCCCGAATGTGACCATTTGTCGCTAAAAACCCTCGTTTAAAAACTTGCTCGAAAGAAGTTGTTAATGTTACTCACTCGTAATAAATGTTAATACTTCACACTCAAAAGTGAATATTAAACTGACTCGAAACTAAAAAAAAATAAACTCATACTCGTTGTCTTAATTTAAAAACGCTGTTGTATAAAAATTAAGCATAAAATCTCGTAATCTTGATCAGTTGATTCACGTTAATGTTAAAATAGAAATATTTTTCTCGTATACCCAAAAGTGCTCTTTTTGGACTTAAAATAATAATAGCTGAATTGACTCTTTTTTGTCATCCGTTATTACGTTGTTTTGTTTGTTTTTGTTACATTAAAAAAGAAGTTGTTTTTATTGGAACTGTGATCCAGAATTTAAAATAAATAAAGTTCAGAAACTCTCTACACAGTGAACCAGCAAAATAATCCATGGTGATATAAAAACCCCTATGGTTGAGCGAGGATAGAAAAACCCCACATGAGAAGAATGAAACTAATTTATTTTTCAACGTTGTCACCTGCAACGTTTATACACTTGATATATCGGTATTAAAGTGTTTCAAACCCTGTTGAAAAAAATTCATCTACCACCGACATCACTTCGTTATCATCAGCAAAACGGTTTCCACGAAAATGTTCTTTTAATTTTGGGAATAGATGGTAGTCGCTGGGGGCCAAATCTTGGGATAACAATTCGTGAACTATCCTCGTACATAATTTTACAAAACAAGCTGTGAATATTTGCGTGGCAAAATGTTCAAAAGCTATTGATATTGTTACGATATTTACTTCTTGGGTTCGATCATTCTAAACTCTCAGTACAGTAACTAAACAATTTTTATTCCAATATTTTTACACAATTAATTTTAATTTACAAATCACTTAGATATTCACTTTACAATTACTTGAAATACTTGACTTCGAACTAATTAAACTTAAAAACTGCCAGAATAACCTTTTTACCATTTCGAAACCATTAAACGCAGTATTCTAGAATTTGCCGGTCTTTTCTTTTGTTACAATCGCTGCGCAGGCATAATAAAGCTGATGCCGACCGACACAGGGCCAGAGGGTAACAATATGTTGAAAACGGGTACGTTGATTTTAATAAAGATACAGCCATATTTGATGAATTTTTAATAATTTCTAAATATATTATTACATCTCAAAAAGTAGCAGTTTGGAATAATCTAAATATTGCGACTTAAAATCGTTGGGCGGAAGTATTTACCACTTTCCACTCTAACAATCTGAATCCTGCAAATTTGATCATTTTAATAGAATATAGTGCCGGCCTAAGAAAACGCACCAGTAGAACTAGTTTGGAAATCTGATAAAATCAGGTGTCTGTTCTCAAAGCCATGTTAATAAAAAAGGTGATTGTTAAAAAACCTGTCAAGAGTTTTATTCTCATTTAAAATCATCACCGGTTGTATTAAAACAAATATGTTCATCAGAATAATATAAAAAATTTTCTACTTTTTGATTTATTTTGTGCCTACATTATATTATTTGATTGTGGTTTTAATTTCTTTAAATTTTTTCAGCATAGAAAATGAATTTTCTTTTATTGTGACAATATCATTGACACGTTAATTTTGATGTGTCCCGTTTTGAGTTAAAATAAAAATGGTCATGTTATAATAACCCAGATTGTGTGTCATTGTATTTTCTGATGTTTATACTTTAGTTGAAAAAAATCTTAAAAAAACATGTTTTTATATTGTATCGGTTTCAAACACTGAAGAAAATACGTTAGTATTGATTTGAGTTCAAAATATATCACATGTTTGAATTAAACATTGAAAGACACCATTTATACCGCGAGCAGATGGTGAGAGCCATTGCATGCTAGAAAATAGTTCCCGACAAACAGATGTAGTGCGAATATTTGGCACTTTTCAAAACGTAATTTTTCGCTTGAATATCCGTTATGTAGAAACTGGAGATGTATTTACAACCCATATAAAGATCGTTTTTTACAATTAACTGCAAAAAAGAACCCTACGCATCTGACAAATGCAGTTATTGCAAACACATGAAACGCAAGTTTCTATCAGGACCATAATTATTTTTGTTTGCACGACACTTAATTAAAATCGAGATGTCAGTCTTTAACAATTGGCAACCGTGCTGCTCGTTTAGCTTGGGCAAAAAAACACGTTTTTAGTTAATCAAACTAAAAAATAATTAACATAAGAATAAAATTAATGACACAAAAATTAATGACGAGAAAATTAATGACTAAAAAATTAATGAAGAGAAAATGAATGACACATACACACCAAATTTTTTTTTAAATTAGGTAACTACATGTAATTTTAAATATATTATGTATACGGACATGTGTTTGTTAATCTTTTGGAGGTTAGAAAAAAAAATGAAAACAAAGAAGAAATTCTTTTATCAGACCAGTATCTGATTGTTGTGGAACTGTCCAAACTTTTAGACGAATCTGCAGTTGTTGTGCTGCCGTCAAAATGTTTGCTTTTCGGGAATTTGAATGCATTTTCTTACTGTCTTATTCCAAGTATTGAACCGCCTCTTGGTCTGCCCAACCAACAAATATCGAATCTAAAACGTTTTTTTTATTATTTTTAATAATTATCATTAAAATTAAAAGTTTAAATGTATTGCTGATCAACCGATAGTGCCAATACTGTAATTTTTTTTCCTAGTTACTTGTCTGTACAAAATTTTTACGATTTGCTCTCGTCTGGTGTCAACAAAATCACATTTTTATAAACCAAGTAACACAAACTAGCAACCGTATTAATGCATTTTCAGGTTGCTCCAAATCGAAAGTCGTCAAAAAATACTCTTCGTATCAACACACAATCGCTCGGTTCATTTAAAGGGGGTTCGCTCCCAAATGTAACTGCCGATTCACCTATTAATAAAGTAAAGGAACAAAAAAATGATTTTAAGGTGATGAAAAATTGCATAACGTAGTAGACGTTGTAAAGTAGTGTTTTTTGGCTTCTACTTTCTTTAATTTGTAACAAATTGTGACATGTTTATTATGTGTGGAATAAGTTGAACTCGAACAATTGGGACCGTAGAACAATCTTTTACCGTTTAAAAATTATTTATTTAATAAAATAGTTTCGTCATTAACTTTATCGTTTGATAATTTTAAAAAGTTGGATTCCTCTGAATGGTTCATTGCTTCGTTATTTGATCATTTAAATATGTAAAGAATTTTTTTCAAAATAAAATTGCGACATGAAATTTTAGATTATTTTTCGTCATACTTTAATTTTTATTTATGTTTTATACGGCTGACTAACAGACCTCTAGCAAACAAAAACATAAGTTTAATATCAGAAAGCCAGGCTGCTCTAAGAGCACTGAGCTCCAACAAGATAAACTCTAAATTTGTATGGAATTGCATCGAATCCCTGGAGTACCTCAGTGCGAACAAAAGAGTGACCCTGCTTTGGGTACCTGGGCACCAGGGGGTGAAGGGAAACGAAAAAGGCGACACCCTTGCAAAACAGGGGGCCGAATCTGCATTCACTGGACCAGAACCGGTCTTTGGAGTCTCTAGAAGTGCCGCCAAAATACAATTATTTCGGACTGGGTGGAGAGGAAAATACCCACCTACTGGTCCGATATACCAATGTTGACTCACTCGAAGGCGTTCTTACTTAAACCCTCAAAAAACACAACTGCTTACAGGACACTGTCGTCTAAAATACCACCGCGGAAGGATAGGTCTGAATCAACAAACGGACTGTCGGTATTGCTGCACGGAAGACGAAACTGCTATGTTCATGCCCCGGCCTGGGAAGAATAAGGTTCAACGTATTTGGTTATACCAACCTAGAACCTACCGATTTCCAGAAAATCTCACCCATACAATCATGAACTTCGTGTGAAGGGCTGGATTGTGCGGTGAACTGTAACCTCTAGCGTTGAGCCACAATAGACCTACTAAAGGTCGCAGTGGAGGGGTGACCTATGCCCTACCTACCTACTATGTAGAATTAATCAGACTTTTGCACCAAAGTAGATTATTTTTCCCTTAATTTATGCAGCACAATCACCTTTTGTCGTTCTTAGGTACAGAGGTGGTATCGGTTATATTTATATCGCTATGGTCGGTAATATTAGACTCCGTATACGCCTAACCGATATTAAGTTTTGTATAGGTAATGCTTAATTAATAGTTAATTTTACAAATTAAATTGAATTAATGTTTATTTTAATTATTTTTCAATCACAACCTTAATTACATAGACATTAAGTGTTCGTTATATTTTCTTGAATGTTATGCATTGATACTTGAAAAACTGTTTTGTATGAATCAAATAATCTTTTGTCAAATTAAATAATTAACAAACAACAAAGATTGCGGTTGTATTCCAACGTGAAATTAATCTTAATCTTGAAAGTAAAAAACATTTTGGCAAGTGAACGTTTAAAACGTTTAATATTAAAGCATTGTTCTATGGTGCTATTATTAACGTTAGGTTCTGCTGGTACTGGTTCAAATAGTAAATAGTATTTGACAAAAAAAAGTATTAAGAATGTATACAGTGTGTCTACTTAAAGTTGGAACCATATGCTAAAATTTTTTATTAATTATTGGTTTTATGAAAAAAATTTATTCCCGATAAAAAATTCTGCATGGTTTGAAACTTAAAATGCCACCATCAGATATCAATTTTTTTAAGGCATATACGAGGTTTGTCAAAAATAGAAATTTTACTCAAGAGTAAAGTACCTTTATAAAATAAAGTTATTTTAAATTAAAAGTTATATTTAAATATGCAATAACAGCCATTTAGCATGAAAATTCAGGTTTGGTGATTATTTACTAATCAGTCCGTAATAATTATTCTGGCTTGACACAATTTAATGTAATCTAGAATGCTTTTTTTTTTTCGACATTTTTTAAATGCTGCACATTACAATTATTAGAAAATCAAGTAAGTGATTTTTTGCACGAACTTCCATTACAAGAACGTATGAAAATTTGGTTCCAACAAGACGGTGCCTCCATCCATAGTACAGTAAATGTTAGAGTACTCCTTGAAAATATGTTTAATGGCAAGTTGATCCACATGTATTCAGACACCTTTTGGCCTCCCAGGTCTGGTGATTTTTACGTCCCTTAACTTTTTTTATGGGGTTATTTAAAACAGCAGGTTTCTCAGCGAGGACCATTCGATGATGTAGGCCATTTGGAGAGGATTATTTCTAAAAAATGCCAAAAATTATTCCAAATATGATACGGACAGTAATAAAAGAGTTTGACAAAAGAACAATTAAATATGTACAAAGAAAAGGTGGATATGTCAAAACTTAAGTAGATTGAAATAAAATTTAATTAGATGTTTGTTTACTAAATATTCTTTGTATGGATTTTCCTATTTCAAAAATAAAAATAATATGCATTCATTATTTACATTGCAAAGTTGTTCAAAAATATTAACAAATGAAAAGGTAATCATATGTTTAACAGATAAAAGATAAATTCAGTATTGAAATTTTTAACTACAAATAATTTATAATGTAAAACGTAAATAATCACCAAACCTGAATTTTTATGCTAAATGGCTGTAATTGCATACATAAATATAACTTTTAATTCAAAATAAATTCACTTTATAACATTCTTCTGAATTGTAAAAAATAAAGGTACTTAACTTTTGAGTAATATTTCTATTTTTTGGCAAACCTCGTATATGTCTTAAAAAAATTAATATCCGATTGTGGCATTTTAAGTTTTGAACCATGCAGAACTTTTTATCTAGAATAATTTTTTTTCATAAAAGTATGTAAATTTAAAAATCGTTGTTAAATACTATTACTTATTTAGTTATTAAAAAGTTGTTGATTTTTTCTAGATCGTAGCTTAGGAACCTTTAGCTGTAAATGGCTAGTTCTGTGTATCCCAAAAAATTGTAGTTAGCCACAACGTAAATAGCATCTTCCCAAGATTTTTGAGTTGGTTGCATGTGTTTTGAAAGTATTTTTGTTATTTTTCGTTAGTGTTAATTTTGTATGGTATCTGCAACTGTATCTACGGACAACTTAAGTAAAGGTATTTCCATTCGCTGTTACAAAAGTCTGGATGCCAGTGGCGTGCAAACAGTATAAGCAAAAAAGCATTGCCTACACTAGCAATATTTGTAAATTAGCGAAAATTCTACTACATATTATATTACAACATAATATTTACTACTTCCTGTTGTCCTATCTTTATCATTTGAAATTATTGTAAAAGCAACCGCAAAATATCAGTTGTCTGGATGCGACCCGAGAGGTCCACACGACCAACTTCTCAGTGGAAAGAATGAAAAAATACCATATATTTTGTCGTTATTATAATAATTATTATTATTAAAATTATTATAAAAAACGATTTAAAATTGTTTATACCAAATTATAATTGTCATTAACAATATTCTGTTTATGTCAACCGTATTGTATTGTCATACTTTCCATCTCTCGTAAACATTGAACCCAAGTACACAAATTCATTTACTTGTTCCACTCTTTCTCCCTCAATGGAAATTATTAAAATTCACAGGACTAATATACTGTTTACTGAAAATAATATAATTAAAATATAATTAAAAAGGAAGATCAATGCTGCGGAGATGAGTAGTCTGAGAAGTATAGCTGGATTGACTCTAATGGATAAAGTGAAGAATAGTGTGATAAGGAAACGCTATGGTGTCAAAGAAGATGTAATAACAAAGATAGAAAAAGGAATGCTAGGATGGTTCGGTCACGTAGAGATAGATGAAAGAAGATTTTCGAAACATATTTATAAGGCGAGTGTGAATGGGCAATTGGGTAGAGGTCGACCTAGGCAAATGTATCTCGATCAGATTGAAATTGTTTTGAAAAAACGCCAGGTTAAGAGTGGTAAATTAAATTTTTATCATTTTCGTCGAACCTACTAAGAATTTACTGGTTTAAATGCTTTTTGTCAAATCATACTCTGTTCTGTTATCAAATGGAATATAATTATGCTAACATATTGAGATCCAATAATTTTTTTGCGTCAAAAATTTCGCTAGATAATAATTACATGTTTTAAAATGAACCTTAATAAATTCTCTTCAATCAATATTAAGAAAATTAAAATCCAACACGTTTTTGTATTTTTAAGTACAAACTGGTGGATGACATTTATTTCATTCAGTTCTTGGCAATTAAAAAGATAAAAGTTAAATATAAATAAAAAATTATGCTAAATGGAATTCCAACGAATGGATATGAATAAATTATTTGTTAGGAAATTTTTACAAATAATTTTAAGTTTATTCTTCACTTAGACAACTACGCTGGAGTTAAAAAAAATTAATACCGTCAATAAATCGCTTGCAGTTTATCGTCGCGTCAATCGATCGCATAAACAATTTATAGCCTACAAATGATCATAGCATATTTTACCGTCCAGAAGCAAATATAATTTTAGTTCATTCCTTAAGATTTTATTAGTTTCTCTTTAAAATTATATGAAATATAAAAATTTATTTTAGGTTAGTTTTTAGAAATAAACGCTTTAGTTGAAACATCCTTAAATAATTATTATTTACCTTCGAAATACGTGCACTTATCATATCATTTGTCACCTTTATTATGAAAATAATTGTTGACAACCCATATCATCTTCATTTTCACCCAGTGGATTTTCTGATGGAGCAGACTCGTTCTCGCTGCTATCTTCTTCAATATTTTATTATTAGATCTTTTACCACATTCATATGCTTCATTTCCATATGTTCCTTTTTTATTTTGTCTACATGAGCTCAAATATTTTTCCAGTGGTCGAATGTGATGTATTTAAATTTCTCCACCATTGTCCATATTTTTTTTTTGTATTTAGCTCCAGATCTTCCCGAATCATTTTAAAAATGATTTAAATCTTAAATCATTTACTTCCCGTCAAAATATTTAAATCAGAAATCTACTTTTGTATAAAAAAGATTTAAATCATAAATATTTTTGTTATTAAATCATCTAAAAATTATTTAAATCGCAGCTTTCAAAAATATTTTCGGTTGTGGGTATGTGGCACTCCAAAATTGTATTCTTTAAATTACCACCCTGTATTTTGTTTCAGATTTCGAAATTATAAAACTTGGGGTTTTGAGTGTGTAGTTATACAGAATTACAGCGTGTTAAAAATCTCCAGTCATTAAACTTTTCGTAATGTTTGCACTAAACCTAAATTCAATATTTGGCAGTTTGGCAACGATTTAAATTATTTTCAATTATTTAAATCTTTAAAAATGATGTAAATAATTTTTGTTTAAGTTTTAAATAATACTATACACATCAATCAACTAGTCACGTAAGACCTTTTTTCCGCACTAACATTTGTTTTCACTATCTACATTAGGGTGGGTCAAAAAAATCGATTATTTTTTTTTACAAGTGACACGGAAAAATAAATGGGTTGCTAGACACCTTAAAAAAATTCTCACCAAGCATGAGCTCTTAATTTTAATAGGAAGATCCTCCGCATCGCAGTTTTGTATTTTTTTCTCAGTCCAATAGAAAAAAACTCATACCTCATCATTTATCGATTGAACAGAAAAATGTTCCGAGAGAATTTTTTAGGAAATTTAATGCTGTACAAAAAAGGTATCCTATATTTTTTCCGTAAACCTCACCATTTGAAAGATATTAAGGATTTAATTTTGATTATTTTAAAACAAATTTCATTTTTGTTTATGAATTTTATAACTCGACAATAAATGACTTTTACAAAATGAGGTATGAATTTTTTTCTATTGGACTGAGAAAAAAATACAAAACTGCGATGCGGAGGATCTTCCTATTAAAATTAAGAGCTCATGCTTGGTGAGGATTTTTTTGACCCACCCTAATCTACATTAATACTTTTGGTAGAGATTGATTGACGCTTGTTGTCAAAAATCTTTTGTATAGAAAAGATTTAAATCATAAGAATTTGACATATTTGAAAACAAATGAGTGGAAATAGTAAAATGTGTGTAATTGAAAAAATATCATACAGATAGTCATTCATCAGATCTCCCTAAAAAAATAAAAGTATTTAAAAATTTTGATCTTTTTAATTCCTTTAAATCTGCTTCTTATGGGTGTTTTGCATCAAAAATTATTTTTAATCCTTTAGTTTTTTCAAATTGTTTTTATCTGAATCTCGAAAAACACATTTTCCGTTTTCATGGAAATTTCGGAAAAATTTTCGGAATAACAAGTATTTAAACACTTTTCTATTAAAATGTAATGCTGTGTAAAAGTTTTTTGTCAATCCATCGACTACTTTTTGAGTTAAGCGGACACAAACACGGGACCTGATGAATTTTTATATATAAAGACATTTCTTCACCATTCTCCAAATTCTGTCTTCCAAATTTGCTATGTTTTTTTATTATTTTAACTCCCTGTGTTTCTTCTGCGGCAAGCTCTATTTCTTTGTTTAATTTTATTATTACTGTTTCTCGTTCTACTATAAATATCTCTTACTCGTTCTCTCTCATCGATGTAATAATTCTTCCTTTGATATGTTACTTAAACACTCGTGTTTCCCATATGTTACCATTAGTTTTATATTTCCTTTTTATATTTCTTGAAACATTTCACGTGTTTTATTGTCGGTTAATTTAGTTTCATTGTTGATCTACACGTCTGTTTTTATCTATTGGTCACTGGCTCTTCCTCTATCAATTTTGTCCATTTTTATAAAATTACGCACACCTCAATGGAAAAAAATTAATATTTAACAAACACGAACTGATGCGCTGATGCTAATTGACACACACTAATGTCATACAATAAGCTTTTGCCTGACACTTTATTTGCATTTGTCATTCAACGCCAACTATGTTAGGGACAACAATTTGTGAACTATCCTCGTAAACTCTTTCACTTGTTCCACTCTTTCTCCTTTAAGCAGCACCTTACAGTTTGTCATTATCTACTAATCTAACAAATTATGACAAATTTAGTTTTACGTCTAAATAGTTAGGTACTTATTAGTTAAATGTATTCCAGATTTAGTATTAAACATTTCTTTACAGAGTGTTCAGAATTTACAGTTTACTGCTTTTTCAATATCAATAAATCCTAGAGTAAATACATGATCCTGGGTACTTACTTCTAGCTTTACGAAATCTAGTGTTCATCACCTAATGTTTGTTTTCTCGGTCTTTTTTCCATTTTTTTTTTCAAATAGCTTCAATATCTCCGTAGGTATTGCAGTTTTTATTGTCTTCCTTCTTGAATATAGGTAGAAATAACCCAATTTCACAATGTTTAGGTATTTGTTTATCAAACCAAAAACAAATATTAAATTTATTACGCAAAAATATAAAAGCAAATTATTATTTTCAGAGTATTCAGTGTTTAACGTACGAGATTATTATTGTTCACACGATTATCGCAAAGTTTATAGAGAATTTATAGATTGCTGCATGTTTCATTGTTCGAAATCTTGTAAAAATTTAGCATATGTAGAAAATTTTAATTAGAAGTATAATACGCATTCTTGTGTATTGAATTGATTTATTAAAAAACGTACAGAATGTTTAAAACGACGCCGTCCATTTTTTAAATATTTCAAATGTTTAGCGATATTTTATTAAGCTGTACAGCAATTAAGAATGACATGCAATTAAATTAATAACCGTAGAAAAACAATAAAAACTTGCCCAAACGGCTTATAAGAAAAGGAAAAAATCTAAAACTGGGAGTGATTATCATGCAGACATGGTCCTGTAGTGCCCTTAGCCAGGAAAACATGTAAAAATGGTTTAATAAAGGCCCAATGAACTCAGTTGACCGTTCACGAGAATTACTTTGAACTCACTTCTAGACGCACGTATTGTTTATCATTCATTCCTATTTATTTCACGACCAAGCGTCTAGTACAAAGATTTGGTGTTTATGTTTTACTTCCATCGGTCGATACGCTGTCCTAGTTTTTAGTCAGTGGTCGGTCAAGTTCACGACAGAAATGTCGATTCACGCAAACTAAATTAAACGTATTTTAAGTTCAACGTTTCTTTTACTTAACAAGAGTTTTCCCGAAACTTCAACGTACCTACGAGCAAGGGACCAAACAAATACATGGCGATCCAGATACATTACAGTCCAAAGGGCGGTCATAATGGTCATGACCTTCACCCTAAAATTATCGCATAGATTTGAAAAATCTGCTGAAACGAAAATTTTAAAAAAATCATGCATGGCTACTGCCTTCCTAAACAATTAAATCCAAAACCTACTTACGAGCATCGTCCAGCTGGCCCACCCGATAAAATTTCAGTGATTGGCGTTTATTAAAGATCATTTAAGTTTAAAATATGGGTTCTAAAAATTAAATACCCATTGAAAAAGAGACCAACTATCTGTAAAACAAATATACCTACAGCAAGTGATTTTTAAATTTCTTTATCAAAAGTTTGTTTCATTTGTAAATTAATAATACTAAAGTTATAAAACACCTACTTTTTATTTTGCAACGTATCATTTGCCATAAAAATTAAATAATAAACTTATAAATTAAAACGGATATTGTTTATTTCTTAGATTTATTGAGAGAAAAAAGGTAATAATTATGCACTGTAACAAAAGAAGACTATTTTAATACAAAAAAGACATAGATAAATTACTATTGAAATCTGCATTTGCAACAGCAGCGCCACTTCGAATGCCAATTTAAACGGAAATGGTTACCAATGACGTATCCTAAATATTTTGTAACAGAAAATGTATTATATATATTAATTATATAATGTCTGGAAACGGACAATTATCTTGTAAATTGCTAGTCCGAATTGTACAAAAGTTGGGATAAGTCTATTTTGAGATACGGAGATTCCAGATTTGACATTTGCAATGTTGTCAGATTTACCGTTTATCTGATAATATTAGTCACTTTGGAATTTTAAATACATAACCCTATATATTCAGTCATAATTGGAATCTTCTCTTTAATACGAGTTCAGTCATATGTAACACTTATGATTTTATGTAGTCTGGACAAGGTCTGGAAAAATGTGGTAGACGCATTTTACCATCGATTAGGGTACTGTCAACTTACAAATGAAGCACATTTTGAACACTTGATAAAGTAATCATTATGTTAAAAATGTTATCTTTTCTTTGTTACGTTTAAATGTAGTTGAAAATAGTTTGCATTAAAAAAATAATTTAGACAATAAGGCGTTTCTAAACTCTGTTTTAGTTATTTAAGAACTTCCAGACTACATAAAATCATAAGTGTTAGGTTAGGTTAGGTTAGGTATCATGTGAGTGGGGCGTGGTCGCCCCTCCACCGCAACCTATTGTCGCAGTTCACCGCACAATCCAGCCCTTCTCACGAAGTTCATGGTTGTATAGGTGTATAAGTGTTACATTTGTCTGAACTTGTATTTAAGAGGAGATTTTAATAATGACTGAATATACAGGTTGATGTATATAAAAAAACCAAAGTGACTAATATCAGAGAAACAGCAAATCTGACAACATTGCAAATGTCAAATCTGGAATCTCCGTATTTCAAAATAGGCTTATCCTAAATTTTGTACAATTCGGACTAGCAATTTACGAGATAATTGTCCGTTTCCAGACTTTTGGTCCACTCTGTATATATATATATATATATATATATATATATATATACACAAAAATTTTGTTAAAGCACTGGATAGAGACGGAAATGCTTTCAAGTATTTAAAAGACAAATTTCCACGTATAAGTGAGGCCAAAGAAGGAATTTTATGTTGGTCCCCAAATTAGGCAATTGTTTAAAGATGCGAACTTCAGGCAAATTTAAAGTGACAATGAAAGTCGGGCATGGAATGCATTTGAAAGTGTTTGCAACAATTTTCTTGGAAATAATAAATCAGAAAATTATCGTGAACTCGTGGGAGAACTACTCACGCCCTATCATATTTTAGAATGCAACATGTCACTAAAACACTTTCTCCATTCTCATTTGGACTTTTTTCCTGAAAATTTAGAAGCAGTATCAGATTAGCATGGAGAACGATTTCATCAAGATATTGCCTCCATAGAGAAAAGGTATACAGGAAAGTGGAGCCCGAATATGTTAGCCGACTATTGCTGGACCCTAATACGAGACACATCCAGTAGTTCTTATAAAAGAAAGACGTTAGGGAACTAAATATTAAATTTATCGAAAATTATTTAAAAATGTTTATACTGTACCTAAGCTAACTGTTAATAAAATGTATTATACGTTTTTAACTGTTTAAATTTATTAAATCGACATTTAAAGGGGTTTTTATTGACTTTTTCTTAATATCAAAGCACATGTCCCTCCCTTTTCATTGGAGGCCAAAATCATTCCAGGAAGGAAAAAAAGGTTTAAAATGTTCGTCAGTGTTATTAGTAGGTTTTTAAAAAACTATTTTGTGCAGTAATAAACACGTTTTCACATAAATCAGTATTAGTTTATACATAAAGGACAAAAAATCTTTAAAACTTATTTTCGAAAAAATATTGAATCTATAACCGTTTCAGTTAAAATTAATTACGTTAAGAATAATTTTCATTTTCAATGAAATGTGTTGCCGTTTACATCATCAAGCTTATAAAAATAAATGAAATACTCTTTTTGTGTGCCTTATAATGTCATATGGTACGTATCCTGTTTTTTTTTCAGCGTTATGTTTACATACAATATGGTTAGGTTTCAGTTGTCAAAATATAAATATTTTTGGTGCGACTAGCTTTCTATAGGGTAGTACAGGGATGTTCATTCTAAATTATCCACCCCTATCATCGTTATAACTGCCTATAAAAAAAAAGTTGTGTGGTTAAAATGCTTTTAAAAGTACAGTAGCGTGCAGATTTCAGGGAACACACAAAAAATATTATTTTTTTCAATATTGATACCTATTCAGTTTGTTTATACATATTAATCTTTAATAACTTGAATACTATTAGGTATTATTATTATTGACATTGTCTTTAAAAAATCCCAAAACAAAATGAATCCGTGGGGACTGAATTAGGACTGTAGGCGGCTATTTAATAGTTTTATTATCCCTAATAATATCCTTAATAATAATTATAATAAAAGTACGGGGGTGGTTTCCTTCTCTCCACACAATTCACAATTAGGGGTGTTGGCAAGCCCCAGATTGTGCATGTGGTATCCAAGAGTACCATGACCCGTCAGCATTTAGACATTTCGTACATGTATTTGGCACCCAGCGTCATGTAATTGGGCAGATTTGAATTTAAAACCAATCAGAGATCGAATGCGTTATCTGGGTATGGAATGTACATCGGTGCCAAATACGAGTACAGAATTTAACAGTTGTTTATATAATGCAGAGTATTATGTTTTTTCGTGTTTAGGTGCACAATGCCGCTCCTGGCTAAGGAAAGTATATACAAAAATAGCGAAAGTGAAAATAAAAAGGTTCGCAGCAGGACTGTAAAAACTACCAATTTATTAGTTTACTCAGCATAGTCCGCAAACTGTATGCAAAGATACCTACTGATTAAAAGAGTGACGAATGAAACAGATTAGGTTGTAAATCGCATACATGGCTTTTTTTAGGACAAACTAGCAAATATAATAGCTACGGTTACAATCTTACTATCCATTTATGATTTTCCTTTTAAAACTTAATAACAAATTTAGATAAACAACTGTTAAGAGGATTTTTACGAGGGAAATAGTATATTGTTCAACTAGTGATTGGTGATTGCTCACGATAGCGTTTATTCGCTCGAGTGAGCAATCGACAATATCGCACGGTTTGCACATACTATTTTTTATTGCGAATGCGGAATAAACGCGAGCATAAAATGGGAAATATTAACTGAAATAAAAATATAAACTTTGTAATGCCAACTTGACAGTTGCGCATTCGGCTGCTAACCGAAAGGTTGGTGGTTCAAATTTGCTTGCGACAAGGATAGTTTGCGTGTGCTAAGTATAATTTGCGTGCGCCTAGTAACACTCAAATGACGTAATTGTGCGCCAAGTAAACTTGTCGCAAACAGCTATTTTTCAACCGCAACAGCGTGCTCTAAGAAACTACTTATCCCAAATTTTTTATAGGCACCCCCGGCTGGTGACTGATCCGAAAATAACTCACGTCTCGGCACGGAGATAGTGTAGGACTAGTGATGGCATTGGCCAGGGCCGATCTATCCATTAGGTAGGAAAGGTAGCTGCCTAGGGCGGCAAAATTTTTAATGACACTAGTACACCGATTTGTTTAACAAACGACCGCGTGTTGAACGAACCCGAACGATTTTACTTGACTTTACAGCTCTGTTTTATGGACAATTGATCACTTGTGGCATGGTAAACAGCAACATATAGAGTTAGACAGCCTTTTTGTAACTAGTTCGCGTTATTTGTTAATATATAAAAAATTATACCTTGTTTTTCTGTTTTTTTTTTGGCAAAATCTCTATACGTTTTTTTAGCTTCGACATATCGATGGGAAATTTTAACAAAAAATATATAAGTCGCCTGTTGTAAATCAGACACTATATGGTCAGCAAGAACCGATGCTACTAAAGCTCTTTATGATTAGTATAATGAAATTTATTTGTCACTTTCCCAACTGAGCACTGATGAAACTCAAACCGGGGCTGTAAAACATAAAGTACGATCACTCTGTGATAAAATAGACAAGTTTGAAACTTTTTTTGCTGTCATTTGGCATCACGTTTTAGAAAGAATGAACGCATCTAATAAATATGTGCAGAATCCTGCATTGACCTGGGTTTTGTTGTTCGAGAACTGAAAGGACTTATAAAATATTTAAAGCCAATAAGAAACGATTGTGCATTTACGACCAAGAAGCCAAAATATTTTACAAGATCAAGACAAAAACATATAAAGAGGACAGAAAAAAAATGAATGAAGGTTCAGTTTAATGACAGTGTCATTGAATTTTAGAACATGTACAAAACAACAGCAGGGATTATCGACCAAATATTTTAATTGTTATCATCCAAGATGGTAGTATATGCCACGGGAAATTTATGCTATGCATATTGCAACTTTGCATTTTGCAATATACAAAGCACATTACTAGTAACCAGTTGACGAAAATTTTATTCAAGTATGCATACGTGTTTCATGATTCCCTATTATAATCGTAATAATTTCAAATATTATTCCAATTAGAATACATTCATAAAAAAAAATGAATGAGTATACATACGTACACACATACATCTTATGTGCGTGTGTATGTGACTAAACTCCTCCTTAACGGCTGGACCGATTTTAATGAAATTTTTTGCATGCGTTCAAGAGGATTCGAGAATGATTTAGATTCACTCCTAATTTTCTTAGCACCCCTACGAAAGGGGTGGAAAAGGGATGGAATATAAAAACTATCAAAAAGGGCTGATAATAGTGTCGAATTTATAGTCTTCGGGGACGATGAATTTAATAGTGACATTCCCAATAATGTTAGCACCCATACAAAGGGGGAGGGAAGGGGATGGAATATAAAAACTATTAAAAACGCTAATATTAGTGTCAAATTTATAGTTTCTGGGGTCACTGAGTTTGATAGTGACATTCCCAATTTTGTTAGTACCTCTACGAAAGAGGTGGAAAGGGGATGGAATATAAAAACTAATAAAAACGCCGATATTAGTGTCGAATTCATAGTTTTGGGGTCGCTGAGTTTGATAGTGATATTCCCAAAGCAAGCCAACGTTCGGGCAGGACATCGTCTGTCGGTTCCGCTAGTACATACATAAATATTTACATATACATATCTACACAAACACATCTATACGAGCCCCTCCACGCCCTCCTTGCCTTTTATTCCTAGTTACGGCGCTGGATCCATAACAACATTTTGACTACTTTTATTGAAATGCAGAATTGTATTTCTTGGCAAAGTGCATAGCGTAAAACACCAGTTAAGTCATTTACCTGTTTTATTTTATGGTTAAATGCAAAATGAAATAAAAACAGTGTTCGTTAGTATCTTGTTCACCATCTTATTCACTGTTTCGTGTTTCGTCTTTGACGCTAAACTTTTTACGTTTATCGTCTCTTGAAAAAATTATTGGAAATGTCAGTATTTTCGATCGTATTTTCGTTGCTGATAAGATTAATTTTCACCTGTGAAAACTCGAAAAATTATCCACCTGTGTATCCGTTAAATTAAAATCGTGTTAATGGTATCACAAATTTGTCTAATCAGATAACTTCCTTAGCAAAAAAAAAAACTATTGTCTACCATTTATATTTTACACTTGTAGATAAGACTTTGTCCGGATAGTATAAATAACTGTTGTTACAACAACAAATACCTTACACAATTTAAAAATTTGACAATATATTAGTACCTTCTTTTGCAACATAATACAGGGTGATTTTTTGGGAGATCCAAATAGACGTTTTAGAAAAATTTGACATACCTACATACATACATACGTATAGTCACGCCTTTTTCCCGTAGGGATAGGCAGAGACCACTTCCTTTCACTTGCTACGGTTCATCACATCTTTTGCTTCCTCTACTTTCATCAGTGCTCTCATACATGCTCGTTGGTTGATGTGACCTAGCTATTCTAGTTTGCGGGCTTTAATTGTGTTCATAAGTTATAGGTATTTTTTCATTCTTTTTAGAACTTCCACGTTTGTCACTCTTGCCGTCCAAGGAATTTTCAGGATTCTCCGGTGCAGCCACATCTCAATTTTTAACGACTAAAAATGGGTCTTTATTTTTGGGAACAAGACGGAGACAGAAAGTTCAATTAGTTGAATGTTAAGGATAGGGGTTGGTGTTCGCCCAGAAATTTCTTCTCAAAGAAGGCATTGTTCTGAGTGAAGCGTTCTGATGCAAATTTTCTCCTGTTACAAATCGAGCCAACGTCGTCTCACACGTTCTTGCAGTCTTCCCAAAGTTTCCTAGAACTAAGTTTCAAAAAGAATTATTCCCCTCACGTAGAAAAAAATGATGAGCGTTGCATTCATTTTTGATTTGCTCATATTTACTTTTTTCATTTTGGGTAAAGATGGTAACTTTCATTGATTGTCTCTTGGTTCTGAATCACACCAATATATCCAAGGGTATGTCCATAACGGGGTACCGCATTTGGACCCTGCCTCGCACAAAGCATTGCCATCAAGCAACAAAGACACTGGTTTACATTTTTTCTTAAAAAATCATGCACAACGTGCCTTGTGCGAGGGTCGAAAAATACCAAGCTCGATTTCGGAATACGATGCTCTGATGTCAGGCTAGGTGCTAAGCGAGTGGTGGTACCAACGGAATTTAACTTTATAATAAAATTTGCTTCACATAAGAATGCCTTTCTTACAATAGTAAGTGCGGTACGTCGTTATGGCTACCGAATAAGTTTCATTGAAAGTGATTCTTCTTCTTCAAATGCCTATTCGTTCCGAATAATGGCGATCATCCTGGATATGATGACTTTGTTCTCGGCTGCTTTAAATAGTCCGGTAGTAGTTTTTGAGAACCATGTTCTTAAGTTTTTAAGCCTTCTTCCTGGTGGTCTTCTGCCATAAACTTTTTCTTGGAGAACGGACTTTAAAAGGTGATATTTGCTTTCGTTCCTCAAATATGTCCGAGGTACTCGAGCTTTCTTCTCTTGATGGTGTTCATTACTTCCAAGTCCTTCTCCATTCTCTCCATTACTGGCTTGGTAGTCACTCTGTCCACCCATGATATTCTCAGCATCCTCCTGTAAAGCCACATTTCGAAGGCTTCGAGTCTTCTTTGTGTTGCCTCGGTTAATGTCCATGACTCTATCTCATAGAAAAGAAACGAGAAAATATAGCATCGGAGGAGTTTGATTTTGATGTCGATGTTGAGGTTGTGACTTTTAAACAGTTTAGGCATTTGGTTGAAGGCGGCCCTTGCTTTCTCTATTCTACACCTGATCTCCCGTTGAAACTGATAAATTTTTTAATCGCACCAAGTTGCATTCAGTCAAAGTTTGTTCAAGAAGCACTCCAAAGTAAATGATTGCTTGTTTTTTTTATTATAGCAAAGAACAGTTAATGGTATACCTACAACCATTTGTCTGTCTAAAGTCATCGATGAAATTTACCAATTTTTTCCTTTGCGTTGTGTTGCAATAATTTTTAAAGATAAGGGTACTAATCTTAACGAAAAATATTTTAAAAAGAAATAAAATGATTTGTACCAAATCTTATTTTATATTTTTTATGTATTCGTAAAAATATTTCAAGGACCGTTTGAATCCTTGGATTTGTTTCCGGAAGCTAAAAATGTAATTATCTCGCAGATCGTCAACCTTAACCTAATTACAGCTTAAGCCATAAAGCCAAGAAAATGCATAATATATCTTCATTAACATTGTGTTTATCGGTAGATGTAAATTTGGTGATGAACTAACAAGCAGCGTATTTCAAATGCTCGCAAAACAATTTTCCCTCTTAATCAGAAGCTAAACTGTTAAGCTGTTTCTGTTCGCACTGATATAACATAGCTGGTGAAAGATAAGCGAGTTCGCAAAACATTTAATCATATGCAGGCATTATTGTTGTTCAAAGAAGTGCTGGGATTGTAAAATGCCAAAATTTCCATAAATATTTGTCAGTAAGTTTGAGGCTACACAGTGTTAAATTGCACGATATAAATTAAAAAACAAAATGATTGTGAATACATAAGAATATATATTTTTTTAAAATAGCATTTATACTTTTTTTATTATTCCACTTTAATTGAACTAACAATGTCGATTGTCGTTGGTCAAATAGGACTGGTAAAAAATGAAGTCACATTTGCTGGGTCCTCATTCCACCTTCAAATAAAAAGTTTAAAGTTATTTCTTGCCATTTGTTTTTTTCAATTTGACGTTAAAAACTGTCATAAATATCCAAGTACAATTCCGTACGTGATGTGCAGTCGCTGATACACACCGCAAGAAACAGAGAAGCGATGTTATCGCAAACATCCATTAGTGGATACGTACCAGAAGAAGAACAATTCCGTATTGTTAATTAAATTTATCATATCATATTTAACAAACTGTTTTGTTAAAATGCCTCTAACTGAAAGTAAAAGAATTAAAATTTAATTGATGATTGTTGTTAGCGATAGGATGCGGACTTAACAAGAAGTACGCACATTATTTCTTGAAGTGATCTTGAACGTATCTCTCAAACTACGATAAGCAGAATAAAAAGTAAATACAGAGAATAAGTACACGTTAGGGATGTACGGAAGCAAGTTAGACCTACACTTAATGCAAATATTCAACAAGATCTAATTTTGTCGGCAGTAGACGATCCACACTGTACATTGCGGGAATTATCTAGGGATTTGGATATTAGAAAGTCTTCAGTATTAAATATTTTTCATCTTTTTCTCCTTCACTTTAGGTTTTAGGCACTTTGCCTGTTACGATGATACCCATCTTTTTCTCGGCCTTCCAATATCTCTTCTTCCACGGCATTGATAAAATCTGACTTTAGTAGGTATCTTCTTCTCGTGCATTCGTTCTACGTGTTCTTTCCACTTATTTTTATTTTCCTTTATTTTCTCGTTTATGTTAAAGATTCCGTTCTTATATCTCTGTCTCTTAGTCTGGTTGGTACAGCTATCGTCTTGTAAAATTTTATTTGTGTATCTTTTCTTGTTTTATTCTTTAATGTTTTGATGATAGTTCCGCAGATATGTGTGAATTTATTAAGTTTTTCTTCTATGTCTTTGCTTTGGTTGTAAGATATATCGCAGCTTAAATATTTAAAGTGCTTTACCCGTTCCAGTACTATATCATTTACGACTATCTTTGTCCTGACTGGATCTTTACCTGAGAAAGCCATGGTTTTCGTTTTGCTTGCAGATATTTTCATGTCGTATTTTTGACAGATTGTTTGTAGAATATATATTTCTCTCTGCAGGTCGTCTTCTGTTTCCGCTAAGAGTACTATGTCATCGGCATACAAAATAGAGTTTTCCTTGCTTTTACAATTGCATATATATAGGCGAAATACAGCAGCCTTGTTTTTTGATATTTCTCTAACTTTCCGCCTATATCTATTGCAATTTTGGTGTCAATGTATAAACTTTGTATTGCTCTTATTAAGTGTTTTGGATACCCCCGTTCTTTCATAATATTTCACAATTTGCATCTGTTTACATTGTCAAAAGCTTTCTCAAAGTCTTTAAAGCTTATATGTGTTTCTCTCTTGTACTCTGTGTGTTTTCTTATGATTTGTTGTATTGTGAATATTCCTTCTATTGTCGATGTACCTTTTCTGAAACCCATTTGTTCTTCTTCTATAAGTTCTTCTGTTATGATCTTCAGTCTATTATTTAGTATCCTGGCGTAAATTTTATAAGCGGTGTTGACTAAGCTAATTCTCCGGTACTTTTGCTTTTTCCATTCATCAGGGATAGTGCAGTATTTCCAGCATTTATTAAATAGATATAAAAGTCTTAGGTGTGATAAGCTCACCGTATTTCCAGAGTCCAGTATTGATACCATCTATACCGGTCGCTTTTCTGTTTTTTGTAGCCTTGAAGGCTTCTGTCGGTTCTGTTAAATCTATATCGTCCAAACCTGTTACGTCTTCTTCTTGTATCGTGGTTTCATCTGCGTTTTCATTGTACTACAGCTGTTCGTAATGATTTACCCAGTTTTTTCGTCTATGTTGTTTATCTGTATTTTATAATTTTCCTGGTTGTTTAGTGATTTCAATACTTTATATGCCAAGTTTTGTCTTCCATGTATGTCATGTTCGATGTTACTTATAAATCTATCACAGGACTCTTCATTGGTTTTCCTAGTTATTTCTATCACGACATTTCTGTTTTGTTTGTAAATTTCATGATAAGCTTCAGTGAGGTTAATAAGATAATGTATGTATTTTTTTTGTTTTTCTCTCACTACTTCTTCTATTTCATCTGACAATATTCTTAAGACTTCGTATGCCGTTATTTTTAACAAGGCAAAAGACCATCCGTCTTATTCATGATTTGGCTGAAGATGAATGTGATCGCAGAACTGAATTCTGCGAATACATGATAAATACATGATTAAAACGATAATAAATTTCATTGACGTTTTATTTTCGGATTAGGCAACGTTTTATTTGAACGGGCATGTCAACTGGCAAAACACCCGATATGAAAATACAAATTGGATGCAAGAATTTCAAATGCAAAGACCACAAAAAAATCAACGTATGAGCTGGTATTGTGAGAAATACAATTATTTTTCCATATTTTTTGATGAAAATTTAACAGGAGAATTATATCTAGATTTTCTGCAAAATACATTCATTCCTGATTTGACCCAGCTTTTTCCTGATATCCAAATTGCCAACACTTCAGACCGCAGAATATGGTTTCGACAGGATGGTGCACTGCCACATTTCGCTATAGCTGTGCGCCAGTCTTAAAATAGAACATTTTCAAATCGATGGATCGTAAGAAGGGGAACAGTGGGATGGCTCGCTAGATCACTCGATCTTACCCCATTAGACTTGTTTTTATGGGGTTATTTAAAATCTGAAGTCTACACTAACAGACTTGACAATATCCGTGACCCGAATCAGACAGGAAATTCAAAACGCTATGCTGCAAAATGTTAAAGACAAATTTGTTACCAGGTTGTCATTGTTTAGTGGTCAATGAAGAACAATTTGAACATTTACTGTAAATTTTCATAGGTTTATTTTTGTTGGAGTGTACGTTTAGTCTTCATCATTTTTCAAATTGTCATAAACAACTTATGCGTTTTGAAAAGACCTGATCCATACATCTCCTTCCTCTTCTAAATCCTGCTTGCATATCATATGTCATATTCTCAGTTTCATTCGTTACTCTTTTAATCAATATCTTTGCTTACAGTTTGCCGACTATGCTGAGTAAACTAATACCTCGGTAGTTCTTACAGTCCTGATGCGAACCTTTTTCCTTGTAAAACGGCACGATAACGGCGTTGCACCAGTCGTCTGGTACGCTTTGTTTTCTATGACTATTCATAAATTAGCTATCTCGGTGCGTAATGAACTTATGTAATGCTAGAACGAACGGAGCCACATAAAAAGTAGGAACGTTAAAAAATGTGTATTTGAGAAAAAAAATTTTAAAATTCTAATTTTCCGAAATTATCAACAAATAACGTCGCGACCAAAACAATGTTCGGAAGTTATTATGTATGTATGTAGTAGTATGTATTTGCATAAAATCATTGAAAACATTGTTGGCGTGTTATTTTTCCTATTACGTTTTAATCGCATAGAAAGTGTACAATATTCTACTCGTTTATAAAATTAACTATTTAGTTTTTTATGATATCAATACTAATAGATTAAAATTAAATTTACAATTTTCGCTATTTTTTTTAATTTAAGTTTACTTTCTACAGTAAAAATTAACATTTTTAAAATATCTCTTCAAGTCTCTCATATATTTTATTACTTATTTGATTGTGAAAGTTACATTGAGGCTTTGCTCAATAATAAACTGTTATTACAACTATCGGGTAATAATAACTGCTACTCCACTATAGCTCATTTCACCAATATACGACAGTATCAGATTAGTCACCGAGGCATCGACTTAACGGGCGCACTGTGTTGAGAGGTACATTAGTAAATTCCCATAAGATTTAAACCCGACAATTTTTGTTTATTATTATGCTTTTGTTGAGAGGTTTTATTTTTATTTTTTGCTTTATTGTGAACAGGAATCGTTGATGTAGCTTCCGATGAGTTTTTTGGTTAGAAATACGCACATATTTAATTATGTTAAAAGGGAATGCAACAAAAATAAATTATCGCTACAAATTTAATAAATATGTTTAATCATGTAGTACCTACTTACGATATTATCAAGCATCAGATTTATAGTCATCATAATCGGACTCACTGTCGTCGCTATCCTCTTTCAGATTGTAAATGATAACAGGATTAACTGCTTCGATGCGGTTTTTACGAACCCACCATTCCTCTATTAAATTTTCACATTTTGTGACACATTTTTTCCCTATTTCAGGAGTGGCAGCATTAAGTACTCATTGCCAGGTTTCCAAAACAGCCTTATTACCGTAACCACTATATCCAATGTGATTATCGTAATAAGTTTTGCATATTCCCCAAATATACTCAATGGGATTAAATTGGCAACGATAAGGCGAAAGTCTTAGCACACGATGTCCATAACTGAGCATAATTTGACCCACTTTGGAATTTTCTTTTCTTTCGTGCCTATAAGCTATCGATGATAATTCTAGCTTGAAGCAATACTTTGGAAATGAAATATTTTCGTTCGGTAACCATTCTTTTATTTTTTGTGCCGTTCAGAAGTTTGTTGATTGCTTATTTAAAATTTCCGGATGGTGCATTATTTAATACAATGACAGATGGTTCGTGTAACGATGGTAATAGTATCTCTTTTAACCATTTTACAAACATCTCGGTATCCATATTGTCATGATAATCGGCCGATTTTGATTTTGACGAAAATAAAAGATTCGCCCCATCAACAAAACCATGCATTCCACCTGCATGCACAATAATGTGTCTTTTTCCGTCACCGTCGGTGTGTTTTATAGACTTTATGTTATCGTCCTGCCAAATTCTTTTTGTTCTACCTTTAGCAAAAATCCAAGTTCCGTCCAGATAAACAAATTAAGAGCATTCTTGTTTACGATGAGTATAATTTCTTAAAAATCGGTACCATACGATGACCCATGATTACTAATTACTTTTCTAGAAATCTAACAAAAAATCTGACAAAAATGAATCAACAAGCCATATTAAAGCTTAATAGCTTAGTTAATTAGTGAAATTTGTTTGTCTCTTATTATGTACAATAAATAAAGTCATTAAGAACATATTTGGTTGCAAAATTAACCGTACTAACTATCAAAAAATAAGTTCCTTATAAAATAAAATTTACTACCTACGAAATTTGTTGAAAAATATTAGGAGAATTTACTTTCGTACTTCTTAAATGTACAGTTGAATACTGGTTATCGAGTTTCTAAAGATAATCCGAAACCACCGTATATTCGTGAAATATGCTATACATGCTCCTCTATCGCTGAGAGTTTTAGTTCATATGAAAAGACTGTTTATTGTCCAAACAGGCACAGACCCTCTTATAGGACAGTATATAACAATGTATGCATATAACGTGTATAAAACTAAAAAGATATTTTAATATTGACCAATATTTACCAACATTAAATAAAAACAGTTTCTGTTGGTATATCTGTTCTAGGTGTGCATAAATAAAACAAAGTGAAATTCTCCTTTACACCGATGATCGTATTAGCATTATCTGAGGAGTTGCAAACGATGGTTAATATTATTCTTGATGCACTAAAAAGGAATGAAAGTAAATGTAAGCAATACGAAAGTAATGATTTTTAAGGGAAGCAAACATGACAAGTTGTGAGGTGCTGATTTAAGGAGAAAGATTCATACAAGCGAAAGAGTTTGTATACTGCAAAGTTTACGAGAGACGATAAGTATGACTGTGATATTGAGCAAAGGGTGTTGACAGGGAAATAAATGATTTGGGTCCTGCATAACTTTATGAGCAGCCAAAACGAGTCAAAAAAGGCACAACTGGCTGTGCATAGGTCGCTACACTTATGTTGTTTGGACACGTAGAGAGGATAGATGTAAGAAGATTGATTTATAATGCGAGTGTGAATGGGTAAGTCGGTAGAGGTGAACCTAGGCGAACGGATCTCGATCAGATTGAAATTGTTTTGAAGAAAGGCCAGGTCAAGAGCGCCAGCAACCGACGAGCATGTATGAAAACACTGATGGAAATAGAGGAAGCGAAAGACGTGTGTAAGAACCGTAGCAAGAGGAAAGAAGTGGTCTTCGCCTACCCTTACGGGAAAAAGGCGTGACTATATGTGTGTTTGTATGAATTTTCTAGATCATTTTAGAGTAGTTAACTGTCACAGTGATATTTAATAACCCTAAATAATCTAAAATCATTAGCATATAATAATGGTAGCTCGTTATATTTTCATTTACAAAAAACGAAAAGAGAAGAGCTGCTAAATTACTTCCCTGGGGTGCACCGCTGTTGAAAATGAATATTTGTGATTTATGGCCACAGTATTCGACTTATTGTTTAGGTATGATTGGTAGTAGGTTAGTGTCGAAGTCAAGATCATTTAGTTTAGATATCAGCTTTGAGAAAGCTGTGTATATGGTATCAACGTGCTATTGATTATTAGCATTGCTGACAGTTCGTGCAAAGCATATTAAATTGGTGATAGTTGATTTCTTAGATTTGAATCCATAATTTTCAAGCGATATTTTATTTTCCGTATTGATAAATATCATATTATAGATTGATACTTCAAAGTCATTTACGAAGATTGATAAAGGGGTTGACGCCAATTACCCAAGGAATATAGACTTGCATTAGGACTCTGAATTGCGACATTTGTTAATGGCAAAGATGCGAATATAAAGAAAACTATTATTGGCAATATACTTGAAGGTTATTACTATCAGTGTTGTCCCATCAAAATTTTCACTTAAAATAGTGTTTTAATCTTTTTCTTTGTTGGAAAACAACCAATCATAATTCAACAATAATCTTAACTCAGTACTGTTTTCTTTTAAAAGTTTACTGCCACGTTGATGTAATTTTTTTCAGAAATAGTTTCGTTCGTTATAAGAATATCAGCGCGTTATACCGTAAGAAGTAATTTTTTCTTGCTAGTTTAAAAAATAAGAGAATGTGATAAAAATATAATATTATTTACTTAAATCACACTCGGTGTTCGAATTTATATGCACATTTATTTATAACTTTCCAATACAATTTATGTAAACTAGTAAACACAATTATTAATTTCAGACAACTGACTAACTCCCGCGATCGGTTGTTAACATTTATATAATGACGCTACTGTCCAGAAACATATAGCTTATTCGAGACTGTTCTATCGAAAATTCGGGATTGGTCGGGAAAGTACTGGAACATCCTCGTCATTGACTGTGACGTCACCGTACCGCACAGCTCGCTTACGTAGCATATTCCAGTGTCGTATCGCATCAATTTATTATTTTTCAAATCAAATTTCTTTTGGTTTACACTTTCATGAACACCTTTACTTTTAGATAGATAGATAATTTATTTATTTCAAAAAAGTTGTGGACTGAAAAATGCGTTACTGCATTACAAAAATTATAAAACAAACAAAACACAAGATATAAAATACAAAGCACACAAAATATAAAATAAAATACAATACAATACAGGCAGTTAAAAAGGGGAATATGGAAGATTCTAGATATGTTAAGCATGTATCCTATTGTACTTAAATCCTATTAATATTCGTTAGTGAATGATTTGGATTGAAATCTAGTCTAAAATTTATGTTTTTATCGTCTTTAAACGAACAATTTTTACTGTAGGATGAACAATCTCACTCGGGTAAGATGCCAGCCAGCCGAGTTGAAGGCAGAAGTAGGGCAAGATCTCAGGGTGGTCCAATGAGGCAAACTCATAATAGAAGATTAGACACATCTCCATATTATTTAAGTCCTCCCATTGATACGGGATGGAGAAGAACGAATAGTGATTCTGCGTTACATCAAAGTACAATGCAGGTAAATATTTTTATGAACTTATTTCATTGAAAACAAATTTGTAACAATTTTACACTCCACCAAAAATTGATTATTTAATATCTGGAATACGCTTTGTCTAATTATGTCAAACTACTTTTTTAAAAAAAAAAGAAATCAAGCTTTTCATTTTAATATAAATGATTCTATACAATTTTGATCTCTCTTTTAAATTTTTATAAAGGTAGGTAATAAATATTAAAGTTGTTTTACAAAAAACTACCTTCTGTTCTGATAAAATAGTCGTTAGGAAAAATATTCCAATAATTTTACTATGATCATTTGTTGTTTTTCCTATGTATTAATTTTTAAATTATTAAATGTAAAAATGTTATCATCTCAAATTAACCATTATGCATAAATTGTAACTTTTTTAAATCACAAAGTGAACCGTCAATGAATTAATACATTTAAGTTGAGTTTTTTGTGTTACAATTTAAACAAATTGCAATTATTTGATTATTTATATTTTCTTTACTTGGTATTTTGTGACTATGTCATACTTATTTATCTTAACGTCAGGAAACAAGGTCAGTGGTTTGGGACATATATCTGGAAAACTAATAACATTAGTAGCCAAACTCACAAAGACTTGCTTCAGGGTTATTCATAAAACAAAACCCAAATAATCTACCATTCAAATATTTCTTGTTCCCATACAGCCATACCACGGTAGCTAAAAGCAAAACAAAAATTGGAGCTATCATTTTCTCAGCTCCTGTCGGAAAGCCGGGTCGGTTAAAAAATTCCATATCCTCCTTTCTTTTGTCTTTTTGCCACCATTAGGAACACTAAAGAATGTTTCTAGAAAAGTCAGGGAATTTTATAAACGAAAAAAAAATAAATATAAAAAGTAAGTTTTAGTCAGTTCAAATGAAACAATTCTGTGGTGTTTGGTAGAAATATGATAACTCCAATAATTAAGTTTTTTAGTTAACTACTGTACATCATTTTTGTTGTATTTTCATTTGATTTAACCATAATATTAAGAATGTAAGTTTAAAATTTACCAATTTTAAAGTTTTTATATTTAATATTTGATACAAACCTGAAAAACATGTTTATGGCATTTAAAATTTAGAGCAATAAACGTTTAAATGTAATGATAGATTCATTTATTTATTATAGCTGATTTACAGAATCATTTCAAATCTTAAAACGCTCATACTGAAAAACTTTGTAAAAATAACTTTTCATTTTTTATTCTTATTTTAATATAAATTATGTTGTCAATATTATACTTATTTTCTTGTGTTTTATTTAATGTATTATTGTTATACTTTTTACATTAATACATTGGTTTATATTAAAAAAACATTCATTCATATATCAGCTGTGAGTTAAACTGCTTTGTTTTACAGGATATTAGTAAATAAGTGCGACAAACTTCAGAGGGTGATTCTACATGAAAAAATAATGACAGTTTGATATATAAATGTATGTCCGCAAATACTTCGTTTTAAAGATACGGGATGTTGAAGTTTTTCTTAAAAACTGACGATTTATTTATTGCTTTAGTGCTCTGCTCTGAAACCGGTCGAGAAATTTTATGTTCATCATTTGCGCGCATACGGGTAATGATCCCAATTTAAAAAAAAATGGTACGACACAGATATTTTAAATTCAAAATCATATTTAAATTCCTCGGTATATTTGTGGCAAAAAATCTTTCTTGTCTTTTTTTCGTATAGAGCGCCGTTTTCATGCAAAAAAATAAAACATCTTAACGCGTATTTTTCATTTCTTTAATACATTATCAAGAACCATCTAATACAATAACATTAAACCAAAACAATGACAGAAAATAACACTAATAAAATTTTAAATAGGCGCAAAGCTACAACTAATGTTCAAAATGACCTCCCTAAGACGTGATACAAGATTTAATTCTTCGCCTTATTGATTGTTGTATTCCTGGTGTATTTCTTATTGCCTCACATTCGATTCATCAGGTCTTTAACATTTTCGGCGGGAGTGAAATAAACTAATGACTTAAGAAAACTCCAAATGTAAAAATCTAGAGGATTTAAATCCACCGATCGAGCAGGCCAATGTTCCGTACCTCCTCTACCTATCCAAAACTTTAACACCCTGCATCTCTTAAACGAAGTATTTGCGAACATACGTTTATATAGCAAACCGTCATTATTTTTTCATGCAGAATCACCCCCTGAAGTTTGTCGCACTTATTTACTAACACCCTGTATATAGGTATTTTTAAGTATATTTTTTTAATGTTTCTATGGATACAATATATTTTTTGCAATAGGGAATGATGGATAGAAATAATGAAAGTTCTAATAGAGGCTGGACAATTCCAATCATGAATGGTCCAGATAGAAATCATCAAGATAGAAGACCTAGATCTAGTTGTGACATACCATCATCAACTTCTCGAGTACCTGGAATTAGGTAAGAATTTTTTGTAGTTTTATGAATTCATAAATTATCATAATACCACGATAAAAACTACTTTTCACAAAAAAAAAACAAGTTTAGTTGCAACTGGTTTTGTAAAGGCCAATTTGATATGCGAAGAATTTTAAGAACAATGATCAATGGTTAGGAAAAAAGCATGTTAGACTAATACTTTGTTTTAATGTTAAAAACAATTTCAAATAATTACAATTAGGATTATTTTTTAGCATACATCCGTCAGCACACGATCCTAGTTTAGTCCAAATACCAATAGCAAATACTGGCTCTCTGCCTGATTTAACAAACGTTGACTTTGCATCACCAATTCACGCACCACTTGATAATGATCACGATAGCTCTCCATATAGTTCTGTAAGTATGGGTTTTTCTCCTTAAAGGAAAATAATATGTTTTTTTAAGGTACGTTTCCTTGGTGCAGCTATCACGATGATCTTGCTACGGTTATCGTTGAGCACTACAAGGTGAGCCATGAGTCAGTTGTCACTAGAATTCCTTGGATTTTGTTTTGCCTAGCTTAGTGGTAGTCGGTTGTCAACTTGACTAGTGCGTAGTACCCATAAGTTTGTGATTTATTTGTGGAACGTTTTCCAAACATCCAACCTCTATCTCAACAAGGTATTTGCAAATTAATATTAAGATTTGAAAAGCTGGATCGATAGCTAAGCTTCCTCCTTTAAGTATAACAAAGTCTGTAACTATAGTGAGAATCTTAATGTTGTCTCGCAATGTTTTGTGCAATCACAAACTAAATATTAAAGAAAAGCGTCCAAGGAATATGAAATAACAAGAACAAACCTACGAAACCTACTTCGAAACCTGAATGAAGATGATATCGACAGGCATTTGGCATTCTGTAAGTTGTGCACAAGCTGACAAGAAGCTGATCCAAATTTTAAAAAAATCATTTTTAAAACGACAAAGCTACTTTTAAAGTGAATGGCAGAGTGAATTGACACAACTGCGTCTACTGGATTCCCACGTGGTGATGAAGACAGATTTATTCCGTCAAGATTCGGATATTGAGCATTTTAAGACACGAATCCATTTAAAAACCTACAGTCCCTGAGTATTTTCGACAATATTTGTAAATTAGTGTTCATAAGATGCAATGTTTGTTTAGAAACAGCATGGAAAAGACTGAGCATCTTTCATAGGTTTATTGAACTGTACTAGTATTTGTGTGTTAATAATTAATTTGACAACTGACTTATGGCCCACCCTATATATTAAGAAACGTCATTGAGTAAATAGCTTTTCTATTTTACCAACGTTGTAATTTTATCTATTAACACTTTTTATTGTTTTATTTTTTAGTTTGCCTTACTATTAAAAAATGTAATTAAAAATCTATATCCCCTATAGAATGGAACTAGCCGAAGTTGATGGGGTCATGATACCTCACCTTATTGTAAATTGGTATTTTTGACAACTGACGTATGACCCAGCCGAACCCCCTATTTTTTTGTATTTCCTATGGAGCTATTTTGCTTCGAGCGACTGCCCGTAGAGGCGTTATTGATGATTTTACTCATGGAATATTCGTACAGAAAAAAGAGTGATTATGATCGCTAGTCACTAACGTTTAAATGTTGTGAAACGACCCTTTCTACCTTTATAGATATCGTCTTTGATTAATTCCAGTACGAAGTCAAAATGTTCAACCTGAAGACGAAAAAATTCTAAAATATTTTTGTTGTATTCACGCAGATGTGTAGTGGCTAATTTTTGATTCAGTTCCTTTTCATTTTTGAGCTTAAACAGACGGTATTTTTTGGCTCTTTTCATTCCATTCGTTTGGGGAAGTATTTTCTCATCTTCCATATCCTCAATCAAAAGGCATTTAAGTCATATTCTACGTCCACTTAACTTTAATTTCATTTTTTAAACACTACTTTCCTTTAGGACGATGTGACTGAATGAAAACTCGCGACTGGTGTAAAACCATAAACCGCAGACGCTCCGAGCAAAATAGGTAACTAACAACTATCGTTCCAACAATATTCTTTTAACGATCATCGCGATAGTCGCACCGAGGTAAATGTACTTCTTGGTTAAAACTGGTAAAAATAATTATTTTTTTGCGAAACCACAACATTGTAAAAAATGCTCAAATTTATTAAAATAACGTTATGATTTATCCATCAAAATAAATATAGAAATTAAATTATAAAAAATAATTAAACATTATTGTCTTTACTTAAAGGAATAACGCCAATGTGTTTAATTAGTTACAAGGGTAAAAGAGAAAATTGAAAAACTGTTGAAAGAAATAGTGTGTACTTATGTAACGGAGAGAAATACACATGTGCCTGAACATTATATTTTTGAAGAAACATTTAATCATTTTTTAGTTACAGTGTTTTTAAATAGATTTCTAGACCAGATTTGAAATTATTTTTCTTTTAAGAGTACAAGAATTGACTTGTATTTTATTCTTTTACATCATTTAATTTTAAAAAACTTTATTTTTAAACACATAAAAAACCAAAAATTGTCACTGAAAAGTGCCATGTAGTAAAAACCCAAAATGTCCTTGTGCTTTATTTCATTATAATTGTGAATTACATAAAAAAGAAAAATGTAAATTAAATGAAATAGAGATAAATTATTATTGAAGGAGGATACACAAGTACAGGCTCCATTCGGAGACATGAGTGAAAGTTGCAATGAAAGTGAAATTAGTACGACAGAAATTGTGGAAGCGTTGAACAGTATGAAATTGGGTAAAGCTGCTGGGTATGACAGGATAACAGTTGAAATGCTGAAGGCTGGACAAAACGTGGTAGCTAGTCTACTGGACCGCCTTTTTAACCTTTATTGGAGAAGTAGTAGCGTACCAGACGACTGGTGCAAAGCCGTTATCATGCCGCTTTACAAGGGAAAAGGTTCGCAGCAGGACTGTAAGAACTACCGAGGTATTAGTTTACTCAGCATAGTCGGCAAACTGTATGCAAAGATATTGATTAAAAGAGTAACGAATGAAACTGAGAAGATGATATGGGATGTGAAAGCAGGATTTAGAAGAGGAAGGAGATGTATAGATCAGGTCTTTTCATTAAGAGGTATAGTCGAAAAATTCTTGGCTAGAAGTCGACATTGTCTATGTATGGGGTGAGTGGTAGCTTAATACGAGCACTGAAATCACTTTATGAGGATTCCTCTGCTTGTGTCAGGATAAACGGAGCTTGCACGGACTGGTTTAACATCGAAAAAGGTGTGAGACACAAACTGCTTAATTTAAACCTTAGTTGTTTTTTGAATTCTACATGTGAATATAAAACGTTTTCATTACTAGGATGTGTGGCTTCGCCATGGCTGTTTAACTTATACATAGACAATTGTTTAAAAAATCTGAAAGAGAGTGCGTATGGATTAAAAATGAATGATTTATCGTCAAATGCCTTCTTTACGCCGATGATCAAGTTATATTAGCGTTATCTGAAGAGGAGTTGCAGGCGGTGGTTAATGTTATGCATATTGCCCTGAAAATCAAAGGGATGAAAATAAATGTGAGCAAAACGAAAGTAATGGTTTTTGAAAGAGAAGAAAGTATAACAAACTGTGGAGTTTCGATTGAGAGGGAAAGAGTGGAACAAACAAATGAATTTGTGTACTTGGGTTCAAAGTTTACTAGAGATGGAAAGTATGACAGTGACATTGAGCGAAGGGTGTTGGCAGGAAAATAAATGAATGGGCACTGTATAGCTTTATGAATAGCCAGAAAGTGTCAAAAAGGCACGTCTGGCGGTGCATAGAGGTGTGTTAGTTCCTACACTTATGTATGGTAGTGAATGTTGGGTTTGGCAGAAGAAGCATGAAAATAGGATTATTGCTACGGAGATGAGTAGTCTGAGAAGTATAGCCGAAGTGACCTGGTTGGATAAAGTAAAGAATAGTGAGATAAGAGAACGCGGTGGTGTAAAAGAAGATGTGGTTACAAAGATAGATAAAGGAATGCTTAGATGGTTTGGACACGTAGAAAGGATGGATGAAGAAAGATTGACGAAACAAATTTATATGGCAAGTGTGAATGGACAGAGCACTGATGAAAGTAGAGGAAGCAAAAGATGTGTGTGAGAACCGTAGCAAGTGGAAGGAAGTGGTCTCTGCCTACCCCTATGAGAAAAAGGCGTGACTTTATGTATGTATGTATATGTGAAATTTTAACTTTTGAGTTTTACTTCAACTAAACTTTTTCCTTAGTTTTATATAAAGTTGTGTTTAAATAGGGGAAGTTGCTTTTTATTGCTAATGTTTACGAATAGATAACTTTAATTTTTTCACTGGATTTTCAGTAACAACTAGATATCTCAAGTTTTTTAGTTTTTCATCAAATTCTGCAAAAATATATTGCCTAATTTTCTTTAAGATTAACAAATCATAGTTTAGTATCCAACACGTCTGTATAGCTAATAAATATTTTTGATTACTTAAAAGGTGTAATTTTTTGCGATTTGAATCTTTAATTTGCATTTTCTCAAAACTATTAATTTCAAGCTATCTTTTTGTTGCACAAAGAGGGAGATATTGTCTCAACTCTTACTCAATTAATTAACAACTGTGAAACACCTTTTTCGATATTCCTGTCGCAGCCAATTCTCGGCGACGATGACTTCAAATTAAAATTTGCAGGTTATGTTAAGTCTCCTATTCATAAATTTAATTACATTAGTAATTATATCAATCTTTTCCGCATAGTAGTTCTTCTTATTGTTCGGTCTGCCCATTTTAAATTGGTATTTTAAATAAAAAATAAAAGAGCAGCAAAAAGTACCCACACAACCATACTAAATTTAATCCTTTACATTTTAACACCTACCCGCTACAATTTAGGCTCCTACTTTGTAACCGTCAAGCAGGGTTCTCCGGTAATTGTCGGGTTTTGTTCGTTGTACGTTGAATTTAGTTACTACGTAGTGTGCTCTTTTAATAATAATTTATCTCTACTTTTTTTTTAATTTAATCTCGAGCTTATTACAATGAATGTGTGAATGGATCATTGTCCAACGTCAGTCATATTTATTTTTCTTTTAGATGTAAAACAATGAACACTTTCAATTTTTAGTCAGCTATGTAATTATTTGCTAATTGTATCCAATATTGTTGTTTTGAAATACATTCTGACTTACGATGTTTTGCGATTATCTGTGAGAAAATATGAATCTTTGTGTAAATGTTGAAACTTACGTTCTCTTTCCTGCCTTTATTGGTCCAGTAGTTTGGTAGTTTGTTATTTCTTGCAGAGTCCTTTAAACACCAGCCCCTCTACACTATCTCCCACGAGTATACCTCTGAGTGCTAGACCACAAAACCGATTTCACTTCACAGTTTCTCAATCCCATCCGGTAGGTTTACTTTTTTATTTTGATTTATTAGTTCGTCTTTTGTACAATGTTTATGATTACTAAATAGTAAACTGGTTCTATTCTGTAAACGATTTGTTGACAAATATTAAAGCTCTCGATTCTATTTAAAAATGTTTAATAAAGATTTAATAAATTAATAGATTAGTTGCAGAATGGATACCAAAGGCTCTTAGTACAATATTTGTTATGATTTCACGCTGCACTTTTAAATTTTAACCCTATTTATTCCTATAAATTAATAATTGTAAATATTACACCATTACACAATTAAAATGAAATTTCATGTACTAATCGATTGGGCCGCTTTGGTAAAAAAAACACTCATTTTATTCCATTCATTATTTAAATACACAAAATTTTAGATTTTAGCTAGATATATTTGTTGTTAAGTAAATACATTGCAAACCTTAAAAATTATATCGTTTTTGTTAACTAACTCAAAACAAACTAGTAAAATGTTAATACAATTCCTAATTAAACAAATAATCATCAATATTTTTCCAAAACAAAATAACTTAATTAAAAATAAATAACAAAAATTAAACCTACGATGAGCTGTAACCTTTGCATTTTCTCTTATTTTCATTTACAAAACCATTTAAATCTTTAACAATTCACCTTATTTTAAGTTATTATGTGTCCCGTTGATTAGAGTTTAAATTATGATAGAACGTGTATTTTTTAGCATTTTGTACAATTTTTGATAAATCTATTTCTAACAGATAATTAACTAAAAATAAATGAAGAGTTTTTTTAAATTATACACTCTTATACTAATGGTTACAAATATTTTTTTTGTATCTTGTTTTGGATGTAAACATTCCGTTGATCATTTATAATTGTTAAACTTATTTTTTTTTTTCGTTAAGTTTCATCATTTATGTTTTGTTTGTGATGCTTGACTTTATTTGATTTATTTTTAATTTTTTTATTATTTTGCATGTCGTTTTATAATATTGTTGCAGAATCAGTTAACAGTACCGTTTAGATATCAACAACACCAGCAGGTAGGTACACTTTCTTTTTTTCACACTTAAATAGATTTCCCTAAAAAATGTTTACCAATTTGTAAATTTTAAAATACCTATTTCAAAGTATTAATTAAAATAATCAAAATAAATATTATCAAGTTGTTAAATACATTGTATGTATTCTTAACCCACTGTGTTTTCTTATGTTTTTACTTTGGCACAAAAAAAGATAAACAAAAACATTTAAAAGAAATGTTTTGATATTGTTCTATATTTTATCGGTTTCAAACACTAAAGAAAATGTGTTGATATTATCTGAACGAAGTTCCTTATCGCACGGTACGGGCTTGGCGGATGGGGGCTAGGCGAAAGAAAGTGTAAAAATTTTCCGTCACGAAACAGCAGTTGCAAAAATAACGCGCATGCGCGTTCTGTTGTACAGGAGAGGAGACGCGTAGCATAGAAATACTTAGCAACGTGACGTCTATTTGTGTAGTCCACGTGTTTGTCAAAATGACAATTGCAAAAATAAAGCAAATGTGCGTTCTGTTGTAGAGGAGAGGAGAGGTGTAGCATATAAATACTTAACAACATGACGTCTATTCGTATAGTTCACGTGTTTGTCAAAAATATTTAAAATATAATATGTTGATCAATAATAATATACTACGAAAGGAACTTCGTTCCAGCTGAGTGTTCCACGATACTTACGCACTTTTTTTGAGTTCAAATAAAATCACATAAATTTTTTAAAGACACCATTTAAACCGCGAACAAATGCTAGGAAATGGCATGGCGCTTTAAATTAGACTTTTATATTTGGCTATTTCAAATTATTTTTGAGATTTTAAATTTTTATTATTTTTTTGAAAAAGAAAAGTTGTGGTTTGAATAAACTTGTTAAAATCAACTTGTTTTAATTTATCAACTGTAAAACCTTATTTTGGTTGAAAATGTCTAGCTTAAAATAGAACATTCTTAGATTATTTACATGTGTTTAGTTTAAATGTATTTTAGTAAAATTTTATTATTATTAATTTTTGGGGTGTTTAAAAATTGATAAGATCTATTTATTGACATGCCTTCCCACCCAGAAAGTGTAGTGGATTTTTTATATAAGAATTTCTTATGTCCTCAATCTAAATATTTTCATCATCGTTGAATGTGATGTGTAGTCGGGGGAAAAAAGATTTTTAGGGGTTAAATAACATGCAATGTAAGCAATAAGACGTATGTTGTGGATCAAGGTAAGATATATGTGTAGATTCGGATTAATTTTAATTAAATACACCAAATGGTGTTTTATGAAATTGTAGTATGTTTAATGTTGTTTGTCATAAAGTAAAAAATGGTTTTCATTTTAATTAAAATGTTTCACTTGGATATAAAATTAATACAAATAAATTTTGTTCCCTTTTTTTACAATCGATTAATTAAATTATGTAAAAAAAATTCTTACAAATTGTGAAATTATTTAACAAACAACTTTGAGAAATCTAAAAGCTAGTTTTAAAAAATTAGTTACTCATTATTTGTTGCTCTACGCATAGAGCAATGTTTTATTTGTATTAAATTTATTCATAATAAAAATTTATTTGTTTTTATTTAAATTAACGTATCGTTTTTCTTTTTTCAGAATATTCAATTAGATAAAAATTTAGTAAATATAGTGGATAATACAAATTATACCCAATTACCTGGTTTAACGGGAATGTACCAACAACAACATTGTCCATCATCGTCACCATCACCTACGGTAATTACATTATTTTATTAAATTTTTTCTGAAAAAGTTAAAATTATAAAAAAATATTGTTTAGTATTTTATAAGTATTGCTATACTCGTTTTCGACTCCTATTTTTTGTAGGAAAACTGTTACATTTGTTGCAACGCTATTAACAAAACCACTGGTATTAGTTACAGCAAACTGGTCCATATAGAAGTCCACGACCAAGTCCTCAATCTTCACCTAGTCCCGGAAGGCACTCAGCACCTTGTAGTCCTGGAGCAACAAGTCCTTTATCTAACGAATATCATATACTCAATCAACCAACTTCGCAACAATTTCACCAAGATTTTCAACAATTATCAATGGTAAAATTTTGTTGTCAATTTGTAACTAAGTATTATTTATACATGGTTATTCACTATAAATTACTCACCCCATATCATTGTTATGATAAGGGGTGGTTAATTTATAGTGAATAACCCTGTTTAAGTAAGTCTCTCAACATATACTAAATAAAATATATGACAATATTTTAACTTTACCATTTAAAGCTATATGTTTTATAATCAGGTAGTAGTGCCATGGATAGTCAGTATACATAATTTATTAGCCATATACTGTAATTATAGGTTAATTACTACTTATAATTTCATAAAATCAAATTCCTTCATTAATTATTAATATTTTTTGTTACCATTCATAATTCATTTACATATAATTACAAAATCATATCAAATGATTCGGAAATCTAGTTGGAAAATATTGGAATTTGTTTTAAAGCTATATTAGCCTTAATCGTAATTTCGTCATGCAAACTTAATTCCTGCCAAAATGATTTATAGAAAAAATTAATTACATAAAAACGTACTCACTTAAACTAATCCAAAATCTAAAGTTAAACATCAGTAGTCCTAGAAATTCTATTTCAGTTTAAACTGTTTAATGGAAATACCTGAAAGTAAATTTTCATTTCTTGGTTTAGTCTTTGTTCAAAATAATTTTCGATAAAAAGCATACTACCTTTATTGGAACATTTTAACAAAAAATAAAATATGATACAAATTCCCTAGACAAAGATGTTTGGCTTTAGATTTATTTGTATTTATGTCGATCCTTTCATTAGTGGTAACAGTATGCATGTGTTGTCAGGACTGGGCACAGCTGGTGGCGAGCCTTTTGGAATCAGGCTGCACCTGGAGTGCGCAGTTGCAGGTGACTAACCAATACAATCACATATCTTTCGTTTGATTTCTATTTCATTTCTTATTGTAGTTAATTTTTTTCTGAATAGTCTGTTTTTGTCTGATCTTTTGTGGCTTCTTTGTTTTTTCTTTCATAAAAATAGTCAAGTATCATTTTCGTTATTGTTTTTCTCTTAAGGTTGCTTCGTTTCTTGATATTCCCAAAAATTTGCTTATACATTTATTGTATCCTACTTATGAAAAAAATCTTTTTATTTTGTTTTGAACTATATAGTTTAGTACCGGCATGACGGAAATAAGTTTAAAAAGTCCATTCAGTGAAAAGTTTCTATTTTGAAAATGTGTTTAATCTAAATTGTTCCTTGGTATTAAAATAATAATATTTAAATATGTCACAAATGATTAAGTCATACTGGTAGAGGATGACAAACATTTTACCTATTCACATAAAAAATAAACTGTAGGAATAAATAACTATTGAAAGGCACCTCACGTGGCTAAATTCGACGTAGTGAGATTAGAACATCTGCAAAACATGACGTAGACCCTGCTTGAAGATTGCAAAGAAGTAAGCGTGAAAATGTGCTTTAATGTAAGGGTTAACATTGATGTAGTTATTTGGATGCTTTTGTATATTTTTATTTAAAACTCAAATTTAAAATGGGTAGACTGAACGGTAAGAAGAACTACTCTGCGGAAACGAAATATGTAATTCCTAAAGTAATTAAATTTATGAAAAAAGAAGGGAAACATGGCTTGCAAATTTCAATTGAAAGTTAACGTCGCCGAGTATTGGCTGTGACAAGAGAAAAATGTGTTTCACAGTGTTCGCGATAAGGCTCAAGGAGTAGAGACAAGTAAACAACCTTGTATTTCATCACCTAAAACATCTAACGAAGAACTTCGCTCTAGATGTTTCACTGACAAGGACAAAGGATGTAAAAAATCCTAAATAACTGATGGTATGCACTGTGTGCAGTCAACTTTAAAAAAGTACTTTCGTATTAGTGGCCGAAAACTCCCGATAATAGAGATATGTTAATGGAAAGGTATGAAATAAGATTAAAGCGTATAGAATTTTTAAGTAGAATAAAACAATATCGTGAGGAAGGAGATATCAGTTAACTCAACCCTACTGATTTCACACAATATCCTGATAATGTAAGCAAAAAGCTTTTGATTTGTTAAATAAAACTAGAATTTGTGAAACTATTATATAGTATATTTGGTACCAATAATTTTTTAAGTTTGTCACTGGCGAAAAGATCATTGTCAAAAATATCCATTTATAGTTTTTTATTTACTTTCAATTCCAATACATTTTCTTGTAAATACATTTTGGTAACAATTGCAAAATAATTAGTATACACTATTGTGTATCAGTTCGGTTTAAAATGGGCATTCAAAGTAGCGCTACTGTTGAAGATGGAGTGGGAATGTTGAAAGTTTCATTAGTAATTTAGCTCTATAATTTATATATCACTCTAACGTTAAGGCCAAATCTGTTAAACTATTAATTCAAAGAAAAAACAATTCAAATCTGCGAGTTGACTAAATCACGTTTTCAAATTCTTTGCTCAAAATGTAAATATTGATATTTTACAAGTTTTAAATTTTTTCAACATCTGTCGAAAGTGACGAATTTTGATTGCACTATATAACTTAAAGAGTGATTTAATTCACACGGAACAATTTAGACTGCCACTTATTTTCATATTGATCACCGAAATTTATCTCTATACACTTATATTGTTATAACCAAAAACTTGCTTTTAAAGTTAGTGCTTTCCGGATTCTTAGTGCGTTTTTAAATTATTTAGGAAATTTTGTTCAGTTTTTAATTATACACATTTTTTATAAATGCATGATTGTAATTTTAATTATCTACCGGCTATTATACTTTTATATTATCTACGTTTCTCCTTACAAATTATAACTAAAACTTTAATTTTCAATTAATGTTGTTACTATGTTACTATTGTATAGGTATTGGAAAACGAGTTAAGCTATGAGTCATACTGACGCAGAACACAAGTTTACGTTTGAAATAAGATCCTACTGCCTACCTTAACAATTATAGGCGCTTTAATTTCAATCGAGCTTTCGTTCACTGGGGTTCTTCCGGCTCCGAATATTTTAATAGTGCAATAAATTTCTTTCGTTTTGTCAACTTTTTCTTAAGTTCGAGTTATAGTAGTTATTTATATTTGGTAATTGTTATTATTGTTATTTTAATTTAGTGGAGACTTTTGTAGACAATAATTTGTAAACATATTTTGTGTAGGCAGTGTATTAATTTACTTGACAGTAAAGTATGTATGGATTAATTTTATTTAGCTTTTTCGATAAAATAAAGATTGATTCGTACCTAAGGCGCTTACAATAGTTAAAAGCAACTAAAGCTGAACTCTATACAATAATAAAAATGCACAAGGCAGCTTCTAAAGCATATATCACATTTTGTCTACCACCCTATCATCCGGAGCTAAACTCAATAGAAAAAATGTGGTTGTTGGTGAAGAACGAAGTAGATGCTTGCAACGTATCTTTTAAATTAGATGATGTGTGGAAATTAACAGAACAAAAGTTGAAAACGAATACATTAAAAGAGAACATATTATGGACAACGTGGCGGATTTAATAATTAACTTAGGAGAAGATAGTAGTGACAGCGAAAGTGAATTTTCAGATAATGAAGCTGACGACTTAGGTTGCAAGTCCATCGTGTTGCCTCTTATTTTTTTATTTTAACTCTAATTTTATTTTTGATTGCCAATTTTAATTATGAACTGAAGATTAAATTTTTATTTTTTTACTAATATTTATTTTAGATATAGTGTAATATTTGCTTATTACGTCTGTAGTAAGCATTTAATGCTTTTTGAGTTATAAATAAATAAATGTTTTCAAATCTTTTTTGAAATAAAATTATAATGTAATTTTTAACCCACTTCGCCTTGGCTATAACTCGTTTTCCACTACCTATAACCAGGTTTACCAAACAAGGTTTTGAAAAACGTTTGCTAAACTATATTTTTTCTTCTATCAAAAATAAAGTTAATTTCAAATTAATAATCATGTGTAAATAATTAATAATTTTGCTTTCATTACCCTGTACGAAATTCATTCGTGCGTAAATAATTACAAATGACTTATTCGGATTTTTTATCGTAATCTATAAAAATCATTATTTTGTTGCATTCGCTTATTAAAAAAAGGATGCATTTATACATTCAAGGATTTACAACCTTTTTTAGCAAGTTATATTCCTAAGGAAACTACTTTGCAATTATAACGCCTTGTTTGAATATCGTTAAATTCATTATTTCTGTATATTTTATTGGCCTATGTATGACACATTAAGTAACCTTCCGAGACATGGAATGCACGGTTTTATAGATTTCCAATTCATCTTATTTAAGGCGATTTTATACTAACTGCAAACTAACTAATAACTCCTAGACTACTAACTAGATTAGATTAGATTCTAACTTTTATCCTTATGAAATAATAGAAAAAATATTTAACATTATACCACGGTTTATTTTTAACATTTATCCAAGTTTCGTCCAAATATATCTTTTTGGTACATACGATGATTTTGACTTTTTGGATGTTTTACACGGCAATTGCATTGATTTTTAAAAGATTTGTTTAATGTTCTTTTCGAATACATATTAACTGAATTTTTAACACAGCTAGTGTTAAAAAAGCGTCTCAAAAATACTTTAAGCTGATCCCGTGTTTTTATGTACATTGTTTGTTCAATAGAAGATAAATTAAGACACTTAAAAATAGAAAGTACTAAATGTAAGTTTTTTAAATACATAGGTACATGCTTATAGTCACGCCTTTTTCTCGTAGGGGTAGACAGAGACCACTTATTTCCACTTGCTACGGTTTTTACACGTCTTTCGCTTCTTCTACTTTCATCAGCGCTTTCATACATGCTCGTCGGTTGCTGGCACTTTTGACCTGGCCTTTCTTTAGAACAAATTCGATCTGATTGAGATATGTTCGCCTAGGTCGACCTCTACCGCCCATTCACACTCGCCTTATAAATCTGTTTCGTCAATCTTCTTTTATCCATCCTCTCTATGTGTTCAAACCATTCAATCATCTATCTTTGTTACCACATCTTTCACGCCACAGCGTTCCCTTATCTGCCTGTTCCTCACTTTATCCATTAGAGTCACTTCGGTTATACTTCTCAGACTACTCATCTCCGCAGCATTGATCCTACTTTCATGCTTCTGCCAAGCCCAACATTCACTACCATACATAATTGTAGGAACCAGCACTTCTTTATGCACAGCAAGTCGTGCCTTTTTTGACACTCATAAAGTTATGCATTTGTTTCCCAGTCAACACCCTACGCTCAATATCTGAGTCATAATTTCCATCTTTCGTAAACTTTGAACCCAAGTATACAAGCTCATTCACTTGTTCCATTCTTTCTCCTTCAATAAGCACATTGCAGTTCTTATATCTGTTTCAAAAATCATTACTTTTGTCTTGCTTACATTCACTGTTATCTCTTTAATTTTTAGGGCTTCATGCATAATATTAACTATCGCCTGCAACTCCTCCTCAGATGATGCTTATATAGCCTGATTATCGGCGTAAAGGAGGCATTTGACGAACAAATCATTCATTCTTAATCCATATGCACTCTCTTTTAAATCTTTTAAAAAATCGTCTATGTAAAAGTTAAACAGCCATAATTCATATTATGTAATTATTATAGGTGGGCTTGTTTAGCCTTTGACGTAAGGGTATTTCCTGAACGCTAAATCTATGTAAATTTAATAAAATACAAAACATGTTTTAAATACTCTATCATTGATTGTTTATGCACCTACATTTCTGATTAGCAGTGTTAATTCAATATTATATAAGTTATATGGATATGCTATGCTCGAAAAATACTTGCTTGCTTAAATTCTGAAATAAAAACTTTTTTTTTTAATTTTTAACCCTTTGTTAGTACTAGATACAATTTTCTGTTTATGTATTTCACAAAATCATGACCAATTGCCAAAATTTTATGAAAATACGTAATTACTACATATCCATCTCATGATTTCACTTTGTAAAGTTTTAAATAAATTATTACAAACTACAATCTCATAATTGTATTTTTCTTAACTTCAGTTGGATGCTCCAAATAGTATGTCTTACATTGATCAATCAAGTGGTGCCCAGCAGCAAGGGACGCAGCCTCATTCGCCTTCAAATATAACAAATGCCAGTCCAATTAATAATATCGAGATGAGCACCGATGCGGGCTACTATAGTACGTCACCTCAACAGTTGGTATATCCCTCAACTTCACCAGGATTACGAACGACACCAAATACTCCAACTAGTTTACCTGAAATCATACTCACAGGTATTTTGTGTTGTACTTTTGTTGAATATAATGCAATGTATCTTAATGATGTACAATTATTTACATGAATTACATTGTACAGTATTTTTTTAAAAGATTAATTTTAATTTGTAATATGTACTCTAAAATTAAAATTATTTAAAAAGTGCCTTATGCATTAAACCAAATCATATAATGAACATCAGCAGAAGTTAATGACCTAGTCCAGTAGCCACCGCCTGTTTTTTTCGGGCTGAATTTTCGTGAGCTCGTTCAGTTCGATGTGTGTTCGTCTGTGTTAATTCTCGAAGAATAAGCTAATGAAGTGCGTAGGTGTAAAACATGTCGATTTGGTGGGGTGTCGAAATTGTCTGACTAACAGAAAAATTTTTATTGAAATTTTAAGATAATAGGATAATAAACTCGGAAAAACAATTGTCCTACAAAATGAATGGTTTGACTGGAGCGTCCTCCACGCCGAATATGACAAAATAACGAGGTCATAAAAATGATTAATAACCAGCTGATTTTTTGTATGCAGCTTAGTAAATATTTGTATAATTAAATGGCCACACAGTCCTACATATTTAGTGGTACATTTTCCCAGTCCTAAGCTTGGATGTTGTCGATTCCACGGTAACACTTTTTTCATTAATAACAACCTAGGTTTGATTTTGTCCTATCGGGAATAAAGTGTAGAACACAATTTTACCACTGTTCTACACAAAAATTGATATGTATTTCCAGGAATAGATATATTTTGTCCACGTATTTTATTTTACATTTTAATATAGAGTTAAATGCGTAAATAATCCCGAGTAAATCACGTTGTCGTTGGACATTGAAGAAGAAGCCCAAACACAATTCTCTACTCCGTAAAACTGTAGTGTATGTCAAGGGGCCCTGATAAACATGTACCATTTTTCACCATTATTTGATCGAGTACGATTGTAACAGATTGGGGCAGTACTCGGCTCACACCTTAGAGGTACAGTGTTCGATCCTTCGGGGAAGCAAATTTTTTTTTCTTATTTGGTAGAAATAAATTGTTAATAATGTTTGAACAATTGATTTCCTTCAAGTATTGAAAAAATTAAGAACCATTAGTTAGTTATTAATTATTTTTCTGACAAGTGTACACCTAACACCTGATTTTAGTCGGTAGAAATTCCGCACAGGTTTTATAGTTTCGCTTTAACAGTTTTGAGGACTGTCCAAGAAATTGTTTACATCTCAGCAGTTTTTGCACATGCTAAGAATGAATAATTGATTATATGAAGTTATTGAAGAGGTTGAATATTATTAACTAATAATTATTATTAATTGTTCATTTTTTAAATTATGTATGGGGTAAGCACTGAAACCACTTTATGGGCGATGGTTAATGTTATGCATGATGCCCTGAAAATCAAAGGGATGAAAATAAATGTAAGCAAAACGAAAGTAATGGTTTTTGAAAGAGAAGAAAGCATGACAAACTGTAAAGTTTTGATTGAGGGAGAAAGAGTGGAACAAATAAATGAATTTGTGTACTTGGGTTCAAAGTTTACGAGAAATGAAAAGTATGACAGTGACATTGAACGAAGGGTGTTGGCAGGAAAACAGATGAATGGGCACTGCATAGCTATATGAACAGCCAGAAAGTGTCAAAAAAGGCACCTCTGGCTGTGCATAGAGGTGTGTTGGTTCCTACACTTATGTATGGTAGTGAATGTTGGGTTTGGCAAAAGAAGCATGAAAATAGGATTAATGCTGCGGAGATGAGTAGTTTGAGAAGTATAGCCGGACTCGGTTGGATAAAGTAAAAAATAGTGAGATAAGAGAACGCTGTGGTGTAAAAGAAGATGTGGTTACAAAGATAGATAAAGCAATGCTTAGATGGTTTGGACACGTAGAAAGGATGGATAAAGAAAGATTGACGAAACAAATTTATAAGGCGAGTGTGAATAGACAAGTCGGTAGAGGTCGACCTCGGCGAACATATCTCGATCAGATCAACATTGTTTTGAAGAAAGGCCAGGTAAAGAGTACCAACAACCGACGAGCATGCATGAGAGAACTGATGAATGTAGAGGAAGCAAAAGATGTGTGTAAGAACCGTAGCAAGTGGAAGGAAGTGGTCTCTGCCTACCACTACGGGAAAAATGCGTGACTATATGGATGTATGTTGTAGGACTAGTGATACATACCCATTTTTTGTTAGGACACTGTTTGATGCACTAACTTAATATGTGGTTTTTTTTGTCCTACGGTTATTAATGAAAAAAGTGTTACCGTGGAATCGACAACATCCAAGCTTAGGACTGGGAAAATGTACCACTAAATATGTAGGACTGTGTGGCCATTTAATTATACAAATATTTACTAAGCTGCATACAAAAAATCAGCTGGTTATTAATCATTTTTATGACCTCGTTATTTTGTCATATTCGGCGTGGAGGACGCTCCAGTCAAACCATTCATTTTGTAGGACAATTGTTTTTCCGAGTTTATTATCCTATTATCTTAAAATTTCAATAAAAATTTTTCTGTTAGTCAGACAATTTCGACACCCCACCAAATCGACATGTTTTACACCTACGCACTTCATTAGCTTATTCTTCGAGAATTAACACAGAGGAAAAATATGGGCGTCTCGTCGAACCGAACGAGCTCACGAAGATTCAGCCTGTTATTAATCACTGAAAAAAACAGGCAGTGGCTGCTGGACTAACCATATTTGTATAATTTTTTAAATGTGCGTATTTTGTTAATTTCACGTATTGTTAAAAATGGGAATAGAGCTTATGTTATGAATTGGGCTTCATCGTAGTAACAAAACAATAAAAATGTTCGTATAAGTCAGTGTAAAAAATTTCTTAAGTGTTCAGAAATGAATAATTTTTGATACAACATTGCTTTTTGCGAACTCTTTTAATTCAAACTTTAAATTCTTCAAAACTTTGAAAAAACTAGTGTCTGCTGTTTATATTGATACGTATTTTGTAATTCATTTTTACCTGTGTTCATATATGCCATCTCTTAGATTTTTCAGGTGATGATGGTTCTAGGCAGTTGCCAACCGATTTCTTTTCTGAGGAATCTTTGAAAGAAGGACTGGGAACCTTAGATTTCGACGAATTTCAAATTCTGACAAATCAGTCAATAGGCATATCTGAAATTGTCGAAGATAATTTTAGGTTAGACCATCGCTCATAATGTGAAGAACGGTATGTGTTAATAAAAATTAGTCCTACATGAAATTTAGAACAATGTCTATAGTCCAGTCAACTTAGGCCATATTTTACGAAGTTCTATTCAAGAGGCGCACCCTCTGGCCTATTTTTTTATAGGTTGTTTGGAGCTACAAAAATGTAGTCCTGAGTTTTTGGCCATTGCCGGGGTATATTTTAGCAATTAAAAATTATTGAAAATTAAAAATGGATATTTTTGAGGTGATCCAAGAATTTTTCAGATATCTTTGCAACTTTGGTGGGAATTGTTATTTGTTTATAAGCAAAAATCTAAAATCGCCGAAAAACAGAATCTATTTTCAACAAAACTTTTTTTTCCAAATCGCTTGTGCATGATGATACGAAGCTCCTCGATTTTTTTCGACCCTGTGGTCCTTCGTCGGGAAATTCTATTGAAGGGCAAAGATTTTTTGATGATCGCAGATTGTTGCTAAACTTTATCTCGCAGATCTATAAATCTTGCACGATTCTCTTGGGGTTTGGCTCCTATACATAATGTACCTACGAGTTTCAAACCGATATGTTGATAAACACTCGATTGCGGTTGCAAAAACGAAATGTAGAATTTTTATTTTCCTTTGCCATTAACCGCTTAATTAACAATGTTAGTACTTTTTTTTTCAGGACCATTTTACAGAGGACGTTATGATGAACACATTTTATTGGAAACTTTTTTCGTTCCAAAAAAATTATCTCAAAAATATCCATAACAACCTATAAAAAATTGGCCAGAGGGTGCACCTCTTTAATAGGTCTTATGCTAAGGTGACAGGACTACTATGCTTATGATACATTTTGATAATTTTCAGGGTTTGAAATAAACATTGTAACACTGTATAATATAAAATTAAATGATAAATTCAAGTTCAATCTTAAAATTTATTTTATATACAGATCTTAAAGTTTTGTTACTGGAATGGGTCATGATATTTCTAAAGATATAACAACAACACGATAGTATTGGCAACATTGCTGTTATCTGCTACAACCTGGTGGGGATCATTTATGTGTAGAGATAAATTACTAATGAAAGACACACTTGTAACGTCCCCCCACTTCTTTACAATAACAGCGGCACTTCGAGTGTCGATTTAAACCTAATTGGTTGCCAGCGGCTTATTCTAAATATTTTGTAACGGTCACTGAGTATTTTTCTATCAGTAAAAGACTTGGAATTGGAAGTTATTAAAAAAGTTACAAATGGGTTATCAGTAATTATTTAATGGGCGATAAGTTATGATGGCAATGGTTTTCATCCTTCTAAATGTTATTTAAAATACTCTCGATAATCAAAATAATGTAACATATACTGAATGAGCGTAATAATTTAGAGTGATACACAATCTGCCGCAGAATTTCGTTACAAGTACCACGTAATTATTTGAAATTTTTCTTTTGTCGTATAAATACGATTTTTCTTTCTTTTAATGAAACAATATGCTATGCCAGACACAAAAATTCAAGATCTGTATATGTATTGTTACAATATTTACTCTTTGGGTTCGATGATTCTAACCATTCGGTACAATACTAAACAATTTTTATTCTAATATTTCTACACAATAAATTTTGCTTTACAAATCATTTAGATATTCACAACTGTTTAACACTTTACAAATACTTAACTTCAAACTAAACTAAACGTCGATCTATGATTTTATTTATATATCTTCAAACCAATGCTCCCGACAAATCGATGCCTTTCTGGACACTTTTCGAAATATTGGATTTTTCGAGAATCATTCAATATCTTCTATTATGCCTGTGGCTATCATTTTGTATTTCCCTAATTGTGGTCGATGCGCTGTCGACTCAAGACGACAGGGACGGCTCGCAAATACAGTTTATAAATTTCAGTACATTTTCTTTCGTTTTATTGTATTTGTAAAAATATTAGTTTTTCTTAAATTAGTTTTATTAGACAAGATCTACTAAATAGGTATATATGTTATAAATAATTTTATTATTCTAAGCACAACAACCCAAGTATATTTAACAATTACTTTTTTATGTTTCATGTGTAATAATGTATAAATTATTAATAAATCATTTAACTTTATTCCTAGGAATTCACTGCCGAGTTTCTGTTTGTGCTACGATAATTAGAGGATTGTTAAACGCCCAAAACAATTTTGAAGATATCTTTAAAAGAACCATACTATGTGTGATCATTAGGTTTTAGTGACTTTATAGTGTGGCTAACCATATATATATATATATATATATATATATATATATATATATATATATATATATATATATATATATATACATAAACAGAGATAAAGATGACCATTGTTAATGCAAACGACGTTGTATAGTTCAAAATCATTGTGAACTAATGCTTGAATGTAATTATAGTTAGAAACTGGATTTCCTGTTATAACTTTTGTTCTAAAATATTTCACTGAACTTTAGAGCATTGAATTTTTTTTACTTCATTTATGTAAACGATACATGTGTTTAAATAACGATTTAGCAAAAATGTTTGTAAATAATTGTTTTTTATTCAGATCCTGATACTAATAAATTTATTTTATTACTTTATTAAAAGTAAAATATTTATTGTATAGTAATAAATTTAATAATTATTGTTTTCGATACACATTGTATAATTTCTTCAGTGTTAAAGATTTATAAGTAGCGATAATGTTTAAAAAAATTTTAATAGACATCTCGGAAAAATCCGGTTTTTATACTATGATACAAAGAAATTGTATATTTGTTAGCTATAAATGTATTACAAGTTATATTTTTAAGTTTTAAAATGTCAAAGGCACTAATACTATATAAAAGATGTTATTTATATGTAATTTATATTTCCGATACCTCTGTTTAAGGTAGTATCAACTATGTTTCCTTTACATACATGTTATCTGACACATTTTATATTGGATTTTTTAATTAATTAAAAATATATATCTGTTATAAGTGTTTCAAAATATTTTATCAAAAATTAATATTAAAGATTAAGCATATCGTATATTTAACAAAAAATAATGCGATGCAAAAACATTTTACTAAATTTGATTATTTTTTTGTTCGTGGTGTATTCTCATTAAAAAAAAAAGTTGTGTGCACTATGTGCGCATATTAGAAGTGAAACTTCTAACGTTTTAATGGCTAGGATTAAATTCAATTATACTGAATATATAAGGAATATTATAATGATTGGAATGAAGTATTTATAGAACGACATACACTGCAGAACGCGCATGCGCGTTATTTTTGCAATTGTCATTTTGACAAACACGTGGACTACACAAATAGACGTAGGACCACCATATTATCTACAATCTACACAAATAGACGTCACGTTGCTAAGTATTTCTATGCTACGCGTCTCCTTTCCTCTAATTCGCGTCACGGTCTCGTGAATCGTTACACATTTTCGTCTCGCTAGTTTGTGTGACGCGACCTTGAATTTTTACTCCCAGCGCGCATACAGAAGTTTCACTTCAATAATTAGTGTATTCTTTGCCTCCACTGACATTGTAGGTAAATTTAGAAATTTGTTTGTTTTATTACATTATATAGTGGATTTTTTATGATTTGTACATGTTTATTGTTTCAGCCTTGTTTTAATATATTTTTAAGAATTATTGGTATTAAATATTGCTTACAAACATACTTACGTACAAATAGAACTACTGGAATATTTGCTTTGTTTAACCTACTTAATTATTGTATTTTTATTTTAGAGATGTTACCAAGATAACGAAATATCAGTTTCATGACAATTTGACATATAGAAAAATATTTGTTTTTCAATTTACACCCCTATAAAATAAAAATACAAAAAATACACGCACAAACTTTTCTCCCTAATCGACAATGTTTTTTGTAAATGACATCACCAGGAATATTTTTTTAGAAAATTTACCGTTTGCAGTTTTTCCTTTTATATTTTACAAATTTAGTATAATCGCTATGAAAAATTTTACAAGAATGTGTGCAATAATAAAAAAAATTATTTTTTATATTCCTGTATAGAAAGTAAGTTGTAATATTTAAAAACCAATAAGGACTGTATCAAACGTTAAACATTTCACATGTCGCACAATCAAAAATATTAATAAGGTTAAAAAATGTTGGTAATTACGTTTATATTTTTTTGTAATTTAAAAATTTTGTTTTTCTAATAATCGAAGTTTTAAAACATTCCATTAAAGAGCATCTAGCCATCTCAGAGTTTTTCTCGAATATATAAATATATAAAATGTAAGAAGACATTTATTATTAAATGAGGTATTTAATAAAAAGTTTAGCAATATAAATTTAGTTACCAAATTTCACAATTTTACGGGTACGTAATTACGTTTATTAACGTTACAACATTAAATTTAATTTTTTTATAGGAAGAAATAAACTTTAAATTTGTTCAGTTTCAAATAATATGGATTATTAATTACGGTACTGCTACTCCTATATACATTGACAATTGTTCTTTGATAACTGATCTTTTGAAATTAAATATTACTTTTAAAATATCGAAGAAATTTAGATTGTAAGGTTCTGGAGCTTAATTTATAAAACATTTTGAACAAGAATATAAAAATTACGGATCAGGATAATGATATTGTACCACATTCTCTATTATTTTTTACAAATGAAATTTGGAGGAAAAATATTAGAACTTATATTCATTTATAGGCCTGTTCGTTTGTCATGCTCACGCTGCTCAATAAATTACATAAATGTGCAGATTGATATGATTTTCGTGATACAAATCCACGAAGAGCATTTACCAACTGCTGAGTTCAAAGGAACACAAAACCCCTACCAAAATAATTTGATATTTGATCCCAACAAAAACATCCAAATTGTCCATCAAATTTTCATTTCATTAAGTAAATAATTTTCCGACTCAGAATTTGCATCAGTCACTTCACCATTAATTATACTGAATTTTCTATACATTTTTAATGTCCGATTTTTGAAATTCTGCTAGATCAAACTGATATGATTTTTCTGCTCTACCTAAATTGGTGGAGCAAATAAATCCTGCTTTATCTGGTATATAGCAACTTGCTCCTGTCAAACGAAAGGTCTCTGATCAATTGCTTTTACCAAACGAACAGTCGAATACTGCTGAAATCAGTTTTGAGCTACGCGAGCATGACAAACGAACAGGCTTTATAAGTTTTTGATTGAACCGTTGGAAAAAACCACCGTTTTTCGAAAACCTCTATGCTCAACTTATATAGCGATTTTGTTCAAAGAACATCATCTGAACCAAGGGAAAATAGGTAGGAATTAGTGTTCTTCTTGAACTTTTGGAGACTGTATGCATCGAAGAAAACTTCCAACTGATAAACTACAACAGTGTTAAGAGAAATAAGAGATTTAGTAAGGGAGACATCACCGACAAGACGAATTGCTCTGTTTTGGACAGAATCCAAAAGCTTCATTTTATGAGCTGCACTCCATATATGGGAGTCATATTCCAGAACAAATCGTATCTATGCCTTATAGATGAAAAGCTGCTGACGGGAAAAAAATTAACTCTCGAAACAGAAAACTAAGCTTTGGGCAAAAGACCTCACGTGGTTTTCCCAAGAAAGATTAATACTGATGGTAGTATCGAGCATCAAAATAGATAACTTCATCATGGTTACATCTGACGTGGAGCTCTGAAATAAAAAGTGGTATAAAGGGTAATATCATCTCCAAAGTTGTGTGCTGGACAAGAAGTTTTTTCCAGCAAATCGTTAATGAGAAGCAGAAATAATGTTGGTGCAACCAGCATTTATTGGTAGAGTATCAGAAGAAACTCAATCAACCACCACTTTAAGAGATCTTTCTGAGAAAAAGCTGAATAACAATGAACACAACTAGAGAGGCAAACTATAAGATGGAAGCTTGCCAAGAAGGCCTTGGTGCCAAATGCGTTCAAATGCTTTGAGAGATATCTTATGCCACCACTATAGAGTTTCACCATATTTCTCAATAGATATCTTTCAAATTTTTGAGACGTAGACTAGCAACTCGCCAGTTGATCTGTGATGACGAAAATAATATTGTCGATCGTTTACAATGCCTGAGCGTTCAAGGTATTTCATGAGCTCGATGTTAACAGCGTTCTTCATTACCGAGGTAATATATAGCGATGCTTCCAATATTGTTCAAATTTAATTCTAGAAAAATGATAGAGAATTTGATACAATATCACTGAATCACTAAGACTTTTAATATTATGTACCTAATAATTATTATTTATATAAATATGCAAATAAAATCCGCCTTTAATAGAAAACTTTACTTAACGACGTCTAAAACTTGATCTTTAATATATAATCTATGAGAGGTAGCAACTGGGATACACACTAATATTAATTGTGATGATCTATAATTTTGTCAAACTAAATTTATTTTGCATGAGCGAACATATTTTATTGTCCCAAGATTTAAACCGAGAAAAACAAACCAACGAGATGCGACAGCTTTGCCGGAACGTTTGATGTGTGTGGGGTCGATTCGTACACCTTACATACATACACTACATGATAAAAAAGATGAGCGTCTGAATCGGGTCGGAATGTAACGTACTAATACACTGTTGAATTACCGATACTTTAGAAAGGATGAATGAAGAAATTGACAAGTTGGTAGAGGTCGACCTTGGCGAACATATCTCGATCAGATCAACATTGTTTTAAAAAAAGGCCAGGTCAAGAGTACCAAAAACCGACGAGCATGTATAAGTAGAGGAAGTAGAGGAATCAAAAGATGTGTGTAAGAACCGGAGCAAGTGGAAGGAAGTGGTCTTTGCCTACCCCTACTGGAAAAAGGCGTGGCTATATGTATGTAGGTCAAATTTTTAATCCCTATTAGGTATTATGATGTTTGTATATATTGTTTGATTTAAAGGGGGAGATCAAAAGAGCCGGTATTTTTTGCAATACACAGACTTTCTCTGTACACCATACTTTTGTCATGCGCCTTCACAAAACAGGCTTTTGTCCCTTCCCGTTGGTTTGTTTTCCTTGGATTTAAATATAGTTAGTTTTGAGTACATTTTTCACAGATGATTAAGAAGTCCGGTTTATTTTATTAATGGGCAATGTAAAAATATCTATTAACTATTGTTATTGTTTAATAAGAACCAATTATTTTATCTGTGTAAATTACATGTTTTGCTAAAACTACAGTACTAAATTCAAGTTTAACGTTATTATATTGATATAATAGTATATTCTTCAACGAGCGTATAATGGTGGCTATTATTCTCGAGGATGAAAATTTCGAAACGAGCCGCAGGTGAGTTTCGGAATCATCCGTTAGAATAATAGCCATTATACGCGAGTAAAAGACTATACTTTCTCTACTACCATCGCAGACCATCACTATCACTCGTTAAATTCTCCATCCTATTGTCGAGATGACAATTCATCAGAATGACATTCGCGATATCGAGTTAGAGTAGCAGAGCCCACTTATGAAAAACTGTTCTCCTCATTGTTGGATCCTGACTATTGAAACTGGTGATTGGTTGTCAGCTGTTGAATAATGTATCAGGATCCAACATATCTAAGGAATCATATCCATTCATTAATAGATAACGCATATGTAAGCGTTGTAGAATCCAATGGTCGTAGAGAAAGTAAATTTATTAAAAGAATTATAATTACTCGTACTTAACATTCGTACTTAACATTTTTATCTGCTACTGTCAGACTTTCTGAATACCACTGGGATGTAAAGAATACTACCAATTTATTATTTTTAGAAATAATTAAAATAATAATGCCTTTGGATAAACTTGCACAATTAGGAAGATAATAAACAATCTTATACGTTTATAGAAGGTTGTAAGTAACTGTACAAAAATGCTAACAGACTTGAAACACTAGTTTTTAGGATAATCGTACAAAAACATTCAATTATTGTGCCATTGGTATTATACTTAATTAAAATTATATTAAATTAAATAATAATACACAAAATCACCAATCGTAGATATAAAGAAACCTTTTCATTTTTATTTCTTGATACAGTTTCTTTCTACATAATTTTAAGGCTATAAAAGTCTCCAAATATTTTGCAATTTTATAATTAATAAAAGAGTACAAACATTTAATTTACCATGAGCAATTTTTATTGCAAATTTATAAACCTTTTAAGTTTCTTATATTTTATTGGAAATACAATAACTATTATTTCTGTGCTTGAATGGCAAAATGTAATTATTTTTTGTGCTGTCAATGTTTAAGAATTATAGTTGGCTACTTCGTGCAGTAACTGTTAATAAACAATATTTGCTGTAACCTAACTATTTTTTTGTAATTGACATTGTTATCTTAGCACATATTTTTACTACTTAAAGTACCTAGATGTACAGATATTTATTATCTTCTATAGGCATAAAGCTGTAATTATGTTAATATTTTAAATTCCCTGTTCCCCATTTTTTAAATGGAAATTGCACAAAAGAAATGTATTTATAGATTTTTGTATATTATCATATAAACCACAAAATATTTTTTAAGTTGTTATTTTCTTTTTAGATTTTATATTTAAGTAATGTTGGGTACTACATATTTTATAGAAAAATATAATTGAAAATGAATACTCTCACTTTTGACTTCTTTAAAATAAACACCTACTACTTTCTGGCGCTAAAAAGCATGGGGTATTTTAATTTTATCTACAAATAATAACCATTTCATTAATATATGAAAAATATCATTACTATATTACATGGATTTTATAGATTAAAAAGGTAAATTAATTGTAATTAGTTTTTTTAATTATTTTAAATTTATAAATGTTTTTAATTCTGTCGTATTGAATAAGTGGTATGTTTTTTATAACGAATTTACTAATACTTTAATCGGAATTAAAGTAATTATATTTTTTTAAAACCACAATCGTCTAATAACTTATTATGTAACTAGACTCTAATTAAATAATCAAACATAAGAAATTAAATTCGTAAAGGGACATATTAGTAAAATGTGTTGGACTAAAAATAATTTTTTTTTTGTTACCTCAAAACTTTCGACTGGGTCAACCGATTTTCATGATTCTTTTTTTATTTGAAAGCTGATGCTCCCGTGTGGTCCCATTTCAATTTGGTGCAGTTCTGACAATGGCATGCATGAGAAAACCATATAAGTCTTTGAAGTCGATTTTTTTTACGTTTTTGCGTACAGATTATTAATGATATACGATTGTTTGGATTTAAGCTGAAAAACGTCACAAATATTTATAGTATTTTCGTATGTCTATTACACTGTCTTCTACACATATCTGTTCATTTTATTGCTATCATCGATGACACATACTTGTGGATGCTTTTATTTCTTTTTTTATGTATTAATTATTTAAGAATTTAGGTAAATTCCTGGGTAATTATTTTTGATCAATTAAATACATTTGACTAACGTTCGTCCCGATGTCAATAGATGGTGCAATGCGGGAAGTGATGATAAGAAAACATATTTTAAAACGCTTAACAGCGTTAGTTACTAGATGATTTTTTAACGATTCCATTAATAACTTTTACTTTCCAATTAAAATTAAATAAGGTTTAAGTTGAACAGTTCGATTCTATTATTATAATGGACGTCCAGTACTTTGTGTCACTAAAAATTAAATAAAGAATGTTTATTTTCTAAGAACTGTAATCATGCATCTAATTTTTCTTTTTGTCTTGTTTTTAAAAATATTAGATCAGTGATGCCTAAAATAATCAAAATGTCCAATAATTTCAATGACGACAGATAATCAATGTTTTTACAGTTTGTCATATTTTTTTGCTTAGCTTGTCGCCGCTTTTACTTTGGATTTTTCAAATCTATTTGTGATAAGTATCTGTGATATAAGTATTATCTTTGATTTATAGTTCTTTAAATCGGCTTATTATAGTTGGATAATTAAAATACCTAAATGCGTGTTAATCTGTTATGTTGAGGCAGAGTTGAAAAGTTTAACTTTCATTGGACCTTTTCTTTGACTTACTTGAATAGTTTACAAAATTTGTGTTTGAAAATACATACTATTTTGAAATTTTATCTATAGCTTCCCTAACAACGTTGGTAATAGCTAGTAATGTTGTAATATTTCCAAGCAAATGAAAGAAGTTTAATAAAAACCCATTAATGTCTGCAGATAGAGATCCAATTACAGAAGTGATAGTTTTGATCGTCCCGAATGAATTTATGTAACATTTGAGAAAGTAGAAATGTTTTGTGTAATGAAACTTACCAAATGCACAAATAATGTTTATTACTGCTGTGTTGGAGTAAATTTGTTGTCGTTTGCAATAACAATGATATGAACATACTTCAGAACAATTATATCCAAAGACTGACTCAGTCTTCAGTTGACTGTTATAATAACGAATTTTTGGAAAATCCAAAACTTATATAAAAATATTCATGTCAAATTGTTCACTTAGTTTTAAGTCTATATAGTTTAATTAAATATTTTATAACGACGATTTCTCGTAACCACTTTTTGTAAAATTTCAAATTTGGCGCTATAGATTTAGCATGAGGTGTTTGTAAATATAGTTGTGTATGTTTTTGATTTTTCTTTTTAATAAAATAGTTAAGGTTCTTTTTCAAAATAAACTTAAAATAAATGGTGTTTTTGAGTTTTTATTTCGTAGTTTTACCAACAAAAAATAAAAATATCGACTAAATAATTGCGGCAGTAGCAGCAGCTTCACGTGTCACGTCACTTTATCTCCCGGCGCCGTTGTCGTCGGGAGTCCTAGAAACCCTGCCACTTTGGCTGGATTCAACCACAGGTCTGATGGTATAAGGGATGTGGGGTTAGCTAGACAGGTGAAAAGGTGGATGGTATCATGTGGAGTTCCGCCACAGATATTACATTTGTTTTCTCGAGTTGGGTCTATTCTATTTATGTATGCGTTGAGGTGATTGGCTAGCCTTAACATTCGTGACACTGCCAAAGAAAAATAAAGCCATAAATGTTCGGACCACAGAATCATTGCCCTAATAAGTCACACCTTGAAAATATTTTTAAAGATCACACATAACCGAATTTATAAGGAGTTAGATAAAGACATCAGTGACACTCAAATGGGTTTTAGGAAGGGTGTGGGAATAAGAGAAGCGCTCTTCGGATTAAACGTACTGAGACTAATCATGATTTGTACATTTGCTTTATCGACTTTCAAAAGGCATTTGATAGAGTCCAACACCCAAAACTCCTAGAGATACTAAAGAGAAAAAACATCGATAGCAAAAACACATGAATAATATCCAATCTCTATTGGCACCAAAAAGCACGAGTTAAAGTAGGAGAAGATCTGAGTGAGGAGATTAAGATATGTCGAGGTGTTTGACAGGGATGTGTATTGTCACCTCTTTTGTTCAATGTATATAGTGAAAGGCATCTTTAAAGAAGCGCTGTCAGATGAAACCGGTGGTATTGTCATAAACGAGGAAAGAATTAACAACTTGCGATACGCAGAGGATACCGTTATCTTCGCCGACAGTCTGGAAGACCTACAACATCTGGTTAAGTTAACAAGCATTTTCTGCAAGAGATATGGTCTAGATATGAACCTAAAGAAAACCAAAGTCATGGCAACTTTAAAAAAACCAAAGCACTAATCACAATAGACCATCTATAAATATTAATAACGACAACCTGGAATGGGTATCCTCCTACAAATATCTTAGCACATGGGTAACTGAAATAGAACACACAAAAGAAATCAATTGTCGAATTAAAGTAGCTCGCAGCGCTTTCATAAAAATAAATAAAATACTCTGCAGCCGAGAATGCTAAAATGCTATATATTCTCCATTCTATTGTATGGAATGGAGGCTTGGACAATCAAATCAGAAAACATCAAGAACATAGAAGCATTTGAAATGTGGTGTTATAGAAGGATACTGAGAATACCATGGGTTGACAAGGTTTCAAATGAGGAAGGACTACGCCGAATGAATAAAGACAAAGAAATTAATAATACCATAAAAAGGAGAAAATTAGAATATCTAGGACATGTTATGAGAGGAGATAGATATAATATCCTTAAGCTAATTATTAAAGGCAAAATAAACGAACGATTGGCAGAAGAAGAATCTCTTGGCTGCGCAACTTGAGGGAGTGGTTTGGTTGCACGTCCGCAGAACTCTTCAGGCGGGCGATTGATAAGGTCCGAATAGTGGTGATGAAGTTTCTGCTCTTGGGATGCCAGGTGGGGTGTGTTAGGACTGTTGGGTTTATATTGCCTTGCTGCATTTTCCGGTTCTGGTATTGAGTTTTTTGTGTATTGCCTTAAGTATTAAGCAGTCTATTATTGGCCCTGGTAGTAGGTCGGAGATGTCAGAGTGCAAATAAAATACCTAAAACCAATGCTCAACGCCAACAACAATTCCGGCAGAATCAAAATAAAACGAGCGAGCCTTATAGAAGTCTCATATGATATGTAACATTTGACAAATCACCTTAGTATTAAGCAATTTTAAAATAATATTCTGAAAAAAATTGGGTCAGGTATTATTTGAAATGATTTTTCATAACAAATAATAATTTTTTTTAATGAAAATTGTATTTTATTTTATTGACACTAGGAGTGACAGAAATCAACCTCAAAATTTAAAAAATACTGAAATATTTTATTCGAATAATTGTTTATTATTACTTACTTGAATTTTTTATCAATGATCTGCACTTTATTGAGACTTATTATCAACAGTAAATATTTATTTATATAGTTTACAGCAAACTTTATACACAACACTGTAACTTAAGTGCACAGCTGATGGCCGACAGTACCGACCTCTCTGAAAATTATTTGACAGCTATCTAACGGCCAACTCTACCACCGCGCGCTCATTTCTCCAATCAAATAGCGCGTTCTTTCGCGACTTCCTGTTACACACTTCCAGTTACATTTTACAAAATCACTCCCACAAGTTGCAATTTGGAATAAAACTTTCAGATGTAATTCGTTCCTTTAGATTATTTGCCTTGAAAAAATAATATAAAATAAAAATTGAATTACATCAAATTACATTCGGAGTTGAGGAAAAAACGTAAGGAACTTCGTTTTTTTTAAATGGTTCTATAACTTTCCTGCCATTTAAAAAAAACCTTAGTTTAAAAAATAAAACAATGTTCTGTATGTTTTTTTTATTACAATTATATATAGAACATATAAATAAATAAAATATATACAAAGATTGCAGAGTATTTGATAAAAATTAGTCAACAAACAGTATAAAAATGTTAACATTAGCAGTTTGTATTATTACTTAGACGATTTTCATTGGTTATTTTATATTATATAAGTTAATTTACATGAGCTCTCTTGTACAATAACACATTTTAATAGTTTTTATCGAAAAAGAATCAACATATTGAAATATGAAAAGATAAAATAAAGGCACACACGTTTTTAAATAATTTAAAAAGTGTTTGGAATACACAACTATTTAAATTACAGGAAGTCGGGAAAGAATTTACAAATATAGATAGAAAAGACCATACATATTAAATGATAATTAATATTTTATGTTTTAATTGGTTTGTAATGTCCCCTTTAAATTTTTTTTTATTTCAGACACTTTTATGAATAAAATATCTACATTCAAATGTGTAGTTCCCTAAAATTCTTGCATGTAAAAATTATTTTAACTGTATTTGTTGTTTCTTTTTCAATAACTTCTACAACTTTTATTAATTTTAAAAAATACACTTAAATGTAAAAAAAATTAACCATAACCAAAAATGTTTTTTTTGTCTATAAATTAATATAATTTCACACACCGCTTAAATTATATTTTAAATATCAAAACCGCAACATATCGAAAACTCGTGGACTTTCTTAAAATTGATTTGTTTTCATTATGATCACAGAAAGGTTTAATATCCCGCCTTAAACTTACTTAAAACGTGTATTGCTTAGGTAACTATACAATTAAGAAATATACATATTATTATTTCGCTATATTGCTTTCTAAATCGCTTAAAATATTATTTAGAACAACTTACCAGTACGTTAAAGTAAATATTTACAACAAATAAACTAATTTTTCTTTAAACTTACTAAATGTGTGTGTAAAAAAATGAATAACATAGATTTTATACACTAATAAACCATGTTTATTTTCATATGTCATTTAAACTTTAATGAATATAACTCATACGTATTAGGAATTTTAAAAACAAAATTTGTTGTAGTAATACTAAATAATATTTTAAAACAAAGGTTAGAAAAATCAATTTTACAGTGACATCTAACACTGTCTTTTAATCTTTAATAGCAAATTGTGTTCTTAACTTCAACGCGTCAGTAAGTCTAACTTACTATGAAACGACTGCCAATTTTATTTCAATAAAATGCTGTCTAAGAGTCTAACACTATACTCATCTACACAGTACAATAAATTCCAAAAATCCGTAGGATTAGTTTACGACTTTTTAGTAAATAAATATCAGGAATTTTAATAATTTTATTGTAAATCATTTTCCATAAAAAAACTGCCCTGTTCAAAGCTCCATAAACAGAAAATTGTTTTTCAAACGCATTTGCCAAATTTTCACACTTCTGACATTAACTAGGCGGTTGCGCTAATAGTTCTAACTCTAGCAATAAAAAATGTCTTCCAAAGATTCTTAAAACAATATGAACAGTAACTTACAACTTAACAAATTAAATGTGTAATAGAAGCTATTATTCTTTATTCAGTAATTTAAAACGAAGTCAGAAGTGGTATTCTTATTATTTGTGTAAGTAATGATCCTTTGTTGTATAAAATTAGAAAAAGTTATGGGCTAGGTACCATCACTACAAATTAATTATTTTAGAAATCGGTATGTAACTAAAAATTATTTAGTCTATTTTATCGTAATCGAAACAATCAAATATATTACTCTATAAAAATAAATGTAATGAAAAAGAATGTGCTATCTGTTCGAATTAAATCACCATTTGATAAAATATATATGATATATATATATATATATATATATATATATATATATATATATATATATATATATATATATATGCAGGCTTACGATCATGATGCAATCACAGACGTATTACTCCCCAAATTGATTTTCCTAAAATAAGGCAGTTATTAAAGAAGTAAAGGTGAATTTAAATTACAAATATACATAGACGCGTGATCAGATTTTGTATTATAAGATAAACAATTTTACATGAACGAAGATAATACAGATCTTTAACTTTCGTTTCACAGTAATGCACAATCGGCAACAACGCACTGTCTTCGCTTTAAACCACGCGGCGTAATGAGGCAATAAGGTAGTGGAATTAAAAAGTTCGTGCGTATATTCGGTTTAAGTCGGCACCTGACAGCCGCTTCGTTGGGAATAAAGTGGATCCTTTGACAGGTCTCTTTCTTTAATAAATCAATTCTACATAAATGATCCTCATCAGGAAATAGCGCTGTTGCCAATACTATATTATTGTTGTTATATCTTGAAATATCATGGTCCATGCCAGACATAAAACTTTAAGATATGTATATTAAATTCCTCTAATATAAGAGGATAGTTCACGAATTGTTGTCCCTAACATAAAAGAACACACATGAGAAGAATAAAACTAATTTATTTTTCAACATAGTCACCTGCAACGTTTATTCACTTGGTACATCGGTGCTGAAGTGTTTCAAACCCTTTTGAAGAAAATTCAAAATTTTGAATCTTCAGCCATTCATCTACCGCCGACATCTCTTCGTTATCATCAGCAAAGCGGATTCCACGAAGATGTTTTTTTAATTTTGGGAATAGATGGTAGTCGCTGGGGGCCAAATCTGGAGAATAGGGGGGCTGTTTTAAAAATTTCAAATTACGCATTGTGAATGGCAGCCATTGCAACACAACTTTTGTGTAATCCTTGAAAATAACACCTGCAAAATCCCAAACAACTGTAGCTATGATCTAACCAGCTGATGGGAGAAACACGAAATTTTCGAGGGGGGGAGAACCCCTATGCCGCCATCCCATGCTTTGTTTTTTGGATTTTGGATCAAAGTGATGGACCCATGTTTCGTCGAACGTAAGAAATTTTCGCTTAAATTCATCGGGATTCCTGTTAATGATCTCCAAATTTGTCTCCGCTGCAACCTGGCGAACACGCTTCTGGTCTGATGTCAGCATTCATGGAACCCAACGTGCAGAGAGTTTTTTAAAACCCAATTCCTGATGTAAAATTTTTTTAACACGCTACCAACAGAAAACCTACATGTCTGCTATAGCCTTGACTGTAATTCATACCATGTCATGGACTAAATTCACAATTTCTTTGGTCACCACAGTTTTGGGGGCTCCTGCACCTGGTGTATGTTGACAGGACTCTCTTCCCAGTTTGAAATCACATGACCAGTTCTTGATTACCTGCTACGAAGGGGCAGATTTGCCCTATACTTCCCTATACTCCCTTTTTATAGAAGTACTTTATATCGCACCTCTTATATCAATTTTGTTCATTTTTATAAAATCACGCTCACCTCAATGGAACAAAATTAATATTTAACACACACGAACTGATGCCCGGATGCTAATTGGCACACACTAATATCATACAATAAGCTTTTGCCTGACACTTTATTTGCATTTGTCATTCTACGTTAACTATGCTATGGACAATAATTCGTGAACTATCCTCGTAATATTATTTATTCACAGGTCTGGAAAGTGCTCTACTACCCCATGGGCAAAAATACGTATAAATATAGCATAGCAGCGCACATAAAACAGTGGGAAAATCAAATAAACGATCATTCAACGAGCATAATTAGTTTAACTCGCAAGTAAAGGTAAAACAGTAGATCAGCTATTTTCTTAAAGATCTCACGCATCTCAACTGTGCTAACACATTTCTAACTAGGAACCATTATTAAGATTCGCAGGTCGTGAAACTAATTGGAATTTGTTAATTCATCGACCTACTACATACTGTATCTTCTCAAAGCATTGATTGTATGGTGTCATCGACCACCTTCCAGACCAAGTATCTGAGATTACAAATTGATTTTTTAATGCAAAAAATTCAATAATAAATTTTTATCTGATAATTAGTCCGAAGGACATTTTAAACAACTTTAACACCCGTTCAGAAATCAGTTACTTTTAAATAATTACAAATGCAAAAGTAGTCACAGTTAATAAATCAATATGTACTTCAAATTAGACTGTACTATGGTACGTTAAAATGTATTTAAACATTTTTGTTAATACTTAAATTAAAAAAATGAAAAATACAAATGATGGTCCCAAAAAAAATAAATTTAAAATATTTTTTATTCACAACAAACGCTAGAGAAACTATCAATTCTCCTTAAGAACTATTGAAAAAATTATCAGTATGTCGCAAATAATAATTGCTTAATTGAAATAATTCAATTTATTCAAATTAAAATGTTAAAACCAGTTAGGTTAATGAATAATTTACCCTTATGATCACAAAATATTTTAGTCTTTTGATGACAAACATTCAAAAATTCAATTAAAACTTAATATTCCCAAACATATAATCTCTGTTGTATTCACCTTCCAATGTAAGTACTAACTAGTGAAAAGTGTGAAAAGTAAAGTTTCTATCTGCAGTAATCCAAAAGTAACCACATTTCATTTCACATACCAAGTATCGATAGACACTAATGGTAATTGACATTAAACTAAATTACTATAATATACCACAAATGAATATTTTTGCTAAAAGTGTAAGATATTTCAAACATTTAATATTTTTATTAATGTCTAGAATTTATTTAAAAAGATTAAATTCGAGTGATATTTGCATTATCCCATATAAAATTAATATTTGGCACAATAATAATGTCAAAGGTACTATGAATATAAAAATTAATTAAAGTAATATAATAATATTTAATATAATAAATTTATAAAATAATATTTTCATTATTGATGAATTATAGGAATATCATTTTAAAAACTTTTTTTTATTTATGATTAGAAGCCAAGAAATCAACAACCAGAATTGATAGGAAATAAAAATATAAAAAACAGTTATGAGAGATGGGTGTAAAGATGGTTTGGACGATGAAGTACAGATGGATAGGCATTTAAAAGACAAAAAATTAAAAGAAAACGCATCCAAGAAAGATTAATGCGACATTTGGTAGATATAGCAAATGTTTTTCATTGATAATTAATTGAGCAACCCTTCATTTTTGTACAGATCTCAAAATTATGGCTTCGTTAAATGAACTACTTTAGTCGTAATTGAACTAAAATGTGAGTTACAGTCCAAAAGAAGTTGGTGTCACAAACTAACATTAATATTATTTAATAAGTTTAAATATAGTAGCTCCAAAGCAATACATTAGGAAGAAACGGGATCTATTGTACGGGGTGAGCCAATGATTGCATGAAGTAAGTTCTTGCCTAGTAGATAAAAATAGTCACAAAACTTCATTTATTTGCCATATGATATGGTCACAAACTGCTTAATTTAAACCTTAGTTGTTTTTTGAATTCTACATGTGAATATAAAACGTTTTCATTACTAGGATGTGTGGCTTCGCCATGGCTGTTTAACTTGTACATAGACCATTGTTTAAAAGATATGAAAGATAGTGCGTATGGATTGAAAATGAATGATTTGATCGTCAATTGCCTTCTTTACGGAGTGACTCGGTTGGATAAAGTAAAGAATAGTGAGATAAGAGAACGCTGTGGTTTAAAATAAGATGTGGTTACAAAGATAGATAAAGGAATGCTTAAGATGATTTGGACACGTAGAAAGGATGGATGAAGGATGATTGACGAAACAAATTTATAAGGCGAGTGTGAATGGACAAGTCGGTAGAGATCGACCTCGGAGAACATATCTCGATCAGATCAACATTGTTTTGAAGAAAGGCCAGGCCAAGAGTACCAACAACCGACGAGCATGTATGAGAGCACTGATGAAAGTAGAGGAAGCAAAAGATGTGTGTAAGAACCGGAGCAAGTGGAAGGAAGTGGTCTCTGCCTACCCTTATGAGAAAAAGGCGTGACTTTATGTATCTATGTATGTTCATTACTGAATTTAAAAATCTAGTCGTTTTTAAAATATCTAGGACCTTGTGTACAAAAAAATATTCAGGCATGCCAGCACAGGCATACCTAACACACCCAATTTAGCAAAACGAACAGTTATATTCGATATTGTTTAATTAGAAGCCTCTTATGTAACATTGGGCATATGAATCCAGGGTATGCAATATCTGCATTTAAATTTTAGAAACTTAAAATAACAAATCCATGTAATAGTTGACTAACCCTGTACAGCAAAAAGGTGAAACCCATGCAGGTACATTATGAAGAAATATGTGCATGAGCGAATTCTTTAGATGATTCTCACCTACCCCTGATCAGGCTAATTCTGAGTCGATTTCAGCTATTGAAACATTAGAGAAAGAAAATTGTTAAGTTATCCTTGATAAAAGAGTTTTGAACATTTGGCTCTGTGCACATTATACACATACTTGGAACTCCTGTACGCCCTCTTTCAATTACCTATTAAGGGGTGGAAAGAAATTTAATAATATTAACAAAATGATTCAGTAGACGATCAAAATAATTATTTTTACAAATGACATTTAATTTTGATACTACTTCCAAAATGTTGTTTATTACCATTTTTTAGGTTTTCGTTTGACTCTTATGCATATAAACTAACATCACCAACAGCAGAAGCAAAACATATTCGGATGATTTAGTTACTTAAAAATGTTAAATATTTAAATATATTAATTTTTACTACAATAACGTGGTAAAAATAAAGTTTTACATTTCTTTCATTACAATACCCTGACCACAAGAACTAAATACATTATTGTTACAAAAAGTTTCAAGACAAAACGAAATGCAATAAAAATACTACTTTTTCTTATGTTAAAGCAAGGAATTACTTGATGTGAAATTGTAATTACACAATAATTTCAATCAGGGCCGTATTTGAGGGGGATTTACAGGTTGAACCACTCTTCCAAGCAAAGTAAAACATATTTTTTTCCATATTTCTGATACAAAAAATTATCAAATCAGCAATCATTACAGTAATGACTGTGATCACAGATCGCAACACTTCGTTTTAAATTTTATTTATTCTAATTTTAGCAAGCTTGCCGCTTGCAATAAGTTGTATTGGTTCAGTTTCCTTTCATTAGTTAGTTTAAACTCCTATTTTTCCACGGCTTTGAATTAATTTCATTGCTTTGAAGTAATTCACTAGTCGGCACAAGTGCATTGTGTTTTTGAAGATAGAAATACCTATATTTTGTGTTAAATAAAAACCTTTAAAAAAACCATCCAAATTGTGATTACTTCCAGTCCACTATATCGAAGTTGAGTAATCATTTCTCCCATGTAGGAAAAGGGAAAATATAAACCCCCGATTCCTACAATGACCAAAGCACCGGCCACTCACGAGAGCATAAATCTGTTACCCAATACTCTTAAAAATTCTTGCATCAACAACTTCGTCGGAAAGATCTTTTTCAATTTTGAGACGTTTAAAACAGGTCTTACCCTTCATGTTCATGGGAACATTAAAATTGACAGCATATTTTTTTTAATGAACAATACAATTCAATTTTTTGGACCCTTAAAAAACTTTTATCTGCAACTACTCTAACCCCCCCCCCCCAATTTTTTGTCCAAATACAGTCCTGGTATCAATGACTAATTATTTTACAAAATAATCCAATTTAATTATTAATTGCATTTGGTTTTTAACAACAATCTGTGCCTATAATGTTTTTTTATAAATATATATTGACGTTTGTAGTATATAAAATTATGAACTTACTTCTGATACTTATAACATTTACTCGTGAGCTCACCTAACTGCACATCCTGTAGAGCTACAAAGATGACTGGTAGAAAATTAACACTAGTGACTTGTTTACTTACATTCGATTTTAAAAAAAAATTAAATTTAAATTAAAGCCAGACTAGGGACTAAAAACTGAAAATTTTTACACTTAAATCAAAATTGAGATATTTAGGCACTTCTTTTATAGACACTTCATAGTTCATAACTATTAGTATTTTATTTTGTGGTCATAAAAAATTACTGTAAAAGGTTTAACTCTTATAAACGAAAATGAATATGTGATACACATATTTATAATATGGAGTTTTCTGTCCCAGCCTAAATTGTCTTTTGAAGGTTTGTTTGTTAACATTTCACCTTACAATTTTACCTAATATTCAAAAATACTCAAACAAAAATGACGTAATATTTATGAGACAATACATCCCGAATTTTTAGGTGGAATATTGGTATTTATCACTTCTTTATTCTCGATTATATCTACATTTCCTGAGCTGTTTTCAATTAAACCGTCATTTTGAAGATGACCGGTGGTAGTTGCTACTATTTCCTTAATCGTTGTAGGTAGATTGCCCCCATCATGGTTTGAACTAGACTTACGAGAACGGCTCGGTTTTGGCGTTGTTACGCTATTAGAAATTACACCCTGTTGTTGAACTTGTTGGTGAACTTTCGTTTCCAAAATTTTTGTAAGGACGGATATTTGATTATGTATGGCCAACATGAATGTAGAATATCCCAAACTAAAAGATGCAAGTCAGTAATTACATGAAAGTTACTTAGTTTCTATTAAAAAATATTGTCAATAAATGGCAATTGATGAGCAAAATCAGATTTATACTAATAAATAAATTATAAAACTATATTAAAATAGTTACTTTCCTAAGAAAATATAAATTTTGAAATGGAAAAGTCATATAATTTATTGGAATCCTTAAATGTAAATATGCAAGTTTTCTAAACCAGTCTTATAATACAGCACATCAATTGCGGTACAATAAATACAAAACAAAATCCAATGCACATCAATACGTCATCAATGACGTAGATGTTTCAAAGCAGTGATAGCACCTATTAAAATATTCACAGTTTGGCCAATATCCATCGACGTGCTAAAATTTTTGAAGAATAAATAATTTTAAGTACTTTGAACACATCGATTTAATTTTTGCTGCAGTACTATTTGTTTATATTAGTACCTATATAAGCATAAAAACACGATATTAATCAATCAATCAGATGGCTCTTGTTGATCAAAATGCATTGTTGCCGCTTTAATTAGTATCTTTTCCAGTTCGGTTTGTTTTGGTTATGTTCACAAACTAGTTGATTCAAGCTCAAATTTTAATTTGTGTATTATTCATAAAAAAAAATTCTCTGAAAAAAAAAATGATTTCATATTTACAATGGAAAGAATTAAGTGAAAACAAAACTTTAAATTTCCTACAATTTCTAAATTCTCCTGTAATTCTAACAATTTAGCAATGGCGTGTAACAGTGTTGCTTTCAAGTTGAGTGACGTTGCATCGAATTTTGTTTTTGTATTAACCATGATCTGTAGTAGAAGAAAAAATCAATTTGTTCTCGAACGAATGTAACCGTTGTTTACTAATATAGAACGCAAAATAAAATAGCCCGACTACATTCTAAAGATCATCTTTTACAAGTTCTAAGACAAACGAAATCTCAAATCTTAAATATCATTTTCATTTTAGACAGTGTTTCAACTTAAATTTAAAATAATATAACGATTTTTCGATATGCTACTGGAATGTACGTAAGCAAGCTGGGCGGTATAGTGCCGTCACAGCCAATGACAAGGACGTTCCAGTACCTTTCGGGCCAAACTCGAATTTTCGATAGAACAAATTGGATACGGCTAGAATCTTCTAGTCATTTCTCGATTCAACGTTAAATATATAAATTGGTCTTTGTTCGCGAGAGTTAGTCAGTTTTCTAAAGTTAATGGTTGTGTTCGCTAGTTGACATAAATTGTATTGTATTGTTACAAATAAATGTGCATATAAATTCGAACCATGAATGTGAATTTAAGTAAAACGTTATATAATTTTTTTTATTATTTTAAAGCAGCTACTTATAGCTAACCCATGCAGAAATGAAGTCGTCATAATTATTTCTAGATTAGTACTTAGCTAGAAGAGATACGAATTAAATTATTCATTTCTTACCATTCAGTGTTAGTCCAGTAATTAACGATGAGCAAAGTTTGCCTTAGCCTAGACACAGTTTCGACTGATTGATCGTGAGACTTAGCTGCATTAATAATGCGTAAAACTGCCATGGCATCCCTCAATAAAATTGAAAAAACCAAAGACCATTCTAAACAATTAGCTTCCATAAATAGTTGCAGAAGATATCTAAAACAAGTTATTAATGAAAAAATATCATAAATATAGATTAAAACAACTATACTGCAGCTGAAATATATACTAATATACACTATCTTTTGCCCACGACTTATCCTCAAAAACAGTCTTTGACTGTACAAAATATGCTTTACGAATCATCATATTGAGATGATGTAGGAAAAAATAAAATGAAAAATATTGGTGTTGGGAGTAAATTGATCATTTATTAATTAAGGCTTCTCTGTATACAACTTTTGCCCTCGTGGGCCATAGGTAATTTTTATACAGTTTCTTATTTAGGTTAGATGGTGAATCATGTAGGATTTTGAAAAAACATATACTAATTGCATCCGAATTGGTGATTTAGAGTAAGAAACATCTAAACACACATAAATATCTTGAAAAGGCATACTTCTGTTTAAGTTTTATAATAGTTACAACATTAGCCATTATCCTATTATAGCCAATCGAGGTCCTTGGTCTAAGCCAATGATCAACTTTCAATAAATCTTGTAGTCTCATAGTTTGTATGCAAATTTTTAGAAGGTGATAGTGCCGTAAAAACAACTGCTACTATTAGAACTTCACTAAAAACCAAACAATAACTCGTTTTAAACTAAAATCAGCAGCGCCACCAATCGGTTTAGTTAGAAAAATTACTGCTACTATTATTTCACAACATTTTTAACAACTATAAAGATTGAGTTTTAAGAATAGAACACCTTATTTATTACGGAAACGACTTGCACGATATTTACAAATTTTGTATTGTGTGGTCATATATTTAATACTCCTATATGGCTAGTACCCGTAAGTGGAAGAGCTGCCCACCAAGAGAGACAGCTACTGCATTCTTCTATCTCACTTATTCATACTCGATCCGTTGTGCGCAAGGGTTGCGACTGTAGTGGGGAAGCTTATAATGCAGTTATAAGTAAATATTTTCTTGTATGCTGCAAAGATCCATTCTCGGGCATGCGCATAGCATTTTAGGTCTAAATGACGGAGACAGATGTATGTATGTCTGCACCGTTGGGTTGTCATCCTTTTTCAGACTCCTACTAGCAATATAGGTTACGGTGGTATTAACATTGTTACCAGATCTTCAGTTTTTCTGTAAAAATAATTAACTTTGTTGTCTTAAAAGGGTCACCCTATATATTTTTCTATTTTTAAAATCTTTTACAGAAAACGGAAGATCTAACAACAATATAAATACCACTAAGGATCGGTCATTTCACAGAACCCACAAAATCCAAACTTTCTAAAAATAGTGCGAGTCTTTTTCGTAATAATTGAGGCGTTCTATACTTAAAACTCACTCTGTATATGAATGCACTTGAAATGGGTGATCACGTTATATTGGTTGCACTTTATTAAAAATGTGATTTTGTTTTATTTGTGGCTCTCGTGATTGTAGCGAGATAAGTCTGTGTATTATTTAAGTCTGATCATAATCATTTAAACACAAAAGGTTTGATTAAAGTAGTTTTCGAGTGATGCTCAAACAAACAGACAGGCAAAATATTCCAATATTCAAAAATCGGTCAACACCAGACAGACATAACTTTTTTTTACAATCATCTTCAATGTACAGATGCACTTTTGTTACAGTTTTGCGTATAATAGCCTAGATGTATATTTACAAATCCAAACGACACATGTTCTGCTTTAAAATTATTTTAGAAAAACTTTTTCAAATGGACACTTTGTAAAAGCATTTTTACGTGTTTATAAAATTTATTGCGCCAATTTAATATATTTTTTTAGATACTCATTTAATTTTACCTATTGGTTTTAGTAATTTTAAAATTTGCTGCAATATTTTTTATTTGTATTTTATGGTCTAATTTCAATTGATAACTTGGTAAACTCATTTATATATGTTTAAAATTTCTAGATATCTTTAGATAATTTGCACTTTGGTCAAAAGCAAACGATACTTAGAAATGAACTACTATTGAAACGGACCGCACGTGGCTAAATTCAACGTAGTGAAATTGAACGTCTACAAAACTCATTTGCCGAATAACCCTGTTTGAAGATAAACAAAGAAGTTCGCACGAATTTTTTATTGGGAATGTTATAAAGAGGAGTGGTAACGTGTATGCAAAGGTGCTCAATAATATGGGACTGAGTTGCCTGAAAAAGAACAAATATTAAATGAAGAAAAAGACCATGACTGGCTTGTTATTTTACACTAACAAAAACTTAGATGAAGAAATATCGGATTATGAATTGTCCTGTGAAAATAACAACAAAAGTGCATCTAATGTAAAATCGACCTCCTGCAGAAGAGTTATTGGAATGAATGATTCTCTTGTTTGCGGTTATTTTTAATTTATATTTAAAGCAAGGTTTTTAAAACGTTTATTTGAGTTCACATTTTAGAATGTTTATTGTTTATTTCTCTGTGATATTTTCCAAATTTTAACATGTTCATCCCACACTGACATCCCTTATCCCGTTTCCCATTGCGAAGGATTAGCCTCTCTATAGTCTTCACTGGGCAGTGACGATATAAAATATTAATAATTATGAACGTACAGGTTGAAACATAATAAATGTTTCTACTACTATTCTCTGAAATCCTCCTTGTTTACTAAGTAATAATTATTTCACGATCATTTTAATTTAATTTTTCCAATTTTATTACTATTAATAGTACATAATACATTTTTGCCTATGGTAGTTTAAAGGTAAAATATATTAGGAAGTGTAAAATTTAAATTTAATCAAAATTTAGTTGAATTAAGATCTTAAAGAAATAACCATGTTAACTTGATTTGTTTCTTAATAGGTATTTGGTAGTTTAACTTACAGCACTTATTATTTTTATAATAAATAGTTGATATTCGAAACCATACGTAAACCCTTATTTTTAATTGTTAAAATTAACTCATATAATATTTTTTTACATCCGTTATTGGGCTTCTTAACGCAGTATACATTCAGTACGACTGTAAACCCCACTTCCAATGGAAAACTTTTTTGCACGTGTTAATTAAAATAAAAACCAAACTAGAATCTATGAAATTATTATGTAGTATATTTGGTATCAATTTTTATTTGTCACTGGAAAAAAGTGCAAACCCTAATAATCTCGAAAGTATCCATTTATAATTATTTTTTATTTAATTGCAATTTCAATACTTCTTCTGATAAATAAATATTCAGTAACCGTTGCAAACTACTTACTATACGCTTTTGGTAACCAATTCGGTTAAAATCGGCACGCGGAGTTCTCTTCTTAAAAGATAAGTGGGTACGTTTGACGTGCTCCTTTCAATAGTAATTTATCTCTAACCGTTACAAAATATTTCGAAGTCTGTTTTTTTTTGAAGATAAAGTTGACTTGTCCCTTATAATAGTAATTTATCTCTAATATGTTATTGTTTATATTTTTGACTTACCTTAATTGTACTTCGGACCTTTGAGAACCTTTATTATCCGAATTCGACAATTGCTCCAATATTTTAGTGGACGGAACTTCCCAATTATCAATGCTAGGTAAACCTAAATCACGCTCATCCCCCCATACAGAACTAATAGTACTCATTATAGATTCATCTATAGTTGAATTTAACGTCGTGGATTTTAAACCCAAATTAAAATTTGTACCAAAACTATCAGACATTTTTCGTTCTGAATGTTCAATAGACTCATTTTTATTTCTATCAATGTGAATACTGCTCACACTTTGTTCATCTATATCTGTTTCTGCTATCTGACTCGTTTGGTCTAATGTATTGACTGGTGTAATTAAACCGGTATATGGTATACCTTGAAGTGACATGTAACCACTATCGCCGATACGACTAGAAGTTGTAGGGTAATTAAGAACATCCACTTTTAAAGATCGAAGTTGTTCCTCCAAGTTAGAAATTGAGCTTTCAACTGGCGACTGAGGAGCTGAAAAATAACACAATGTTACTTTTACCTTGTAATGTAATATACTTTTTTGGTGCACTGTTGTACTTACTTGAAAAACTTTTTTTAGCAATGGGTACATTTGAATTAGGATAAGGCCAATTAAAGTCTTCGTGTACCTGCTTCAGCGTTTTTACAAAATCATCTATTCTCGCAGCTCGATCTCTTTCTTTGACCAGCCAACTAACTAAATAAAAATCAAGGTAAGCTGCAAAATAACCTAAATCCGTCAAACGACGGGCAGAAAGAAGTCTTCGAGCATGTTTTTGTAAAATCACATCAATAAAAAATTCCTCTGATGTACTTCCTTTTGAGGTTCTATAAAAAAAAATATTATTTTTATTTGGCTATATTTTGAAAAGTTTTAATAAAAGTGTGTTTGTAAATATACCTATAATAAAAAAATTGTACTGAATGTTTCAAACTCCTTATTGTTTTTAAGATGAAGTGGAGCTTATGTATAGGTTCGCCTAATTACCTTCATACTACTTGAAACAAAAAGTAATAAGAGTGTATTTTTTAAAATACGCGCGCTATGAAATTTTGTCAAAAAAATAAAATTTCTTGTTCTGATGCAAAAGTGTTACGGCGATGACTGTTTATCAAAATCACAAGTTTTTAAGTGGTACAAATCATTTAGTGAGGATCGTGAAGCAGTCGAAGACAAACCTCGTTCAAAAAGGCTATCAATCTCACTACTGATAAAAACATTAACAAAATCAGGAGCTTGTATCTTAGGCTTTTTGCATCGATTACGTGAGTCAATCCGTAAAAACGACCAGAATTATGGCGTATTCACTAGATATAGCTTCGTCTAACTTTTTCCTACTTCCTTGATTAAAATTACCACATAGTGGACACTGTTTTGAGTCAACAAAAGCCTTACAGGTGAATACACTAGACGCTTTGAAGGCTATACCGGAAACTGATAATAATAACTGTTTCGAAAACAGTTGGAATATATATATTGTAGTGGGAGGGAAGAGACACAATAAATATGGATGAAAAAAAGTCTGTGTTTTTTTAACCAGTCTTATCACTTTTTGTCCAGTATAGTAAGTTAATAAATTTATTTTATACTGTCGAGTAAGTCACTTCTCAATTTGGGCCGATTCGACTACTCGAAATTTCGAAGCATCTCTGTTATATTTGGCTCACAAGACTTTGGGGATCATTTTGCTCGTAGATTCCTATATGATCAGGAACGTAAAAGGAACAGCAAGAGCCGACTAAAGGAAGTGAGACGAAAATAACCGACTAAATATGGGAAGAGCCGCCGAAGTCGGAGGGTACAGACATTCGAACTCATAGTCAAGAGCACACGTTATAATTCAAATATAAATAAGTAGTGAATATTTAAAAATGGATTCGTTATCAAATATTTATAAATAAGATTATATTATTATATTATAGTATTGACATAGACCACTTCTTAGTATTGAGCCGAATAAGAGATCTCTTTAAGCGGTGGCGGCATCATATGCAGGAATCAAGTAGTGTACTAGAGCGTATAAAAGTTGAGAATTTGCAAGAAGAAGGTATAAAAGAGGAGTTCGTTAGTAAATTGTTGGAGAAATTTGACATTTAGATGAAGCATATGAGGTTGAAGAATTGTAGAAGCCATTCAAGGAAGGAATCGTGGATATTGCTATTGAAGTGTGTGGTGTAAGTAAAAAAAGGAAAGGATGCAAGTTATAGAAAATGTGCGTAGAGGTTCAAAATGCAGTGTCAGAGAAGAAGAAAGCCTGGCTGGAATGGCTGGCTACAAAAGCAAATTAAAGAGCGCAAAAGGCAACGATTGAGGATGTAAACAAGGCAAAGAATGAATACATAAGGTTACAAGGTGTGGCAAAAGAGGTTGTGACAAAAAAGGAGAGTGATAAAGAAGAATGATTCAATGTTTGTAGTGCCATAGTGACTTGTGTGTTGTTTGAAGAAAGACATAGTATTTTTATATTTTGTGTTAAATAAAAGGTTAAAGAAAACCAGCCAAATTGTGATTACTTCCAGTCCACTATATTGAAGTTGAGTAAACATTTTTCCCATGTAGAAAAAGGAAATTTACAAAGACCCGATTCCTACAATACCTATTCTGAATTTATTTTATTCTAAATAAACGTTATTATTAATTAATAAAGTTAAAAACCGTTACAATACTTACTTTTCGATTTTTGAATTTCCAACAGAGTTTGACACAGACTTTTTTCGGTCAGATTCTACTACACCACCGGTATTTCCGGGCGTACTATTTGACCTTTCCACAAGTTTTGGAGAAATCGTCGTACTGTAACTTCTAACTCTTGGACCTTGGACGTTGCCCAAAATAAGAGATAAATCCTCTGCATTTGGACTAACAGATTGTGTAGTTTGAGGCATGCCTAACTTTGGAGGTAAAATAAACGATGTTCGAGGAGATTCAGATTCAACGTCGTTCGGATCTATAAATTAAAAATCGTAGAAAACGGATATGTCTAAATCCAAAAATTATTACCTATAGCTCTCAAAAAACGAACTAAATCTTTAGCTAATTTCCATTTCGATTTATCCAGCGCAGTATTCAGTAACAGGGTAGCATATTGTCGACTTACTGATGAAGTTTCTAAATTCTGCAATTATTTAAAAAATAAAATATATGTAGTAATTATCTTTCATTAGTCACTTTTCCGTAAAAACTTTTTGAATGGTAAACAAGATATCTTTTATAAACACAACCAAACTCATAAGGAATCACCCAGTATTTATGGGAAATATAATAAACAGTTTTTTTTGCAGAGGTGGAGAAAATCCTTTACGGAGAGGTTGAGTCTGAAAGCTTAAAGTCCACTGTGAGACTCCACTGACTGTGTCAGGTCTACTCACTAAAAACTCCACCCCTATTTAGGTCCGTCTGGCTATTGCCTCCGGTGACACTAAGGCCTGTTGGCCCACTGTATCTTGCCTATATGGTTTTATATAATTGTACCCAATCCAGTATTTTCGTACCTTGTACTAGTTTGTACAAGTTCTGTACTGGGTGGGAGCAATATAGTTCTGGGTCGCCGGATGGCTTCCCAAAAATTGCCTGTAATTAGCGGTCCAGTGCCCTGCAGCAGCGCAGTATGTGTTTTACTGTTTATGTTTTACTGTTGATGTTGTGAGATACATGTTGAGTTATCAGATATGAAAAGATATGGGATGTGCTAGCAGGATTTAAAAGAGGAAGAATATGTATGGATCAGGTATTTTCATTAAGTGGCATAGTCGAAAAATTCTTGGCTAGAAATCAAAAGGTCTACTACGCTTTTGTAGACTTGGAATAGGCCTATTACTTCATGATTGAGTTCTATCATTGGACATTGTTCTTTTCTAAGGGTAAAAGTTATATGATTGGACTAAGAACCATATACTTTTATCCTCTATTTCTTCAACCACAGTTCTAGTGGTGTTGTTAAATGTTCTTGGAGATTTCATGACGTGGTGATTGAGTCATTATGGGTCGATATTATAGCAGTGTCGTCTGCAAAGGTACCAGTGGTTATATGTCTTGATGTTGATAGGTCAGTTGTATACACGACATACAGGTGTAGTCCGAGAATGCTTACCACTCCCGAATAAATTGGAAAGTTTTTGGAGATTGCTACATTTACCTTTGTTAGAAATTCTCGTTTACTTGGGTATGATTTGATTAGGTTGAAGTATTTATCTGAAAGATATTTTTAAACTTTGTAGAATAGTCCTGGATGCCCGACTTGATCGAATGCCTGGCTCATATCAAGGAATTCAGCAGTTGAGTATTTACGGTTTTCCATTGATTTGTTAATTACATCTAAAATTCGGTGGCATTGCTGTATTTAGAATGCCAACATACCATACACCATTTACTTATTACTAATTCAAGTAGATTGAAAATAAAAAAATAATAGAATGGCCTATTCCAATAGAAGCATTCCCCATAAAATTCGTAGGTGTATTGAGGCTAAAGGTGGCAATACTGATTATTGAATTAACAAAAAGTTATTTTTCTTTTTTAAATTGCAACTTACATCACAGTATTTGTTTAGGAAAACGACTTCATTTTCCAATAACTTATTTTTCTACTAAGTTGTCCGAACCGAAAATAATAGGTGATTTCATATAAGTTTGGTTGTGTACATTTGCTATGTAATTATAAAATAAAAAAAAAAATACATTATAAAAAATATTCATTCATACTATTTCTTTAATGTATGAAGTTCATTTAATTTTAACAGATAACCTTGGATAATTTATATTACTCACTTGTAAAATAATTAGGTAAGATGCAGCTGTATCAAGTTGCCCTTTGGCAAGACATTCTTGAAATAGATCTTTCGGTTTTCCTGCCACAGAAAAAAGATAAGGCCACAAGGCAATTTCCGTTTTTCGTGCACATTGTACTACTGTTTGTAAATATACTGGAAACTCCAATATAAATTCCAAAACGCTTGGTAATTGAGCATCTGGAATCGGCTCTTTGCTTGTGGCTTCTTCTTCCAATACCTTAAAATATTGAATTGAATAATGGACGTTCATTTAAATAATTGAAAAGATGTTAAATGTACCTCATGTAGCAACAATTCCAATGAATGCGGAAAATAGGGTAAACTCATACAACTTCTAGCTATTTCCCAAGCATGATAGCCCAAATTTCTTCTAATTAACTGCCTTAATATTTGATGTAAATATACCTGACTCTAAAAATAAATAAACAGTTAGTAACATTAAACAACATTATTATAATGACAAAATTATTTTTCTATATCCACTACTTTAAATAAAAAATAACAAATGGTTATTTAATAAAAATGCATAACTTCGCTCAAGGCAATAAAATGTTGCAAACAACTTATTTTTTCGTCGACCTCTACAAAAAATCACATTTTGCGTACTAAATTTCCGGAAGAAAAATCGACTACTTTTGAAGTATTTTTCGTCCGCTGTGCGAGAGCGGCGATTAGATCATTTTCGTAAATCCACTATTTAATAAAGACAGTCGCCTGTGACAATAACATCATTTGCTGTTTTTAAATTAACTACTTACGAAATCTCCTAGATTTTACGTGTGAATACGACCGTGGTGTGAATATTAGGGTTCATAATAATCAAAAATGGATAGTGATAGCAATATGGATATCAGTAACACTTCTCCGGAGCTGCGGGAATTTGCAACTACGGCCACGTTGGATTCAGAAATCACGAATTTTATACGAAAAACAATACAACACATTCATTACCTTCATAAAGGTATGTAGAGGTCGACGAAAAAATGTAATATGCACCTCGGCGAAAAACTGACTAATGTCTCGCCTGCTTGCTAGCCTCGGCTATCAATTTGCAAACTCGACTATAATATACAGTTTTTCGTCCTTGGTACATAAATAACTATTCTAATAATTTTTTAATATACTTACCGTTCTCTGTAATACACACAATGGTAAAGAGAAAGGAGAATGAGAATCAGAAGAGTATAAAACTGTATCATTTTCTGCACCCAGTATAATAGCATCTTCAAATAAAATAGCTTAAAAAAAATCACAAATTTACTTTTTTTCAAAAATTTTAATAATGAAAAAATTTACCTAAAGGATAAATCCTTAAATGAAATGGTAACATTATTCTTTTTGACATAAAATTATGTGTTTTATCACCATCTCTTGGGTATAAAGGCAACCAAACTCTCATTCCATGGGAACCACAAAAAATCCAAAGAGCTTCAGTCAAATGAGCCTAAAATGATTACGTAAATGTTATAAGTGTGGGAAGTGTCATATGGTGTTTTGAGAGATATTTCATATTGCCATGAATGACAAAAATGAACTACTTTGAAATGGTAAACAGATTAAAAGCACTAGTTAAAATATCCTAACATCCTGACATCGGTTCTTTTAAAAAGTAATTAAAAATAAGATAACTGCTATAGAAAACTAATAAGGTCGTAGAGGCAATGAACATCCTTATGAACCGTGCAACACCAACAACGCCACAAATAAAAATCACACATTTAGAATTGATTTATTCATATCATGAAATTTAATTGTGCTCCAGTACAGTTAAGTTGTGTTTTTTTTTTGTTAGTTCTACAAGCGGTAAAATTGTTGGCACGTACGTTTTTATTTTATTTTCATTTTGTTTATTGTGGTTATGTTAGTTATTGAATTATTTATGCTACAAGACAGAAATAATAGTCAGTGACTCATTTAAAGCTTCGTGGCGGGCGAAGTGTAGAAGGGAAGAGAGAAGGTAGTTTCAGTGGCGAGTACAATTTCTTTTAAAAGAAATTGTTATTTAAGGATTTTAAAAATTGTAAAAATCATTTTTATTAAAATTTTTATGCAAGTATGACGGACAAAATTTGTTAGTATAAATCGTATTTGATTTTCTAACATCAAAAATCGCAAATTATCAAATACAATTTTTATGTTTATTTAAGTAAGTAGTAGGTGTGTACACCCTGGTTGATTAAAGGTTGAAGAGGAATGAAAAACGTATTTAACACAGTTAAATGTCTTTTCACTTTTTTGGTAGTACTTGTTGAAGATTCTCCCTGTTCCATTTTACAAATTCAAATTTGAAATAATTATTTAATATAAAACCACCCACAATCACGACCGACAGACAAATCTTGGCTCGACAACGTAATGGACAGTTCAGTGTTGCAACCTCCGCGCGGCCGTCAAAAATTAAAATAGAGGCTGGTTTCCGATACTCGGGCCGCAGTACATTTGGCAACGGTGCGCATTTTGTGTCAACATGTTGTGTCCGCATTTAAAACAAGCGGCACTTGGAAAGCATTCAATATTTTTTTGTAATATTCGAGCCACTCTTGTACTGTTGATTCACAAAGGTTTAAATGAGTCACTGATATTATTTCCGACTTGAAGTATAGTTGAATATTGTTATTTGTAAAAATATTTTAAGTGTGAATTAATTGAAAATTATTCTAAACATCTGTAAACCTAAGTAGTTTCAAGAAAGGGATTCATAATTAACATCGAGAAATAATTTATAATGTCTTTATTTAAATAAAAAAAGGAACAAGGCTTTAAAATCCCACTGAACGATGTGTACGATAAAGTAGCTAAAGCTTTTGGAGTTGATATCAGTAAGTACAGTAAAACTCATCCTAACTTTTACAAAACCATTTTTTGCAGCGACGAAGCAACTTTTATGTTGAATGGCAGAGTAAACAGATACAACTACGTCTACTGGGATTATACTAATACCCGTACGGCGATGGAGACAGAATTAAACTCACCTGATGTGAGTGCATGGACAGGGATTTTAAGCGGTCGGGCTTTATTTTTTTAACGGTACGGTCAATTCTGTAAAGTACCGAGGTCTTCTCCTAGAAGTGTTGATAGATCTGAAAAATCCACTTTATGAACATTTGCAGCCATTTAAGTAAAAGTTAATATGGCAACAAGATGGAGCACCCCCGCATTAAGGAATTATTGTGAGATACTTTCTAAATGAATACTTTGACTAATGGATTGGGAGAAGGGATACAATTGAATGACCTCCACCATCGACGAATATTAAACCTCATTAAACCTAATCAGAATTTGAAACCGACCATCTCGGAATATTTGCGAAAAAATGTGTTAATAAGTGTTCAACAGATGCGATATTTGCTTAGAACAGCATTGAAAGAAACACGTTAAGCATCTTTTGTAGGTTTATTGAACTATACTCGTATTTTTATTTTGATAATAAAATTGTTGATAGTAAATTTATATTCTTGTTTTTTGTTATATTATTTTAACACTTACTTTTTCCAGTCTTCTTTGTCTAGGCACCCAAACATTTTCCACACAACTAGCCAGAACTGTTGGTAAAAAACAAGCATATTTTTCGCCATTTCTCACTTCTCTTTGCACTAGTAAAAGACGACCACTGACATTTAATAAAATACTTTCAGATACGTTGTGTTGACCTCTGACAGTTTCAGTTCTTAAAGAAGTCAATGTGACAGACGATATACAAGCTGGGTGTATAGCTAATGCAGATATATCAACTACCTGAGATTTGACGACATCAACATCTCCAACTAAAAACAACAAATTAATAATTATAAATAATAATATTTAGAGCTAACACGAAAACTTTACTTACCATTATCATTTAATTGTAGCTGCCAAATGCAAACTTGTGCATTAGATCCCAAAGTAATCAACTGATCTAGTAAAATATTTATTAACAATACAGGAGCAGGTACTCTAACAATCCTGGCAAACTTATTATCTAGTTTTGATTCTCGTGGATAAAACCTTAATTCTTCTCCATTATCTAAAATACTGTAGCAGCCCATCACCATATATTCTCTCCACCACAGTAATCCTCCAGCTACAATAAAGTCTTTTTCTTGTGTTTCATTTCCAAATAGTTTCCATCTGCGTGATACAATTGAATAATGTGCTAAACCAGTTCTACCTACAAAACAAAGGATGTATTTTTCCTTCTAAATTAAAATCAACAAATTCTGAACAATAAAATATTCATAAAATAAATACATTTTAAAAATATATCAACTTTCATTGGTTTTAGTCAAATATTTATTGAAAAGCAGTAAAGTTATAGTCTTCAAGGCTCAGTACAGTTGAATACATTTTTACATTATACTATAACCGTTTTTAATTTTAAAAATTTGAATAATATAAATAAATACAGATCTTAGTTTTGTCTCGCATGGGCCATGATATTTCTCAATATGCAACAAAACAATATTTAGTGGTATTTTCTGGTTAGGACTATTTATGTGAAACGATCGTCGACTTTGGAATTGGAAAGTTGTTAGTATTTGATGAGCTGTAGCTTGGACGTATAAACACAGATGGACTCAGTTGTTTACATAATAATGTGAAGCTGAGAAATTTACAATTTGTACACCTGCCATTGAATTAGATGTTGTCACGTCTTGTCATAAATAAATCATAATTTCAGTCTAAGATCATAACTTATTCGTTTGTAAGATTTTACCTATCCAATTAAATGTCAATTCGTATTAAATTCAGACAGTTTCTGAAATGAATCGGATTAACTCAAAAAAAGATAACTAGTCGTAATTGAGGTAGTATTAGTTCTGTGGAAGTAACAGAGCCAACAGAGGTTATGTACAACTGGCACCACCGCTTCAAATCAGTCTCGTTTGACATTCGCTTCGAGCAAGTTCTTTGTTTACCAAACTTCGTATGAGTGATTAAAAGTGTTTTTTAGAGTTATTTTGTGAAATAGTTTATACATAGACTGTAAATGGTGTTGCAGTGCTGGATATGCAAAAAAACTAAGTTTCCCCCCCAGATCTAACATTCTATGCGTAAGTACTATTTGTTTACATTATCATTTATGAGTAACATAGGCGTAACAATGGGTTTCTTTTTCATTTCATGATCATAATAGTATTCCAATTTTTTATATGATCGATTTTTGTCTTTTGTATAGGTTTCCAGTTGATAGCCCTAAAGCAAACGAAGACGTCCTGCGAAGATTCGAGCGAAAAATGAACAGGAAACAATGCTAGATAGAAGTCGATATAGGCAAATTGTGCTTGCAGCCAAGACCCACATAGGGTTGTAGTGCTACTTGAAGAAGAAATAATAAAGCTCTCTGGTTATCAAAGTTAAAAAGCAAGAGGAATCAATTCCCAAGAAAGCCACAATTTGTTTAACCCATTTTAGGATTGAGAATTTTTCAATCAAACCAAGTGGCATTAGGTATTTGAAACATGGTGCTTTTTCACTTTTTTTGCAATGGAAATGTTGAATTTGAACCTCCGAGGTAATATACATATACTTGTTAGATCCTGCTACTAATTCATATAAAAAAATTTTTATCAATTGTTTTGTTTTCATTCAGTTTTCATGGCATGTATTGCATACAGATTAATTTGTTCTTGCAATATTGTATTTTTATCGATTTATGTTTATTTGTCATTATGTGTCTAGAAAATCTTTATATTCCATATTTTGCAGAGTAAAAGCTGCACGCAAAAGATTGTTCTCAAATGAATCATCAGCTGTCACAGCTCCAGATTCTAATTTTGAAATGTTTTTTGATGCTCCAGGGCCCTCAATTAAAAGGTGAGTTGAAAAAAATCATTCAACATGAAGAATATGAACTTGCTTTTTTGGAAAATGTGAAGAATTTAAAAAGTTATTACCCACTTCATATACCAAATATGGATAGGAAAAGACTTGATATATAATATGTTTTTCAGATCAAGAATAACATTGGCATCTTCTGACTCTTCTACTGACACAGCTTTATTTAATAGTTCTGGGAATATTGATTCTCACTCCAGGACTAAGTCAGCATCAGAAACTGAGTTAGTTGAAACACTCATCACTGAAGACATTGGTGATAGTTCTGCTGAACTCATGATGGCTCCAAAAAAGTTATGGAAAAAGGAGTGAGTATAATTCATTCAATTCATTACATTCAGTGGTTTTTACTGTTAATTTTTTTTATTCAGAAATATCCTAAAGTACATTAAATTCATTAAGACTGCTGAAATTCAATTACAATTCATTATAAAAAAAAACGTAGTGTTTAATTGTGTGTCCATTGAATTTAATCCATAAAAATTCTCAAATATGTTATGTGCAGGACTTTATGGACACATTTTATAACATAAGGGGTGATCAACTCTTTGAATAGGTATAGTTTAAATCTAAAATTTCTTTCCAGGCAGAAAAAATATGTTGATGACATATCTAGCAGTGATTTTTCAACTCCACAAAGAGCCAAAAGAAATTTCAGAGTTCTGAAGAAAACTGTTTCAACATCAACCGTCAGAGTACGGAGTGTTCTGACTAAGACTATTCTGTTCAAAAATCAATAGGTAGAAAATTACGGCTATGGGGTGGTTAAAAAAACACCCAAAAACGTCGGTACAGGAAATTCTTGAATTGCGATACCATTACTAATGCTTCAACTAAAAGCTGTAAAGTTGCAAGGGTTCCGTCTAGACTGATATAGCTGATAGCCACTGTGAACTTGAAGTCGAAATTTTGCTACACCAAATAACACATGAAAAATTTTTTATTGACCATTTGGTCACGAGCTGCTTTGTATGTTCGAACGGTTTGTTACAATACGCGGATATTCCATATTTAAATGTTGAAATCTCTTAATGGTTTAGTTTATATGTACAGAATAAATAATTAGAATTATCATTCAAGTCAAGAGTAAGTTAATTATATTTTTATAATCAAGGTGTACGTTTATGTGTGTACGTGAGTGCGTGTATATTTTTAATATTATCTAAATATTTTTTTTTTGATTATGCCATATTTATTTCCTTTACTAAACCATCCTTTCATGCAAATTTTCTATATCAAATAGTTTCAATGTTTCACATCTGCCAGGCGTCCCGGGACGGCTCATTAATTTTTTTAAAAAAAGTTAATGCAAGAGATACGTTTTAACTGTGCATTTAAAACCAAATTTAAAAATAATAATTTACCTGCTATAGCAATACTCAATCCTTCTGAATCAATAGCTGAATATCTTATGGGCCAATTGGTAGCATAATATGTGGAAGGAACTGGAACTACAAGCCATTGGCGTCCTTCAGCCAAAGTTGTTGAAAGTGAAAAACTGTTTTCGCCAAATAAGTCTTCTTTTTTTGTCCTTCCCGAAAAAACTCTAATGAATGTATTAGCTGAATTGACATAAAGTTTATCTTCACCTTGAAGGTAGAGATGACTTTGATGGCTCTAAAATTGAATGATAAATATTTACTAATGACTAAAATTGTCATTGGCAAACCTAAGAGTAGCAATTGAAATAAAAAATTGATGTTAGAACAAATTTATTCAAATTCATTTTCCACAACCAATCGTTAAATACACACATGGAAATAATCTAAGGATATTCTTAACTGGAAATTTTTAACTAAATTGAGGTTTTGCAGTATTTTTTATGTTCTGGTTCCCACGAAAAGGGATATCCTGTAATGCTCTGAGAACATCGTGAGAGCCAAGTGAAAAAAAGGAGGATTTGGTGTTCTTAAATTTCTGGAGGTTGTATGCCTCAGGGAACATCTCCGTAGGCAATGAGTCTTTGGAAAGAGATTTTCTGCAGGTCACCAAAGTGACCACGAAGGGATGTGAAGTCTAAACTTGACGGGTTTATCTCGAAAAAACATCTAAAGGAGGAACGATTGTTGATATTTCAGAAGAGCATCGCCCATGAAAATATCTATAAAATAGAGACAAATCGCTAACTTTTCTACGGTGTTCCAGAGAAGTGAGCGAGTTTGTAAGCGAGGCATCACCGACCAGACGAATTGCCCTTTTTTGGATGGAATCCAATAGTTTTAGAATATGTTTTATGTGCCGCACTCCAAATATGGGAACAATATTCCAGAACAGGTCAAACAGATCATAAGCAGCTGACTGGAAGTAAAATAGCTCTTGGCACGAAACAGAAAGCCAAGTTTTTGGGATGCACATTTGGCAATGGACCTCACGTGATTTTCCAAAGAAATGTTGTTGCTGATAGTAATACCAAGCATTGAGATGGATGACTTCAATGGTATGGTTACTCCTGACAATATTATGTTGGGCACAGTGAGATCAGCTTTTCTAGAGAAAAGACATGCTTGTGTTGTATTTGCATTGGATTCTACCAAGTTATTGGATCACCATTCGAGAAGTCCATATTTATGTTGTTGGCATTTCTTCCTCGTTCATTTCTGGTTTCACGGGCAGATATAGGAGTCCTGGAAGAGAAAGTGGTATGGGGGGTACTATCACCCGCGAAGCTGTGTACTGGACATGAAGTTGTTTCCAACAAGCCGTTGATGTGAAGTAGAAATATTGTTGGAGCTAGAAATGATCCCTGCGGAACACCAGCATTTATTAGTAGAGAGTCAGATGAAACTCCATCAACCACCACATGGAGAGACCTGTTTGAGAGAAAACTAGCTAGCAGGGAACACAGCTGAGGGGGTAAGCCATAAGATGGAAGCCTTGGAGATATATAATGTCACGGCTTAAGTTTCACCATATTTTTCAATAGGTAGCTGCCATAAGTGTGAGACGTAGGCTCATTAACAATTTTAAAAATTAGTACCAAGGTGGTTGAGAAATATTTAGAAATTTCAAGGTCATTAGCATATCATTTATAGCTATTAACCTGCTGCCACGTAATAAAATACGCATTTCTTTGTACTGAAGTAGTTACAAATGATATATTTGCAAAGATAAACAGGAGAGAAGAATGCTCCCTGCAAAACCTCAAATAATTGTTGACGGTTCTGAAAATTTCTGCCACAACTCAATACTCGTCGTTGAAGCATGTCTCATTCATGCTCTATTTAATTTAAGTCCGGTGATTGCGAAGGCCACGGTAATACTATTATCATCAATAAGGCTAGCAATTGTTGCCTCAATATGTAGTCGTGCATTAACATGCATCAGTACGAAATTTTCTCCAATAGCTGCGAAACTCAGAAGTACAATTGGTCAAAGTAGTACATATTGGTAGTTAAAAATAATTGCACAAAACTAGATCAGTCATACCCTAAAAAATTACCGTATCTCCTCCTATACATTCTACAATCGTGCTTTACTGCCTGGTACTCTCTACACTTTTACATCTCTTAAGTCAGGATGATAACGATTTTAAAAGTGTTATGATAACTTGTTAGTACTAGTAGTCACCCAATGGTCGAAATTCGACGGTAATTCATTAAATTTTTAAGTTTGAATGTTATTGAGGTTCTTTTGGCAGAGTATAGCTGTATATTTATTGTATGTATGATTAAATTAACTATTTACAAAATATTTGTAGCGAAACAGAGGAAAAAAAGGTACTAAATGTTTTGTCTTCGCCTATTTATATATAGATTATAGAAGTATATAAAAAAGTAGTTGCACTAGAATTTGTTTTGTACCTAATTACTTTAGGTATTAGTTAAACAAACAAAAAATAATTGTACCTACCATACAAGGATTAATCGCCAAGGCACTTTTAACAAAGTCCAATTGAATCAAACTTGTTGGGGACGTAACATTGTCTTCAGAGTCTTTACATCCAGAATGTTTCCTAACCATCCACAATTGATAACCTTCTGTAGAAAATTCCATGCAAGAAATTTGTAAAGGATTACTTCTTTCTAAATCTATATTTAAACCATAGTCCCATCCTAATGAACACATAAGAAGTGCTCCGAAAGTTGACCAAAGCGCTAAACCACCCTTGGACCAAGATGCAACTAAGGCACAACCATCTGGTGTCCACAACACTTTTTCAACAGCCCCTGTAATATTGATTTGGTAAATAATAATAAGTCCAAGAAAAAATATTTTAACAAGGAGGATACGTATGTTTTTAATTTTATTTTTAATTAAAATTCTTTACAAACAAATATTTACCTGGATCGCCAGGATAATCTTTACTACTGAGAACACAACTATGTGATATCTCAAGACCCCCAGTACTTTCGTCTATAGTATAAACAATACATTCGGAATTTAAACGACCAAAAGTTATTAAACGAAACTTATGGTTAATATTTGTACATGTAGCATCATCTATTCCTTGGGCCCAAATGCCTTGCACTTGATTTGGATCAAATTTTAAAGATGGCGCCGTTAAAAAAGCAGCTCTTCCATCATTGAGTACTATAGAAAAACCACCTACTAAAGGAGAGTATTCAATATCAGTAATATGGATATTCTCTTCAACTATCGGTACAGCTTTTGCAACTTGCTGATTTATGCAAAATGGTATTCTTCTCAAATCTAAAGCATAATCTCTATTTTGCGTTCCATCCCATCGGTACCTCAGAACGTGATTGTTGGTTGTAGAGAGCATTATTTCCATCATTGTAATACATACGACACCCGAAATTCTGCCATCCCATACTGTAACTTCTTCACCCTAAAATTGCATGAATATATCAAATTATTTTTTATATTTATGATGAACACAAATTGATCTAGTTAACTTTTAAATATTTATTTACTAGAGGTGACCCGTGCGAATATTTCGCACCGATAGCGGTCAGTTACGTAATATAATATAGTAAAAATAAATAAATGTAAATATTTATTAATTTTAAATATTCTATTTGTTACGACCAAATGTGCATTAGAAATAAGGTACCAATTTTTATTGTATTTATGGCAGAATTTTTTCCTTCTTACTTGACACATCAGTATATTTTGGACAATACTCACAATACTCATTCCTGTGCTTACATAACTCGTACTACGCACTCGTTTATAACTTGCACACTTATATATTAATAATGTCTTTATCCCATTTATATATTAAATAACTAAAATGTTTTTTTTCAAAATAACATAATGCACACTTAACACTGACAAATAAACTTAAAACTGACAGGTGTCAATTAATTTAGTTTATTGCTAATTTGAAATTGAATAATGCCAGTTAGAAATTTATGTAGCTAATTTGATTTTAACTAATGTCATTTTGATAATGTTGATCTGATCGAGATATGCTCGCCGAGGTCGACCTCTACCGACTTCCGTCCATTCCACTCGCTTTATAAATTTGTTTCGTCAATTTTCCTTCATCCATACATACATACTCACAAACTTTTGCGTTTATAATAGTAGTAGGATTTACCAACGGCATTTCTTATTACAAAATATTTAACAAAGTCACACATACACCTACAAGCGAAAGTTTGTGAGTATGTATTGATGTATGGATGTTTGTTAATCTTTCACGCAAAAACTACTGAATGGATTTTAATGAAAATTTACAATAATGTAGCTTATACATCATAATAACACATAGGCTAAAATTTATAAAAATATTGTGTGAACCTACTACTATTATAAACGCGAAAGGTTGTGAGTATGTATGTATGGATGTTGGCAGCAATCAGAATCAAAATTACATTAGTCAATTTCAAATTGGCAATAAACTAAATTAAATTGTCACCTGTCAGTTTTAAGTTTATTTATCAGTGTCAAGTGTGTATTGTTATTTTGAAAAAAAATACATTTTAGTTATTTACTATATAAATGGGATAAAGGAATCATTAATATATAAGTGTGTAAGAGATAAACGAGTGCGTAGCACGAGTCATGTACGCATCCGGAAGAGTATTAAATTTTGGTTGAATGGATGAATTCCTTGGAGAAGAAAATGAGCTACACGAAGTACTAATCTTACGCAGAGTAAGTCGCGGGTACCATCTAGGATAATAATGTTAATATAAGACTGATTTCTTTTCTATTACGTAACTGACCTCTATCGGTGCGAAGTATTCGCATGGATCACCTATAGTCAGCTATAAGTAGGAAAACAAAAAGAAAAGTATTTGGAATTACAATTTTTTCACTCACCTAAATATGAAGCAAAAAGATCTAAATCTAATAATATGTATTTTACAAACTTACTATTGATTATTTTGTAGATATGCTAAGATCAGCTTCTAAGCTTCTATAAGCTAAAGTTTTTAAGTTAAGAATATCCAATATAAGTTTGTAGTTAAATACACCAACATGATAATCCAAGTTTGTGTGCACAATACCTTAAAAACTTATTTTGAAAATTCTAAAGTAGATCAATATTCACATTATATGAAGGGCATCAAATTGTGAAGTTGTATTCCAATAATGACCTAACAATTAAACAATAAATGATTTTTAGGGAAGAGAAAGATAATTAATTCATTTGCTGATCTGATAAAAAAACCTAACTTTTTTAGTGCTCTGGAAGTTATATTTGAAATGTGAAGCATAAAGGTCTTATTTGAGTCAAGAATAATTCCTAAATCTTTAATTGTACCTATTTGCAGTTGCCAGTTCTGCTGGCTTAACTTTATAAACATAAATTTTTTTCAGGAAAAAGTAAATTGATAACATTTGTCTATATTTAGTTGCAAGTTACATACGTCATTTCTGGTGAATTCCATGAGAACAGCCAAGTCACAATTTTTGCAACTCAGCATTCCTAGAGGTAGCTTACGAAAACTGCAAACTTGTGGAATGTCACCTACTCATACTTTTATTATGTAAGAAAGTTATTGTTATCATTTTATTTCAGTTTTGACTTTATATCACGTTGGCTTATATTTTTATTTTGTAATTTTTATCGTAATAAAAAGTTTTTTTTCGTAAACTCGAGTTATAAAATTTGTAGTCAATTTATATCACACTATAAGGAATAAATTCTCAAAACCATTTTTTTATTAGTATAGATTTAAGTAAACACGATTTCTTTATTAATAATGTTCAAAAATTATGTACAGGGTGATTGATTTGTGTAATAAAGCTTAGTGGCTCTTATTATAAGAGATACATAACTAATTATTACTTTGCATAGAAAAATAGAAATATCTCAAAAACTAATAACTTTAAGTATAGGAAATGGTTAATCAAAATAGAAGTAGGGTTACAGTAGTCTTCGACAGTGATATAAATTACAGGGTGATCCACTTAAAATTACCGAGAAAATAATGTACTCAAAATTTGACTTAATCTATATTCGATTTAATAAATATTCGCAAATTCGTTCGTGTTTATAAACTTTAACAATCATTAAAAAACTTTAGCTCCAATAGATTATTATTATTATACTCCTTTTTAATTATACAGGCCGTTGAACTTGTTAAGATTTCCTCATCGAATTGGTTATAACTTTTTAAATACCCTGTATAACGTACTATAACCTCATATTGTTGTAATTGGGAGGTAAAGCGGATTTTAATTTTAAGGTAAAATAATAATATAAAATAATAAATAAATAAAATTTCATTTAAAAAAACATAACTTTGATCTGGCACCGCGTTATGGAACACCCTGTAGCATTGTAACTAAATTTGAAATGTGAAGCTTAAATCTGCATACAATTTTTATACATAATTTTTTTTGATATCTCTTATGATAACAGAGCTACTGAGCTTTATCACACTAATCAATCACCCTGTAGATATCTTACCAGTATTAACTTAAGAGGTGGAATTGTTTCTTTTATAAACAACTCGGCACTATCTCTTCTTAGATTTACAAGTGGAGAATCAGTTTGATGATATAAACCTTTATGATCTGGTGGAACTTCTATTTTGTAAAAGAGGAGATGACCTTCCGATGTCTAAAATAAAAAATTTGGTACATTGAGTTTTTACTACACTAAATTATAACTACAATGTTTTTATTTTTTAAATAGCGATCAATTGCGCATTACACAGTTTAAGTTATTACAGGCATTTATACATAATGACATTCAAAAAATTTGACGGCCCGCACTGCGACTATTAGAAAGGGAAGGGATTATAGAAAGATGATTGTGAACACGCTTTTTAAAAGTAGTAGTTCTCTGGAAAAACTGATTTTGGAAGCTTATTCCATTCCGTAGCAGCCCTGTAAAAGAAGGATTCTTGATGAAGATTGGTCCTTGTAGTGTCAATCTTGAGAGTAAATGGGTGAGACTGATCAGCGTGCCGAGTTCTTCGGCCGAATGTGGCCAATGGTGGTACAAGAGTTTTTATTTCTGTGGAGCATCTGCCATGGAAATATCTGTAGAGCAATGACTGGTCTGCAACTCTTCTTCTATGTTCTAGAGGGTGAAGGGTATCTGTGAGAGTTGAGCTGTTTATCAAGCGAATGGCTCTTTTCTGAATGGATTCTAGAAGACGAAGAGAATGCCTTGGTGCTGAACCCCAAATGTGCGAGCAATACTCCAGTAGAGGTCGGATTTGAGCCTTGTACGTCGTCAACAGTTGATCAGGAGTAAAAAACTTTCTGGCTTTCCACAGAAAACCTAGCCTCTTGCTTGCCGACTTTGCGATGTTAGCAACATGGTCATGCCAAGACATATTATTTGAGATGGAGGGACTTGGTTCAAGGGTATTTCCGGACATTGTGATGGGATGATTTGAGGAATTCACTTTCTTGGAAAACGTGGCACTTTGTGTTTTTTGGGCGTTGAACTGAACAAGATTTTTGGTTCCCCACTCGACGATTGCTTTAAGATCTCTATTGATGGAATCAACCTGTTCCTGCCTGAGTCTATTAATATCATTCACCGAAAGTGATCGAAAGGATGTGAAAGTTGAGACAAGTGTGCTATCGTCTGCGAAACTGTAAATGGGGTTTGTGGTGGTTTTAAAGAGGTCGTTGATGTGTAAAAGAAATAAGGTGGGGGACCCCGGCATTAGTTTTAAACGCATCAGAAGAAATACCGTCAACTGTCACATGTAAGGAGCGATCTTGCATGAAGCTCAAGAGCCATTGGCACAGTTTGGTTGGGAGACTGTAGGCAGATAATTTACTTAACAATGCCTGGTGCCAAACGCGGTCAAAGGCTTTAGATATATCCAAGGCTATTGCACGGGATTCACCAAACTTTTCAATAGTGTTTGTCCAGAGCTGAGTGACATAAGCCAGCAAATCTCCAGTAGACCGAAGTTGTCGAAATCCATATTGTCTGTCATGGATTATCTCAAATTTCTGAGTTTAAGAGATGAGAGGATTTCGTAGGAAAAAAGTCACTCTAAGATCCCCGGAAGCAACCTCATCTGCACGTGCTCAAGGTTTTAATCATATTTTAATTTATGTCTGATGTTGGAAACTTTATGCCCCCACTGATTGAATTATAAATTTCAAAACAGGACCATCTCAGTTTAATTAAATCTAACAATTGAATATATTTTTAAACAAAAACATTAAAAAATATCAAAATTATTTTATAATAAGTGGGTCTACCATGGTTTTTTATGCATTCTATAACTCTTCCAGGTATGCTTGAAATTAAATATTTATGGTATCCTGAAGAATGTTATTCCAGGCTTCTTAAATTCGCTGACGAAGATCAACTAAGTATTTTGGTAGTTAGATTTAATTACCCAGCAGATTGCCAATTATACCTACACTTGTTCGATTTTTGTGAAAAATCTGGTAGTCGTTTTATGGTATATTTATACAGGAATGTCTATTATATTTCTTTAAAATAAAGACAATCATCTGAAACCTCAGGAAAATTACAGCACAAGAAATACCTTCTATAATTATCCCCAGCACAAACTAGCAGCCACAGAAAAAAGCGAACTGGATAATTGCCTGAAATTTTATAATAAACTACCAGCTGAAATAAAAAAAATTGATAAGCTGTCATTGTTCAAAAAAAAAATTTCAGACTGCTTATGGAAGTCGAACCCTATTCACTCAATGATTACTTGTCATTCAATTTAACCATGTAAATTAAAATTTACCTGACCATTGTTTCATTTAATATGCTTTATGTAATCATCATATATATTGTATTATATATTTCCTTGAAATAGAATTTTGTTCATTATTATTATAAAGGGATCGAATTAACCCTAGAAGGTAGGGCAGTGCAACAGGCTGCAGTACTTACGTTTCTTACGTTTAACCATTTGCATTCAAATTTCTGTCAACAAAAACGAATATATAGTTCAACTGTTCTTTAAATAAAAATTGTCTCTTTTCGCATCTCGACCAGCGATAAATACGCCCGCCTTTGCTCCTGGTAATTCCTAGACGTTCGATTCTTTCGATCTTCGAAGTTTCTAGACCTTGTCGGAAGGTGTCGCGAAAGTTCTTTCTGTCGTTTCTAGAAAAGTAACAGACAGAGCCGGCTCGGCCTATTCTCGTAACAATATTGTCATTTCTTATTAGAGTCAAGGTAAATGAATTTGGTTGACTTTCTGAGTGTTTTTTTTTTAAATCAGTGGGTATAGGTTTAAATAAGAAATTTTAAAAATTTATTTGAAATAGCAGTATTGAAAATATAATTATGGTCAAGACCAGTACTCGTATTGAATTTAAATGTTTAATTATATAATATGTAACTACAGCTCTTTTATATTTTTTTAAAAAATAGTTCAAATGTGTATCCTTTAAACTTACCGCAATAACTATCATACTTGAATCTGGTTTCCATTCTGCAATAACATTTGTCCCAAACTTTTCTAAGGAAATTTGTGAGCGTCGATGATATACTATTGGTACACATGGCTGGAAAGTTAAAATAACTCATAGTTAAAGTACAATGTGACAAAAAAAGAAAACGTAATTAAATTTAAAAATCATAAAAACATAAGAAAAAGATATGTGAGTTTTGAAAATAAGAAATAGTGAACCAAAATCAAATACCATCTCTGAATTTTAGAATTAAAGTAAATTTATCTAAAATGTAAAATTTATTATATAAATTTTTAAAGTGATCATTAAGATACGTAGTTTTAAGTTTACAATATAAACGCAAGTCAAATAGACATACCTTAACATTATTGAAAACAACCTAATGTACTTTAAAATTAGGTATTAGCATTAGCTATAAACAAACACCTAATTTAAAAGTTTAAGGAATACTTTTAACTGATAAATAAAAACTATAATTACATTTTGTTAAATGTAGTGAATAATTAATGTTATATTTTACAAACTAATAATGCTAAGAGTTTAAATTACTACCTAGTTTGCTTGATAATTATTTATTTGGACCAATAAAACATCGAAAAATTAACATTTCCAAATATTTAGACTATTTTCATAAAGGATTTATGAAAAAAAAATTACAAAAAAGATACATACATATGGAGTGGGCCACAGAAAACAGTCCACACCGATATTTGGTAGTATTCATTAGAATTTAAGGAAATGCTGAAACACGTCGATTTTTATTCCAAAGGGGACACATTTTTACGATACAGATATCTGTCATTTGTCAACCACTTCCCAAACCCCTAAATTTAAAATAGGGAATGTACCATGTGTGTGGCGTAAAGGAGGCATTTGACGATCAAATCATTTATTTTCGATCACTCTCTTTTAAATCTTTTAAACTACTCACTATGAATAAGTTAAAGAACCCTGGCAAATCCACACATCTCTGTCTAACACCTTTTTCAATGTTAAACCAGTCCATGTAAGCTCCATTTAAGCAATGGAATGCTAGTAAAGTGATTTCAGCTATCAAACTACAAAAAATATGTCTGAATCAAAAGTTTTTTTTTAGTTTAAAATAACAAAAAAATTGACATACGACATACGAAACAGGCAAATTCAAATAATTTTTGAATTTTTATTTTTATTTATCAAAAATAAATTACTTATTTAATTGATTTTTCGTATTAAAATTAAAATATATCATAACTAGCAGACCCGGCAGACGTCCTGCCCGAACGTTGGCTTGCCTCTTTGGGAATATCACTATCAAACTCAGCGACCCCAAAAACTATGAATTCGACACTAATATCAGCGTTTTTAATAGTTTTTATATTCCATCCCCTTCCCTTTCTCTTTGTACATACATATAGTCACGCCTTCCCCTTTGTATGGGTGCTAACATCATTGGAAATGTCACTATCAAATTCATCGTCCCCGAAGACTATGAATTCGACACTAATATCAGCCGTTTTTGATAGTTTTTATATTACATTCCCTTTCCACCCCTTTCGTAGGAGTGCTAACAAAATTGGGAGTGAATCTAAACCATTCTCGAATCCTCTTGAACACATACAAAAAATCGGTCCAGCCATTTAGAAGGAGTTCACTAACATATACAAGGACAGAAGAATGATATATTCCGAAGAATTTTCGGAGTAATTCGACGGCACTCGTCAACGATTCTTTGACGCAAATCTTCCAACGACGCTGGTTGTGTTTAATAGATTTTTCTTTTCAGATGTCCCCACAAAGAGAAATCGAGGGGCGATAAATCTGGCGACCGAGGAGGCCATTCAATGCTGCCTCTTCTCCCAATCCAATGCCGTGGAAAACGTTGGTCTAAATACAGACGAACAATCGCCGCATAATGCGGAGGAGCACCGTCCTGTTAAAAATAAAAATGATCTTCGTCATACTGTGGATTATTTTTAAATATATCAGTCAAGGCAGGGTCAATAGCATCTTCCAGTAACTACAAATACATTTCGCCAGTCAAATTGCCTGGTAGAAAAAAAGTACCCACCAGTCGGTCACCGCAAATGCCAGCCCATACATTTAATTTCTCCGGTTGCTGTGTATGCACCTCGTGAAAAACTTTATGTATTAAGTACTAAATTTATACCATTGGCGTACTTAACTCGAATGAATGACATTTTTACCGTTCGTGATTGTTTGCAGATAAGTTTCACATTTAAAATCTAATTTCTCAATAAGTAATGGGCGGAATTTTAAAAGATAAAGACTATTGTGTAGAGAATTGTAAGAGTTTATAAAGCCATCTTATTCGACCCCCAATGCCATTAAAAATTTTTGGGGTAATTCTTACCCTTGCTTGGGGTTGAAAGTAGTGGAGTCAAAAATACCGGAAAAGAGTGTCCCCCTTTAATAAAAAATCGACGGATCTGAGCGTTTTTCTAAAATGTTGACGAGGTTTCTGCAAATGGCTCTATTTCGTTTTTGGTTGGCCACCATGTACATTAAGATAGGCAATTATTATTTATGGTTTTTTGGGGTTGGATTTTTATGTACACTAAAATTAGAAAGTTATAGAGATTAGCATTGCCACTGCGCAAGATGCCACATGTTAACATTAAAATATATTGCAATTTTTTTCGAAAAATGATTAATTAGCAGAATTTTAAAATTTAAAATTCAGTAATAAATTTTTGGCAAAGTACCTTTAATTTATCTAAAAGATGATGTTTCTTAAAGTTATGAATTTTTGAATTTTATAAAAAAAATTGTTTTTTGGTCTTTTCACCCAAAGTAAAGTAAGTATATTTAGCTTTTTAATTACAAGCAATAAAAAAATTTAATCTACGAAATAAGAATATAAACATAATAAAATAAATGAAATTGCTTTTTTTATGTATGTGATATTATTTAAATAAAAAATCATTACGTAAGTGGTTTTTTACAACTTTTCCCGTTGTTAATGCTTTATTTCTTGTTTTTAATCTGAAAGAGTTAGAGTTATATAAATTTTTCAGTAAAAATTTAAAATTAATTAATTACTGATGTTCAAAATGTCAGTTTTGATGCCTAATAATTATACCACATAAATAAAAAAATATGTTTTATTTATAAAAGTTTATGTCGTAGATTAAATTTTTTTTATTGTTTAAAATTACAAAACTAAATACATACATGCCATAGAGATATGTGCCAGGAGTGTAACGAAAGGAACACCCGAAGGGCAGAAATCTATATTTTATCAGATAGCCAAGCAGCACTAAAAGCACTAAAGCCATACACTTGTGAGTCTAAGCTGACTTGGGACTGTAAACAATCCCTGAGACAACTAGCAAAAAACAATCAGGTTACTCTGATGTGGGTTCCAGGTCACAAGTGAGTTAAATGCAAGGAGGAAGCAGACTGCCTTGCTAAGAAAGGGGCAAATACACAATTTTCCGGCCCAGAACCTTTCTGTGGACTCTCCAAAGCCCACTTGAAAGAAGAAGTTCGCCGCTGGGAAGCAAATGAAATGAAATCTCACTGGCATAAAGTGTTAGAGAAGCAGCATAGCCTTTATGACGCCCCCTACAATCTACAAAACTAAATATTTGCTGAACTTTACTTTATTTAGAAGTTGCACTTTTTTTTTAATTTTCTTAAATTCATATCTTTAAAAAGGAACTCCCTTTTTGAAAATTTCTGGATATTTTTAGATCAATTAAAAAAGACGTAAAAAAAATTAAGCCAAAAATTTAACACTGAACTTGGATTTATACAATTTTTCAAATTTCAAAATTCTGCCCATTCATTATTTTACGAAAAAAAATTTCAAAACATTTTTTTCATAGCTTTAAAACACACACGCCCATTTTTGAAACTGTGTTTTTGAGATATTTAAAATTAAAAAAATTGTGAAGTTTCGCATAACTTCCGTAAAAAAAAATTGGCAAAACAATAAAAAGTTTGTTTTTTAAATCGCTTGTTTTTTTATGTAGTTTTAAAGAAAAATACATTATAACATTTAAAAAAGGTTATCATTAAAAGTTTACAAAAAACATGTCAAAAATAAGTTTTTTTTTAACTAAAAAACCAAACAACTTTTTGAACTTCTTTTTTATAAATTGGCTGTGAAATAGACCAATTTGAAAAAAATATATTTGAAAATGTTAATTTTTCAATGTTTTATTTAAATGTGGTGGCCCCCATTTTAAAATAATTACCATATCTTTTATAATTCTTTTTGATAGTATGGAAAATATAACATTTTTATATCATCTAAAATTTATATTTTTTGTATTTTGTTTTCTTGTTACAATATGTGTATGATGCCAGATTTTTAAATAAAGTTATATAGGAAACCAATTTAATTTCACCATTGGCTATAATGTAATAAACAAAGTATGTTATGTCAGTAATTTAGTTATGATACTTAAATTATTTTTCCATAAATGAATGACTATCTTTTATGATTTTATTGATTTCAATGTATAACTTGTTTAATTAGATTAAGACAGGTATTTTCAAATAAAATAATTAATCTTGGAAATTTTTTAAATTAATAAAAAAAAGAGACTTCACCTACTTAAGATATTTATTTACCACAAAAATAGGTTATCAACTCTATAAATTGTATATTTAATGTGTAAAATATTTAAGAAATTAGAAGTAAACATTGCATATTCATTTGTTTGCATTGCTGAAATTAGTAGATATTTAAACAATGTGTATAGTACCCACAGCATGAACCAATCAGGTTTATTTACTTTTACTTGAAATATTAATTTTTAAATAATTCTGCTCTAGTTTATATTTTGCTGTTACATAACTTATTTGAATAAAGAGAAAGTAAATACCGAAATTATCTTGATTGTACTAATATTAACATGTTATCTTACAATTAGAATTTTGAATATTATTTTACAAACATTTTTAAACTGTTTTAAATAAAACCTCTGTTTTATTCAATAACACAAAAGCATAAATAATTATATGTATGTTTAGAATCAGAAAACAAGTAATTGGCTTTGGCTATACATAGACTAATCCAATTTAAAATTTGATGAGTTGCACATATTGGTAATGTGTGTATTATGTTGTTAAAAAAGCACTAATAATTACCCTGCAGAACCATATTCCTAAGCAGTCATCAGTAATAATAGCAAACAATATTCTGTCCCTATTAGAAGTTATATGTTTAATCGTACAATCACCCAACTCGGGTGTTTTGATCACTTTAGGCCAACCAATTGGAAAATACATGTTATTCACCCATTATACCAAGTTATCAGAAAATTATAATAACTTCATCACATAATTTAGACGGGAATTAGATAAATCTTTAATATCTCATAGTTTAATCCTAAATTTACAGACGTCCTAAATAGACTAAACCAATTTCACACACCACACACTAAAAAAATAAAATAAACATAACTGAACTGAGAACTGACATTTCATTATTTTTGACATTTTCTCTGACGTGCACACACTACTGTCTTCGAAAAGCAATGTTGCCAGTGTTAAAATTATTAAAAACATTTTTAATTAAACAATTTATTAAGCATTTAACTTTCATAATGCCTTTTATGGTTATGAACCAAGCTTGGTGAAATAAAACATTTTTAGTTTGATGTTTTCGCAGAGGATCTTTATTGAACTTAAGTTTATTAATAATTATATCAAGAAAGCTAAAGAAAACATGTGATAAAATTATTAAAATATTTTAAATAATCTGTAGATTTAAGTTAAATGCTAATAATTGATTGTTGGTTGCAAAAAAAATGTGTTAAAAAGCATGTGTTCACAAGTTTAAAATGACATCAAATGAAAACAATAGATTTTTAGTTATAGAACGGAACATAATTAGTTGATTTACCTTATTAAAGATACCATAGACCAATTATCCATAGGTCTATAAAAGATACACATAATTTTAAATAAGAATTATTCTTGTTAGGGATCACTTCCGGTTAAATCAGTCACAGTACGATGAAACGTCAAAAAAACACGACAGTTGCTGAATACCCCTGCTTGACAATAAACAAAGAAGTGCACGCGTATATTCTTAAGCGGGAATAATAAGTAATCATGTTGAAGAAGTAAAGGTGTGGTTGGGTGGTGACCAATTCGGTTTAAATCGGCACTCTACATCCGCTTCGTTATGAATAAAGTGGGGCCCTTTGACAGGTCTATTTCTTTAATAAATCATCTCTACAATATAAAATTTTACAAAGAATTATTAAGAAGTTCTGCTTACTTTATGTATATCCGACAACACTGCTATTTAAACCTACATATTAAAACAAAGAGGATTGGATACAGAGCATAGAAAACACTCTACACTCTACACTTTGTGGAGTGTTTTCTAAGATACAGAGGAAGGCTTCGTATTAACGCAACGCCATTAAAGATAAAAATTATGTTTCAAAAGCGTTGTCTATAGAATTATGATTCTTTAAAGAATGCTAAAAGCTTATGGCGTTTAAAAGTGAAAATATATGCTAAAGTAGCTGAGGACGTTTGTGTTTTAACGGTTTTAAGAACATAAAATATGGTAGATAGAGGTTTTTATTAAAAAAAATCAATAACATTTTTAATTTCTTGTTTTTATTTTATTGGTTTCCACATTTCATCTTTTAAATTCTATTGCGTTTTCTCCTTTCAAAAACAGCCATGCACACCAGAGGCGTTGAAACTCGCATCCTATATTTTAAGTCTCATGAATGCCTTCCTCTCGCTCCTATCCTCTTTGGTTAAACCTTAAGGCTCAATGTCGGATGTTAATTCTTCATTGAAGGTACATAAAAATAATTATTAATTAATACTTTTTACTATTCATGGATTATCAATATCTACAGTAAGTTGGCAGCTTTGTTGTTTCAAGTCATGCCAGAATAAGAAGGATCCGAAAAGTTTTCAAAATAATTTTCTTTTTAATCATCTTGATACCTGAATAAATAAAAATGAGATAGCCTCTATAGATAGTATTTTTCACAAAAAAAAATCGGTTGGCCTGACCGGTTTTAATATTTTAAACTTTGAGAATAAAATCTGGACGTTGCATATACAAATTTGTGAAGAAATAATTTTAAAAGTATAATTTCTATTCTAATAGTTCTAGTGTGCACCAAAGTTTAAAAGATGAGACAGTTAGGTACTTTCATTTACGATCATTTCCTAAATTTTGATGTAACAACTTTTACATTACTAATTATAATTCGTTTATGCGTAGTGGTAACCAAGGCCGTATCCGTGCAAAAAATTTGGGTAGGGGTTTACGCATTTGCCGTCGAAAGTTTAAGGATTATGATGTATATGAATAGATTTTAATAAAAAATAAAACATTAACACATTTATTATCTATTTTTGAAAATAATAATAATTATTATAACACAATATTTCTACGTTTTTCCTTCGCAAAGCGATTTAAGACCTTTATGATTCAATTTAAATGTTCCTATGGACATTTAAAAGGGCAAGACCTGTTAGACACCCTTAAGGAAATACGTAATGTTACAAACAAATTTATTGGGGTATTCGAAAACATTAACTTATTACACCTAGATATAATGTTGATTTATTAATTTTTGTGTAAGAAAAGTGGAAAATATCTTTGCCAGAGATTCGACAGTTGCGCTTTTATATCTGGTGGCTGAAGGGGTTTGAACCGATGATTAGAGTCTGGTCGGGAGTTAGGGCGGGTTGTATGGACCGAGTTTAACAACTGGATAAGCCTGATCTTTATGAGACGGGCATAATTCCTAGTGATTGGCTAGCCTCAACATTCGTGACATTGCCAAAGAAAAATAAAGCCAGAGAATGTTCGGACCACAGAATCATTGCCCTAATGAGTCACAACTTGAAAATATTTTTAAAGATAATACATAACTGAATTTATAAGGAGTTAGAACAAGACACCACATTTGATAAAGTCAAACACCCAAAACTCCTAGAGATACTAAAGAGAAAAAACATCGATAGCAAAAACATAAGAATAATATCCAATCTCTATTGGCACCAAACAGCACGAGTCAAAGTCGGAGAAGATCTGAGTGAGGAGATTAAGATATGTCGAGGTGTTGGACAAGGATGTGTATTGTCGCCTCTCTTGTTTAATGTGTATAGTGAAGGCATCTTTGAAGAAGCGCTGTCTGAGGAAACCGGTGGTATTGTCATAAACGGGGAAAGAATTAACAACTTGCGTTACGCGGACGATACCGTTATCTTCGCCGTTAGTCTGGAAGACCTACAACATCTGGTTGAGTTAACAAGCATTTTCTGCAAGAAATATGGCCTAGATATGAACCTAAAGAAAACCAAAGTCATGGCAACTTCAAAGAACCAAAGCACAAATCACAATAGACCATCTATAAATATTAATAACGGCAACCTGGAATGGGTATCCTCTTACAAATATCTTGGCACATGGGTAACTGAAACAGCAGAACACACAAAAGAAATCAACTGTTGAATTGAAGTAGCTCGCAGCGTTTTCATAAAAATGAATAAAATACTCTGCAGCCGAGATATAACATTAGAATTGAGAACCAGAATGCTAAAATGCTATATATTCTCCATTCTATTGTATGGAATGGAGGCTTGGACACTTAAATCAGAAAATATCAAGAACATAGAAGAATTTGAAATGTGGTGTTATAGGAGGATGCTGAGAATACCATGGGTTGACAAGGTTTCAAATGAGGAAGTACTACGCCGAATGAATAAAGCCAAAGAAATTAGTAACACCATAAAAAGGAGAAAATTAGAATATCTAGGACATGTTCTGAAAGGAGATAGATATAATATCCTTAAGCTAATTATTCAAGGCAATTATTCAAGACTGATCAGCGTGCCGAGTTCTTCGGCCGAATGTGGCCAGTAGTGGTACAAGAGTTTTTATTTCTCTGTAGCATCTGCCTTGGAAATATCTGTAGAGCAATGTCTGGTCTGCAACTCTTCTTCTATGTTCTAGTGGGTGAAGGGTATCTGTGAGAATTGAGCTGTTTATCAACCGAATGGCACTTTTCTGAATGGAATCTAGAAGACGAAGAGAATGCTTTGGTGCTGAACACCAAATGTGCGAGCAATACTCCACTAGAATTAATCAATTTTATGATTAAATTGGTGAAGTTATTGACGAAACGTATAAATAAAAATATATATAGCAATTATTATTAATAAACAACATTTTATTTTCAGCTATACAACAGTGTTTTACATTTTTGGTAAAAGAAATAAAATAACAAATTAACAAAATAATTTTTTAGTGAATTCCTTCCAATGGGGAAAATACTTTGTACTGGTAAAGTTTACTATCGCCGTATCCATACAAAAGTTTTCCAACACCATTTTCGTCGTAATATGGGTATCTATATTTTGGTCTGAAATATAAAACATGTTTGTTTAGTAAGAGGATACAGCAAATTAAAAGGCAAAAGATTAAAGAAGATCTAAGAGTGTGCGTTTATGAGCTCTAGGAACCAGGGCGAATCGGGTCCCGTAGGATGCCTAATAAGTGACCGCGTACACATAAGGGAAGGATTTATCACTGATAGAACCCCTATCAAATTTAAATAAAAACATAAGTTGTCTCCTTAAGGGCGGTGAAAAGTAAAGATGAGGGGTACTTTCAAAGAGAAACTGTTTGAGTATTTAAAGAGGTGTTACAGATACCGTAACTGTGGAAAGAACGACCACAGGCCAAAGAATGCAAAGGTCAAGTAATGAATCCCACCTAAAACTGCACGTAAACTTATTTGTGTGGATGAATGAATAGGCAAATGGGTGTTGAAGGGTCTACCTAAAAGGCTCAAGTCTTCGTAAACTTTTTAAGGTTTTACAGACATTGTAGAGGAGAGTGCAAGATTCCCTTAACTGTTATAAAGAGGACCAAGGCCAGGGAATACAAAGGTCAAGTAATGAACCACACAGGAAACTAGGCAATAGGCAAACGGGTGAGTTGGTAAATAGTTAAAGGGTCTACCTCTAAGGCTCAAGTTATCGTAAAGTTTTTAACATTTTACTGTGGTGCAGACACCGTAGCAAAGAATCTTTTTTTAATCGTGACAAGGAGGGCTACAGGCCAGAGAATGCAAAGGTCAAGTAATGAACCACTCAGGACACCACAGAAAACTTGCTTATGTGGTCTTCTTTGAGTGCTCATCCGTAACGGATATTAGCGATCATCATGGCAATTTGAACCTTTGAAATAGCTGCCATGAAAAGGCCGGTCGTTGTGGTACCAAACCAAGTTTTCAAATTCTTTAACCAAGAGATTCTCGTCCTGCCAGGTCCCCTTCGTCGTAGAACTCTCCCCTGGAGAACCAGCTGTGGGAGCTCATACGTTTCCCATTCCGCATTATGTAACCCAAGTACTCAAGCTTCCTAGTCTTGATCTTCTTTATGATCTCTATATCTTTATTTATTCTCTCGAGCACTCTAAAATTTGTGACGTGGGCTATCCAAGGTATTTTAAGTATTCGCCGATATAGCCACATCTCAAATGCCTCAAGCTTTTCTGTGGAGTATTGAGTCAGTGTCCATTATTATGCTTCATTAAGCAACACTGGGAACACGTAACAGCGAAGCATTCTTATTTTTGTTGTTAGATTAAGGTCGTGGCTTTTAAAAAGGTTTGACATTTTTAGAAACGCCGCTCGGGATATTTCAATCCGGCATTTTATTTCACGAGAATGGTCCCAATCTTCGTTTATTGTTGTGCCTAGGTACGTGTATGAAGCAACTCTTTCAATTTGCTGGTAAGCTGGTAAGTTGGCACGGGCATTGGTTCCTTTCCGAATTATCATGAATTTGGTCTTATCTATGTGCAGCGTTAGACCGTATTTTTCACTGGTATCTTGTACTTTTGTCATGAGTTCTTGTAGGCTTTCAATATTGTCAGCAAATATACGTTATCGTCTGGGTTCCTTATATTGTTTAATCGTTGGCCGTTTACAGATATTCCCAGTTCTATGTCATCTAGGGCTTCTATAAATATCTCTTCTGAGTATAGGTTAAATAATAGGGGTGAGAGGATACATTCTTGTCGTACTCCTCTTTGTATTTCGATTACATCGCTTGTGTGATTGGGATCAAAAAAATAGGCAAAATAAGTGTGTGGTAAATAGTTTAAGAGTCTATTTAAAAGCCAAAAGTAATCGCAAACTTTTTCAATTTTACGGTGGTGCAGACACCATAGCAAAGAGTGCAAGGCTCTGTTAACCGTGACAAGGAGACCCACACAGGAAACTTATTTGTGTGGATGAAGGAATAAGCAAACGGATGTATTGGTAAATAATTAAAGGGTCTAAGGCACAAGTAATGGTAAACTTTTTGAAGGCATATACCCATGAAGAGTACGTAAATGCATTTACATAAGTTGGAATTTAGTCCGTAGGTATTCATGATTACAAGGTGAGGATTAAATCACTGGATTCGGTCTTCCAAGAGATACAAGAAGTTTTTTTTTTTAATCAAGTGAGTGCTGATTTGAAATCATTTTAAAGAAATAATGAAGAAAATATTTAAGAAGATAAATGGGTGGATATAAGTAAAAATAAAAGGAATTAAATAAATTTAAATAACATAAAACAGCGCTCATTTATTGCTTAAAAAAGGGGTAGTGCTTTCTCAGGCGCGCATAAACATGATAATAAAAAAACATACCTTTCATAGTATTGAAAATTAGGGGCTCTCGGCTGGAATGAAGAATCTGTCACAAGCACCAATCCAAGAAATACCACCAATAGCTAAAAAAATATATATCGTCAAAAGAATGTACTAATTTCATTCTAATTATAATTGTTATTACAAGGTCTCATTTTTAATGTAACTATTTACAATTATGTTGTTACAATTTTTAAAAAAACAGCACTGTTAATATTTAATAAGCACTCATTACTCTAACACTCTGAGTCTTCAACAAAATATTTAAAAATAAATCCTAATAGATATTTCAGGTAAAAAAATGTATAAAACACTGTAAAATTACCGAACAATATTGTAAAAAATGCATTTTTTATATCTTCATTAAGAAAAATTGCTGAGTCAATTTAATTATAATTCACATTATTTTTCTTTACCCCCCGAAAAGCGTATTTATAATTAAATTTAGTTGTGCGAGTTAAAAATTTTTTTTCAAATAAAAAATAATTACTTACGAATAAAATTTTCGTCATCTTTAAATTAACTTCAATAAAATATTACTTACAACTACGCGATATTCGAACTGTAAAATAATGGTTGAAAGTGAAAGCACCAAGAAAGTTCCCCACCTTACAGGTGCATGCATGACGTGAATTCTACTTAAATTAAGAAAGGTCGATAGCATAATACGAGGACTAAATATAACGAACTAGGACTCGCTTCCATAAAGACGCGCTGATAACTCGTGCTTCAATCAACCCTTGAACATTTTAATAAAAACTCATTCGTAGTGGAGTTTTCATTCACTGTGGACCTACATCTTTCTCTGGTCCATGTTCCTGAGAAGGTATTAGTGACTATGATGTTCCCGTATTGTGCCTCTCCTCTCTATTCTGGGCCATATTTACAGTTTCATGTAGGCCTTGGCCGATTAGATCTTTAGTTTGGTCCACCCATCTCTTGTGTGACCTTCCGCGCGGGCGCTTCCCCTCTACCTTTCCTTCGACTATTAGTAGTTGCAACGAGTCTGTCCTTTTTGCAATGTGGCCGATGTATGTTAAAAAGCTTCGGTTTATCTTTTTCGACAGATTTAGTTGAATATTTAGTTCTTGGAGAACAGATTCATTTGTACGGTGGGCCGTCCAGGGTATCCGCAGTAGCCGTCTGTATGCCCACATTTCGAAGGCATTTATCCGCCTGGTATCGCTTTTCTTAAGTGTGCAGGTTTCTGCTCCATAAGTGGCAATAGGGAACACAAGTGAATTCAACAATCTTAATTTGGTGTTTTTGGTGATGGCTGTATCTCTCCAGATCTTGCTTAACTTAGTTACGGCTGTTCGAGCCAGTGCAACTCTTCTTTTTATTTCACCTTCGCATGCATCGCTGTTGTCAATTAGAGACCATAAATACAAGTATTTATTAACCACCGCAAATCCAGCTATGTTTTTTATGTGGGATTGGTTGTTATTTTGTCGGTCTACAATCATGATAGTACTTTTATTGGGATTTAATTTCAATCCAAATTCTGCACTTTTTTTCTGAAGACAGTGCATAATAAATTCCATTTCTTCTACACTATATGTTATAATTAGTGTGTCGTCGGCATATCTCAGATTGTTAGCTTTCATTTCCCCCACAGATACACCACCTTGCCAGTTATCGAGAATGTCACGCATTATGTGTTCGATGTATATGTTAAACAATAAGGGCGAGAGAATGCACCCCTGTGGATCTGTGGACCTACATACCTATCTTTAAAACAATCGAATACAGATTTGGGCTTCTTTGTCATGACTTTAGTTGCCATTAAGCAGAGAAAACAGGACAGGATGATTCATTATTGGGTTTAAAGAAACGCAAGTTTATAAGGAGCAAGTTTTCAACAAATGCTTGATGTAAGGGGCATTTCATGTGAAACGGACAGCGAAAAGAATGCGAGGTTCTGAAATTCGTTCATATTAGACCATTTTTTATGTATAAGGCTTAGTTGTCCTGTAAAGGTCTTCTAAAAAATTACGTTTTTATTGAAAGGATCTTTTGGAAGCTGTTTTCCGAATGAACTCTTTTATTCTAAACGCTTTAATCTTACATCATAACTTTCCATTAATACATTATCGGGTGTTTTTTGCCACCGAATACCTAATTTAAATAGTACTTTTCTTAAAGTTGACTCCCCACCTTCAAAACCTATTTAAGCATCGCGTACTTCTTGTAAAACTGTTTTTAAAGTCGGAATTTGCTTCTGTAATATGTATGTATGCCATCAAAAACATAACTTATAAAAAAACCAAGTCTCGCAACTCAGTTCTTCTACCGTAAAAAGTTGTGAGATCCATGTAATTCCAAGCCGGTTAATTTATTCAGTCCCTACTAAGGGTCCTTCTGTCTTAAGTTATTACTTAATTAGCTAGCATAACATCTTAAAGTGACCATATCAATATTAAAAATCTTTTGTTTTAAATAAAAAGATTGACTTGGCAATCGCACTAAACAATCTAATTTAATATAATATTTATTACTTGTGAGATACATTGTGTTTTCATGCGATGGCCAAGTCAATCTATTTATTTAAAACATAAAAGATTTTTAATACTGATATGGTCACTGTAAGATGTTGTTAGGTTAGCTAATTACGTAATAACTTAAGACAGAAGGACACTTAAGTAAGGACTGAATACATTAACCGACTTGGTATCTCACAACTTTTTACGGTAGAATAACTGAGTTGCGTTTTTGCCGTGCCCCTAGATATGAAAATCATCAAAAATTTCTTTAATTCTTTGTCCCTGTCCTTCCGAAATGAAACTTCTGGAGCAACGCCTTCCGTTAGATGAAATACAAGGTTGCTTATCTGTCTTTACTATTTCAACCTCATTGTGGACTCTGTAAAACAAATTTCTCGATATTCCTGTCGCAACCAATACCTTTTGACGATAATTTTCAACTTGCAAACCTTGTTTTGCTTTCATAAATTTAATTAGATTAGCAATTAGTTTTTCACTTTCCGCAGAGTATTTCTTCTTATTTTGCGGTCTACCCATTTAGAATAGAAAAATATAACAGTCACAAAAAACACCTGAACACCCACGCACTCATACAACTACTTGTCTCTACAACTAGTAACAACTAAAAATAAAACTAAAACACATCTAATAACCCCTTCTACAAGATTACATATTCCCGCTTAAAAATATTCGCACGTACTTTTTTGTTTACTTTCAAGCAGGGTTATTTAGCAACCTTCGTGTGTTTTTGACATTTCTTCGTACTTCGACTGATTATGTTTAGTTCTCCCTCAAATTCCTCGCTTTCGTTGTCCTTCTGCTGTTGATCATGATAAACGTCACTTAAATAATAAATTTTCTTATATTTCTTGACTAAGCAAATTCATTTTTCTAATCAACAAGTGCCGACATAGTGCAAAACAGATAATACGCCTGACATATTTTGACAAAAAGATGTTGTCCAACGCTCACTTGACCAGCCCGTCACGGCACGATTCATGAGCACTTTGCGCCGCATGAGCATTTATTCGGGGGAATTGTTGTTTCCCCGCACAGAACCACATAAGCCAGCATTCGGAGCCGCTCCAGTTAGTGATGTGTCATTCGTTCATTTTAGCGGGATTCGATCAATCGACGAATCATATCGAAAATGATTGAATCTTTTCAATCGATCACTGAACACTGTATGCAAGCGAATCGACTGAGACGGTCGTCGATCTCTATCAATTCTGTTTTAGCGTTCTGATCGTTTCAGCGAATGAACGAATGAATGGCCAGACTCCAGACAGATAACGAATACTGTGCGGTAGCCCAGTATAGATTTGAATTTAAATGAATTGCGTAACGTATCTGTTTCGCTCTTTTTTCGTTCGTCCAACTACACTTAACCACCGATCCCACTGAACGAGCAAATTAAGCAGGAAAACAATATAATTGGTAGAGTCTGTTAGGTCGATATGATATGATTCATTTGATGATTGATAGATGTCTGCTAAGCCAGATTCGATCATTCGATTTTTGAACGTGATCGAACAAAAACGATCGAATCGTTCACGAACTACACACCTCTAGCTCCAGTTGTGCGCCGCATTTATTGATGCGATGAACGTAATGGAGAATATAGGACGGGCTAGTGCTGCATTTATTATTATTAATGAATTACTTCAAAATAAGAAAGAGACGGAAGCGTAGTAAGCGTAGTCTTCCCAGTTATTTCTTCGAAAAAGTCAGAATATATGAGTCATATATTTCGTCGGAGCCTATGACATATTAAACGTAATAATGGCAAGTTTAATTATTGATAAATTCATGTTTATCTTTTTCTGTTCCAACATTTTCCTTGATTTTTGCTTTTTCTCGCCGGTAAGATCCTTTCGGACTATCTATTTTTTTTATAACTTTACTCGCATCCCGGTTAAATGTATCCGTCATTTCTCTCCAAGCATCTTCTTTCTTAATTTTATTAAAATACATTTCGTGTCTCACATTGCAAAGAATAGGCCAATTTTTAAACTCTTCGTCAATTAATTGCAAGCACATCTCATGTGAAAAATCCATTTTGTACGGGGCCGTTCGGCGCAACGTGTTCATTGCTACAGAAAACCCGTCCAGACTGAGCAAGAAATTCTTTTGATGTACCGAGAATTTTCGGATCGGCTGACGCACGTTTTGAGCCCGTTCGTGCGTCCCGTCCACATCTGAATGCTCGAGCGGCGCAAAGTGCTCATTCGGTGCAGTATAAAAAATTCTACTAATTCTAATTAAACATTTCTCAAGGTATGTTATTTAATCACTACTTGTGCTTGTGCCACATGGCTGTCTCTGCTAATTCTAGTTGGCATACACAAGAAAATACGATTACAGTAACTATATTGCACCAGGGACTCCTCGCCAAGCTTCCATCTTATGGCTTGCCCCCTCAGCTGTGTTCTCTGCTTGCTAGTTTTCTTTCAAACAGGTCTCTTTATGTAGTGGTCGATGGAGTTTCATCTGACACTCTACTCATAAATGCTGGAGTTCCGCAAGGATCCATTCTAGCACCAACACTATTTTTACTTCACATCAACGACCTGTTGAAAGCAACTTCATGTCCCGTACACAGCTTTGCCGATGATAGTACCCTCCATACCGCTTTCTCTTCCAGGGCCCCTATATCAGCCCGTGAAACCAGAAATGAACGTGGAAGAAATGTTAACAATATAAATATGGACTTAGCAACAATTCTCGAATGGGGATCCAATAACTTGGTAGAATTCAATGCAAACAAAACACAAGCATGTATTTTCTCTAGAAAAGCTGATCTCACTGTGCCTAACATAACTTTGTCAGGAGTAACCATACCACTGAAGTCATCCATATCGATGCTTGGTATTACTATCAGCAATAACCTTTCCTGAGAAAATCACGTGAGGTCCATTGCCAAAAGTGCATCCCAAAAACTTGGTTTTTTGTTTCGTGCCAAGAGCTATTTCACCTCCAGTCAGCTACTTATGATCTATAAGGCACAGATCCGACCTGTACTGGAATACTGTTCCCATATTTGGAGTGCGGCACCTAAACATATCCTGAAGCTATTGGATTCTGTCCAAAAAAGGGCAATTCGTCTCGTCGGTGATGCCTCGCTTACAAACTCGCTCACTTGTCTGGAACACCGTAGAAAAGTTGGCGATTTGTCTCTATTTTATAGATATTTTCATGAGCGATGCTCTTCTGAAATATCAATAATCGTTCCTCCTTTGGCAGTCTCTTCGAGATTAACCCGTCAAGTTCAGTCTTCACACCCCTTCGTGGTAACTTTGGAGACCTGCAGAACATCACTTTCCAAAGACTCATTCATCCAACGAATTGCGAGGCTTTGGAACTCATTGCCTAGGGAGGTGTTCCCCGAGGCATACAACCTCCAGAAATTTAAGAAGAACACCAACTCCTACCTTCTTTTCCTTGGTTCCCACGATGTTCTCTGAACATTACAGGATATCCCTTTTCGTGGGAACCAGACATAAAAAAAAAATACTTAATAACAAACGTTTCAGTTAACAGAAACAAGCACCAAAAAAAACATGTTCTTCTGTTACTGGCGTCTGTATCGTTGACTTACGCCAAACCAAAATGGAAGGCTGAACTTAAAACTCCAGTTTTTGATTGGTCAATTACCAATTCTTTATTGGCTCAGAAAGTCACTAAAACGTGAACTAACGGTGTATCGATTAGCTAGATAAGAGCTAGGGACCACTTAGAAGTAGTTTTGGGGTAAAAAAACAAAAGTAAAAAAAAGGGAGCCTGTACATGCGTAGTGTCGAAAAATGCGGAGTGAAAAAATTTAGCAGCGCGTTAATTTAAAATTTCTATTCTATCGAAAACCTAAACCCATAACGTGGATAAATAGATTGCATTTTTATTAATAATTTACTCTTTGACAGAGATTTTCGGATAACTTTTAATTTTAGATAAAAAAATTAAACAGAAAAATACAACTGTCAATATAGAAATAAATTTTTTATTTTATAGTTATAAAACTATAAATAAAAATAAAAAATGAAACGTGGTAGCAATCGAATCAATAAAACATATACGAATTAAAAGTCATGTACATTATAATTTATGCTGAAAAAGACGAAGGAGAAAGTTTTTTTGCAAGTATAATTATTCTTTTCTAAAATTATCACAAGGTAAAACTAATATCTTTATTTTATAAATAAATAACAAAGCATGAATAGGTACCGATAAAAATTAATTTAAAATTGAAACGCAACGTTGTGTATGCAATAAACTGTTTCAAGGCCAACAATAATGGGAATTTTCTTACATACAATGGTGACAATAATTATGAACAAATTGCGTTTATCCCTTCAAGAAGCGTAAAGGATTTAAATTAAGTAGCCAAACTTTCCAATTAAATATTTACTCCAAAAAAACTCAATATAATAATAAATGTCGATTATGATAATAACTGAAACTGAGGTAACTTAAGGTAAAATGAGAAAAATTATGGGAAAATACTTTTTTCCCATATCATACATACATACAAAAAGTCACGCCTTTTTCCCATAGGGGTAGGCAGAGACCACTTCCTTCCACTTGCTACGGTTCTTACACACATCTTTTGCTCCCTCTACTTTCATCAGTGCTCTCATACATGCTCTTCGGTTGTTGGTACTCTTGGCCTGGCCTTTCTTCAAAACAATGTTGATCTGATCGAGATATGTTCTCCGAGGTCGACCTCTACCGACTTGTCCATTCACACTCGCATTATAAATTTGTTTCGTCAATCATCCATTTATCCATCCTTTCTACGTGTCCAAACCATCTAAGCATTTCTTTATCTATCTTTGTAACCACATCTTCTTTTACACCACAGCGTTCTCTTATCTTACTATTCTTTACTTTATCCAACCGAGTCACTCTGGCTATACTTCTCAGACTACTTATCTCCGCAGCATTAATCCTATTTTCATGCTACTTCTGCCAAACCCAACATTCACTACCATACATAAGTGTAGGAACCAACACACCTCTATGCACAGCCAGACGTGCCTTTTTTGTTACTTTCTGGCTATTCATAGAGCTATGCAGTGCCCCTTCATTTTTTTTTCTGCCAACATCCTTCGCTCAATGTCACTGTCATATTTTCCATCTCTCGTAAACTTTGAACCCAAGTACACAAATTCATGTACTTGTTCCACTCTTTCTCCCTCAATCGAAACTCCACAGTTTGTCATGCTTTCTTCTTTTTCAAAAACCATTACTTTCGTTTTGCTTACATTTATTTTTATCCCTTTAATTTTCAGGGCATCATGCATAACATTAACCATCGCCTGCAAGAAAATTTAAATTTTGACCCAGAGGATGACATAAGATATTATAACGATCCTTTTTCTTTCTCTGATTTGAAAGAAACTCTCAGTCACTGTCGAAATCAGCTCCGTGGCATGATGAAATAGTTTAAAAATTATTAACAAATATGGAAAAATGGTACATACCCTGATAGATGGAAACTTGCGATAATCCTCCCTTTTCCCAAACCAGGTAAAAATATCCAACATCCAGAAAACCGATATCCCTTACATGTAGCATAGGACAAATTTTAGAAGAACTGGTGATCAAAAGATTAATATAAATACTGAAGAATCAACAATTGTGGCCCAAATTCCAAATGGGGTTCAGAAAGAATAGATCTACACTTGATGCATTAGTATTACTGAAAAATGATATCCAGATTAGCTTTCATCCATCGACACCACCTTGCGACTATGTTCTTTGATTTAGAAAAGGTCTATGACAGGTTATGGAGATTTAAAATTCCATGAATGGGGTTCCAAAGGGAACCTTCCTAAATTTATTTCGAATATTTTGAGTGATAGAACTTTCCAAGTTCAAGTTGGAAGAGAATTATCAACACAACATCCCCTCGAAAATGGAATACCTCAAGGGTCGACACACTAAGCGTAGTCCTATTTGCTGTAGAAAATAATGGATTAATAGATGTTATAAGTTCCGACATAGGTAAAAGCGTCTATGTCGACGACTTGGTCATATTTTATTCTAGTCCGTCAATGCAGGAAATAGAAGACACCATCCAAAACATTGATTTTATAATCAACTTTGCCGACTTCCAAGGAATGAAATTCTCTGAGGAAGAAGATTAAGATCCCCTCACAACGAACCTCAATTAACATAATATGGAAAAACATCAAAGTCAGTCTAACAACTAAATTTACGACAGTAAACTTTACTGGAAGAACCACATCAATGAATTTTAGTGAAATGTAAAAAAAGAATCGACATATAATGAGATCGATGTCAAGTATCAACTGGCGAAGCGACTGAGAAGGTCTTACTCAACTATATCAATCGACTATACTCTTTAAACTGGACTACGGATGTATCATTTCATACAAAACAACCTTGAAACCATTAGACTACATCCAAGGCACCTGTCTTAGACTTGCACTGGGGGCTTTTAGGACAAGCCCATACCTATCAATCTGCGCTGAATCTGGAATTAACCCTCTAAAGTATAGAAGAGAGCAATTTCTAGGATCTTATGGAACAAAAGTCTTCTCCCAATCTCAACATGAAATACCTCCTTGAATGATCCGAACACCAAAGATACACTGGGAATGCCTGACATATGACAAAAATGAAACCTCTCAACAACTCTCAGAATTTTATAGTATCATCAACCTATATGATAATCTTTTTTTGATTTATACAGATGGGTATAGAATGACACAAGAAACTGGAAACGCATTTGCCATAGAACATGAGACATATGCGTGATCACTTCCAACTTATACTATTGTATACACGGCAGAATTGTATGCCATTTGGCAAGCTCTTAAATACTTGACATATTATGGCGGATCCACACTATGCCGTGGTTGGCCATTGGCATTGCCGGGTTAGCATTGCCGGTTTGGCAAAGCCAACTGCTGGCCTGCCGTCTAAATATGTTAGCATTTAGTCGAGTTGGCATTTAGTTTCACAATGTCTGCCAAGGAGGATTTACTTGTTGCTTCGGCCGAGCTCATAATTATTGAAAATTCTGAAAAAATACGCAAACGACGGTTTTGGGTGCGTTCAAGCCTTCAAAGTAGAGAGAGATACGGAACTAGTGACTTTATTAAGGATTTGTTATTGGATGACGTTGATCAGTTCACATAATTTCGCGTTTGTCCACTCTATGACCGAATACAGCGCTGCACAAGACCAAGACACAACTGAAGTCGCTTGGAGCCAACGGTTGGCACGTCCCCACTACCCGCTGTCATTGGATTTCTTTGTAGTAGACTGACATTCGAGCGATTTTCGTTAGCTACGTCCACATAGTATTGGCTTTGCCAACCCGTCAATGCAAACGGCCAACCGCGGCATAGTGTGGATGCGCCATTAAAGACAAATAACTCAATAATATGCTCAGACTCACTCAGTTCTCTCGAAAGTATCTGTATATAGTGAAGATCCGTTATTAAAAACTATTCAGTACACACATCATTGGTTGGAGACCAAAGGACGAAAAATTATAATGATATGGATACCAAGTCATATTGGCATACATGGTGATGGAGAACCAGATCAAAGAACACATGAAGCAACACAAATTCCCCCGATGAAAATAGAAAATACCCCTTCAAAACTGGATCATAATGTACTTGAAAGACAATATATTGAATAGTTGGCAACATGAATGAAAACTGAAAATTACCAAACCATTTGTCACAAAATGGAAATTATGCAACTAGCAGAGAGATCAAGTCATTTTGTGCAGATTACGAGTTGAACATACAAATCTCACATCAATGTACTTACTACTAAGAGATCTCCAGCCTATATGTGAAAAATGTGAAACACCAATTACAGTAGAAGATATTACGATTAACTGCAAAAAAATTACAAATCAAAGAAGAAACTTATGCCTACCACAATCTATAACAGAATATGGCTTTCAAATTTGCACTTCATAAGAAGAACCAATCAATTCCTAAAAGATATAACCCTGTATAAACGAATTTGGTAAAACGAAGACATCATTATGTGCTAATGACCTTGGCAGTCGATGCACTCAACCACTGAAAAAAAAATACTCTCAATTCGCCGCGTCTCATCGATTTATAACGCCCAATCATCAGTCAGTCTGGAAAATTTATTTAAAATTTTTAGTTGGTATATTCCTTTAATGCTAAGCAATACGCCATCTGACGGAATAAACTCGCATCAATATAACGTGATGAGCAAGTGTTGTGATTGCTTTGTTTTTATATACCCTGAAGTTCGCATTTGTGCGAAGATTATAGCTGTTTAATAGTGACTAACAATTTGTTAATAGTGAAAATAACCAGCAGAGCAAATTGTTGTGTACCTGGATGTATAACAAAAAAAAACCCAATATGACTTTTCATTATTTCCCAAATGAGGGTCAAAGAGTTGAGCATATTAAAGAAAATCGGGAAGGGTGACTATGGTTGATAGAAAGAAACTGTGGGAGATCAAACTGAAAATACCAAAAACATGAGAGTTTGTTCTAAACATTTTGTTGAGAAAGATTTCATAACTCCTAGTAATTGTAAGTATTTTGTTTTCTATATTATATGTGGTTAATAGTACCTATCAATTTGTCAGGGGGCTATCAAAAACATTACCTGAAAAACACTGCTATACCAAGTAAAAACTTACCTGTGTCCGAAGTCAGAAGATAGAAGAGTAAAAGAAAAGATATGAAAAACTCATTAAAAGAAGACAGGTAAGTTCTCTTGTTGGTTATTTTTATTGAAGTTAAAAGTAAATAAATACTTATAATTATCATTGAAGTCATGTCAATAATTGATTTCATGAGGATCACTTTTAATAGCACTGGTCTGCAAACAATAAAATCTGATTATCCACTTACCATCGTTTTTATTGTATACTTCTCTTAGTAAACACATAGGTTATAGCAAATGCAATCACACTTGGCGTCAAAAACATATATTTTCCGACAGAATGACAGCGCGGGGAAAATGAAGGTAAAATGTCAATAGCGATTGTCATATGTCAAATACTCAGTGAATTTTTCTAGAATAATAGCGGCACCATTAATAGTAAAATAGTTTTTATATACCCCGTTTACAACATACAAAAAATAAATTTGTTGCCTGCGTATTTTATTTTTAAAACGAACATTTAAAAAAATTGTGATATTAGTTTTTATAACAATTTATCTACTCAAAATATTTTATCACTGTTTTACAAAAACACACTTTATTATGTAGGTATCTCATTGTTAAATTAATTCAATAAAAAAACTCTCGAACATACTAAATATTTAATTTACAATTTAAAAGTTAATATCAAGTTATCGGAAATTTCAAGATGTTTACCAAGTTTTGTTGATTGTTAAAAACCATCAAAGTTAACTACACATACAGTGTGGAACAGCCAAATGGAATAAATTCGTTAACGAATAAAATGAGAGCGTGTTGGGAAAAACGCTTGGTCACGTCGATTTGTATTTTTAGATGCACATTTTTTTCAAAAAAAAAATTATATAGGGTGTGTCATGTGACAGTGGCCGATACCAACTTTCTTATTTTAAATACAACCCCCTGTATATTATTTATTTTTTGGATTCTTTAGAAAATTCTAGACATAATTCATGTACAATGTCCTATACCTATCTTCAACTGTTTCGGAAATATTAAGTGTTTTCAGATGTATTACAAAAATCAACATTAAAAAAAGAAAATTATTTTATTTCACAAATTCGCTACATTACACTCAATACTTATTTCCCATTTAGCTCTTAATATTGAGAAAATGAGCAAAAACCATTAATGCGTTCCTTTTTACTGATATGAAATAAAAAAAATACAAAACAAGTTTTGTTTATTTTCGTATAAAACTCATAGCCTTAGCAACTCGTTGTCTGTCTGCATGACAGTAGTGATCAGTGTCAGTGCTATTGTCGTTTGAATTTCGTTAACTGTACGTAATAATATCAGAAAAATGGTTCATTTAACAGAAATGCACAAAATAACCATTCTACAAATTGGTTATGGAGATAATACACGGACACAAATGGAAGTTTCTCGCTTATTTCACGAAAAATTTCCAAATTTGCCGCCTATATCCCAAGGAACAATTAGCAAAATAGAAAAACAGTTTCGCGAGCTTGGTCTTGTAAGACAGACAAAAAAAGTAGTTGCCAATGAACTAAGCGATGATGCGAAATTGGATGTTATGCTTGAGGTTCAAGAAAACCCACATAATTCTGGTCGAAAAGCAGCCTTACTGTTCAATATTAGCCACACATCAATTTTTCGAATATTAAAGGAAAGTAAAATGTATCCCTATAAAATGATGCCAACTCAGGAGCTCATGGAAGACGATTTCGACAGGAGATCGTATTTTTGTGAACAAATGATGGAAATGTTAGATAACAATGTGATCCAATTAGAAGATGTTTTGTTTTCTGATGAGAGCACATTTACACTTCACGGTCATGTTAATCGTCAAAATTGCCGCTATTGGTCTAATGAGAATCCTCACTGGATGAGAGAGGAACATACGCAATATCCTGAAAAAGTATATGTTTGGGCAGGAATTGTTGGAAATCATATCTTAGGTTCCTTTTTCATTGATGGCAACTTGAATGGAGATAAATATTTAGAACTGCTCCAAAATAATGTCGTGCCAACTTTGACAAACTTATATACTGATCCAGCAAACCCACAAGTTCCTGCCAATATACTATGGTATATTGGTATACAATGTCCGGCAGTACCTGAACCAAAATTTTCCAAATCGGTGGATAGGGAGGCGCGGATCGATAGAATGGCTAGCACGATCTCCTGATCTGACGCCATTAAACTTCTTTTTGTGGGGATATGTCAAAAGTATTGTATACAAAACTAAACCACTCAACTTACATGACTTAAAAAGACGAATCACGCTTGCGATTAGATCAGTCACGCCTGAGATGTTGAGTAACGATAGGAGACATTTCTTTACCAGATTAGCATGTTGCCAAGACGTTCGCGGCGAACATTTTGAACATATCTTACATTGAAATTAATGTTTTTTTGTTTTTTTTTTTAAATTATTTGTGAAATAAAATAATTTTCTTTTTTTAATGTTAATTTTTGTAATACATCTGAAAACACTTAATATTTCCGAAACAGTTGAAAATAGGTATGGGACATTGTACATGAATTATGTCTAGAATTTTTTAAAAAATCCAAAAAATAAATAATATACAGGGGTTTGTATTTAAAATAAGAAAGTTGGTATCGGTCACTGTCACATGACACACCCTATATAATTATTTTTTTTTGAAAAAATGCGCATCTAAAAATACAAATCGACGTGTCCAAGCGTTTTTCCCAACACGCTCTCATTTATTCGTTATCGAATTTATTCCATTTGGCTGTTCCACACTGTATAATTCAATAATGCTGTTTAAATAATAGATTGCTAAAAAAAATTAAATTTAAAACAAAATTATTATTAGTTCTAATTTAATTAAAAATGTTAAAACTTTTTGAAAGTTTCTCTATTCAGTTTCTTCATAAGGTTTTGTTTCTTTTTAACTATCCACTTTATTTATTTGTTTAAAATTATTGTAAATTTATTTTTTCCTGTTAACAATGAGCCAGAAATATAAATTTTAATAATGATCATTACCTAATAGTTCCACTTCTTTATAATTGTAAACATTCGTATACAGTGGACTTTACTAAACACTTTCACTTTTGATAACCCAAGTAGGTAACGTGATACTCTGATACTTTATTGTTCCATAATACGTTTAACGTGCCAAAGAAGCTACTAATTTAAATAAAAAGATATGTTATTTTTAAGGGTAAGCTTTTAAATAATTTTACTATTAAATTTTTTTGAACCAATGTATGGGTAGGTACATATATTTATATTTTGTGTTGTAAAACACCTTGTGAACAGTAAAAATGTGAGTCATTTTTTTAATTTTTAAATTTGTTATTACAATAGTAATTTTCATTTGACATTAGAATATATATATATATATATATATATAAATTTAATTTAAAATGTTTTTTGTGACAACAATCAATACATACATAATTAAACACCACATATTCAATTCATAATATTGTTACGAATTTTAGTTCTTTCTTGGGTTCGGTGATTTTAAACTATCGTTACAGTAACAAAAAAAACGTTTATTCCAATACACACAATAAATTTTACTTTTAAAAATCACTTATTCAATAACTTTTACAACTAATTACATTTCATAAATCATAAACATTTTTAAAACTAAAACTGTCCCCTTTTCTCGACCGTTGCCCTTTTTATATTTCCAAATCACAATTCCAGACCATTCCACCTGTTTCTTGAGAGTATGGGTCCCTTCTTCCTTTGCGATACGGTATTCTAGACTTTGCCAGACTACGGCGGTGGCCGACAAAAACGGTCATTAATATGCACCGCGGTCGATCCTCGGCTACCGACAGGACCGGCTTGTAACAATATCCTTAGTTTTATTGTAGGTACATGTGTTAATTAACTTCCCAGTGGGAAGTTATAGCATTGTATCTATCTTATACAATGGTTATAGTAATGGGTCCGATTTTGAGAATCCCGAGTTTTGACATACCTCCCCAGAGTCAAGTTTTTAAGTGGACGTCTGTGTGTGTATGTACGTATGTGCGTTCGGAATTAATTTTCGTCTCGATTATCTCGAGAACAAAAAATGATATCGATGTGGGACCAATTGCATTCGACGAATATTTGCGCAACTTAGAACTGATAAGATTTTCAGCAAAATCGGTCAAGCTGTTTTTTATGGAGAATCAAAAAACTGAAAAAAATGGTAAACTACCTGAATTTGGCCATTTATAAATTATACTATTTTTAATACAGAATTTTAAGATCTTTTGAATAATATGATTATTGCATTTTATGAATATTTGTATGAAAAATAGATGACAATATTTCATAAAAAGAGATAGTTTTAGAAAACAAAAATAGGAATTGGAGAATTTTAAACTTGTGTCAGTATTGGAAGAATAGCATTGAAGACGCTATAACAGTGAAAAATTATTGTTAGTAATAATCAAGTATTGTTTATAACAATTGAATATTGTTACTAACAAATGATTATTTATCATATTAATTAAAAAAAAAATTTCAATTGTTGTAAACGTCTTCAGACGTTGGATTGTTTAGTAACCGTATTGTTTTTTCCTTTACTTCTTTTAATCAAAATTAAAATTTAATCAAATTAATATGGGGGAGAACAGAAATTTGTTTTTCAGCCAAAAACTGCTTCACAGAAAAGGCGTTCTGGCCAGGTGTGGGATAAATTGTCTTGATGAAGAATCGAAGTTTTCTTGTGCCACAAATCAGGTCGATGTGTCAGCTCACACCTCACAGTCTTTCCAAAACTTCCAAGTATTAGAAAAGATCTTCTGGAATATCCAAGTCCTATCACAAATGATCACAATTTTCGGTACATCCAGATGTTGAAATCGTCGTGCAAAAACTTTTGAATTTCCTGTTAACCCCTTTATGATGATTTCTCCGTCCCTCATCTTTATCATTTTTTACCAATTTTGCCAATTGCTGAAAGGGACATTCACGTACCTACACATGCACAAGCTGACTTTTCAAAGAATACTATGGTATAGTGACCTATACGGTAGCTGTTGTAGCTTTTTTTTGTGTTAGGTAAGAAGCAGTCGAGTTAGAGGAGCCCACATTGCAGCTTATTGTGTTTGGCTGCTGCCACCTGTTAACCTTGATGACATTGAGATAACTAGCTTCCAGGCCAAGTTTAATCGAGGTTAAACTTTACTCTTAAATGTAAGAGGCCTCGTATCAACTTATGTAGATGCTTTCTCAGACAACAGTGCCCCGTTATTAGCCTGAGCTTTTTCCTGTCCAGCTTTAAAGCCTAAGTAACAAGTGCAAGGTTTGGTCATCCCATAATTCTATCACCTTATGTAGATGCTTTCTCAGACAACAGTGCCCCGTTATTAGCCCGAGCTTTTTCCTGTCCAGCTTTAAAGCCTGAGTAACAAGTGCAAGGTTTGGTCATCCCATAATTCTTTTGCTGTGCTTTATAGGCTATTGGTTTTTGGTCAGCTTTCAAGATCAGCTATTGCAGTAACTTCAGTGACACTTTGACAAGTTTGTTTTTGAATACCACCGATTCCATACCAACAAGCTACCTCTTCTTTTGGCTACTTAATACTGATCTAATACCCCAGATGTAAAAGTCATGTGACAATTTTTGGTTACAGTCTTAAATATAAGCTCAGTTAATTTTAAATGCAAGGATTAATGCTCAAACACTCACTTGTCCTTCGACGAAAACAATTAATAGTTTTACACCTCACTGTAATAAAACTTAATAAATTAAATGGATGTATTATTGTACTATTTATTTATTTTTTATATTTCAGCTACTTATTTTTCCACTTTTATTATCTTTGTCTTTCGCTCAACTGGCAACATTTGCGAAAGATTTAATACAGTTTAATTTAGCTGGACATCCTGTACTGCACAAAGATCAAAAATGGCTATTTGATCCAGATGTAGGAAAGAGGAGATCGAGACATTATCAAGAATTAAATGGTTATCTCGGAGAGAAGGCCATAGAGAGATTAGGACTGGGTATAGACGGATATGATAGAGAAAGATTAGAAGCTCAAAGAATAAGAGACACAGGTCATCTTGGAGGAGTAGATTATAACGGATCGGATGGATTATAAATAAAATATATTAATGTGGAAAAACTATTTGTTCTATTGCATTACTTTAATCTTTGTAAGTTATTAAAACGTTTTTTAAAATAAGTTTAAATTTTTTTTGGTTCATAACTATGTACAAAGTACAACATAATTTTACCTACAAGAGTGATTTTGTAATCCAATTTCCAGTCCCCCAATTCTAGGAGAACTCACAGCAAGAATGCAGTTGGCAGAGTGCATTAAGTAATGTAGTAATTCTGGAGAGGTGTACATATTTTTATTTTTCCAAATGGTTGAATAGTTGTTTACAATATTGAACAAGACCACTACAATTTACAATCTAAACGTAGAAGAAAAGCTTTGTCATAACTGTCATAAGTCAGTTTCATGTCATCAAATGTCAGCTACGGATAATTGTGATAAACAATTTTAAGTCAAGCATAAATTACAAATACAAATAAATTTTTCATTAATTATTAAACTAGTAACACTATGTGTTAAGTTGCACGAGATGTCAATGTCTACACATTTGGGCAATATAAATTTAGCAAATTTTCTAATTTAGTATGGCCGAGGGTCAAAGCAGTGACGATTCCGATTTAGAAAATCAAAATGAATTTTCTGGTGTGTTGAGTAAGTGGACAAATTATATCCATGGATGGCAGGACAGATACATAGTCCTAAAAAATGGCACATTATCATATTATAAAAGTGAACAAGAAAGTGATTATGGGTGTAGGGGAGCACTGTCTCTTGCCAAGGCTGTTATAAAAGTATGTAATTTTGCCTTTTGGCGTAAAATTTAAATTTTTTACTAATATAACTATGTGTTTAGTAAAATTCCAATCAAAGTTAATTATTCTAGTCATGTGTAAATTTATGAATCATTTACAAAGATTTTTAGTTTTTCTTGGGGCTGTTTATTTTTTCTTATTAAATCTAAGAATGGTTAATAATTTTTTGAGTTATTTTGTACAAAATTTTGTATCTTTTGTCATAATAGTAATTTTTTTAAAACACATTTAAAAGTTGACATTTAAGCGTTTAAAGAAAAATTTAGGATTATCTATTATGATTCATATCTCACATTTGTTCTTATCTTTCTCCTATACAAATTAGGGTTTTATTAATCTATTAGCTGATAGCAATACTCAAGAATAATAAAAATATGTGAGTCACAACTATTTGTAATTATAGCTATTCCCAATAACAATTGAGTGTTATTGAGGAATTATCTAATCATTAACTAATTAAATTATGTATTTTTTAGTTATTATTACAACTATTGCTTCTCACAAAATAATGTTTATGTAATGTGTCATTTTTTAGTGACTACATTTTACCTATAAGCAGTAAATTGTATTATTTTAAATTATAACACATCCATTTTAAATAAAAATTTTTACAATATTAACAAGTTTTATGTTTTATATTATCATTTATGAATTGATATTTTTTTAGTTAATTTGATTTAAATTGTAGGTGAAGGTATCAAATAACATTTACTTAAATATCAACATTACATTAAATAATTTTTCTAAGTTAAAAAATATATTTATCATAACATAATAGCACAATTGAGAAAACTATTGCATTTAACTTACCACATTGGTAAAATAATTATTTATAGTAACTTTAAATTATTTATTTTTGTACCTATGTATATTTATAATTTTTCTTTGTGATGTTTTTTAAAAACCAATAATACACAATCTGAATTTCATGATTTAACATTGGTAATACAAAATATAAATATTTTTAATTACTTATGATATTATTATAATGAATTTAATAGTTAAAATTGATTTAAAAGATATGTTTCAAAAATGTAATGTTATTCTTAAGAATTAAAAATGTTATTTATTTTATTGTGTCATACATTTTTAAAAATTATTTCTAATATTTTAGTGTTTGTAAAACTTATTTATTTTTTTTGTTTTAGCCACATGAATTTGATGAGTGCCGATTTGATGTATCAGTCAATGATTGTGTCTGGTATCTTCGTGCAAACTCTGTAGAGAGTAAACAAAGTTGGGTTGAAGCATTAGAGTCATATAAGGTAAGCTTATTTTTATATTTGATTTGGTTATGAATGCTTTGAAAATCAAATTATAGATGGTAGTTTTTGTAGGTTTCAAGTTTAATAAATTAATTAATGTTATAAATAATATTTAAAAATAAATATCTAACTGAAAATAATATCTACTAGTTTGTCTCATGACAACCAGCTGTTTAGTGGTACCTATTCTAATATCTTTCATTGAATTAACAGTTTCAATCTTATCTGAAAAATTTTAATAAAAAGGCAAGGTAATTTTAATATGTACATATTAATAATAAAACTGATTTTTAATTATTTATTACTAAATAAACAAATGTTTAATCATACATGTTATTTTCACAAACTGTGCACTTTTTAGGGTAAAATTGATCTTAATGTATTTGGTCTAAAAGTAGTTCTATTATTAAAATTGTTACCTATTCATTTTATTTAACAAATAAAAAAAACTAATCAATGAAGAACAAGATCAAAGAAATGTATTAAATTTAATGTAAGTTAAACTTTTAGCCCATTCAAAGTTAGATTATATAAACACTTTTATAAAAAAAGGTAATTTAAAAAATCACAAATCACATGTAAATATGCTTGTGGTACTGGACAAATAAAGGGATCAAGTAACAATAAACAAAAGAAACAGTATATGTAATAAAAAGGATTTAATGGCTAGTAAAATACCTAGCAACTGGAAAAAATCAGAAACCAAGATGGTATTATGGTAAAAGGAGAGGAATGCATTTTAAAGAGATGGAAGGAATACTTCTTAAGTTTATTTGAGAAGGAGGATATACAAACACAGGCCCCACTCGGAGACATGAGTGAAAGTTGCAATGAAAGTGAAATTAACACTACAGAGATTGTAGAAACGTTTAACAGTATGAAATTAGGTACGACAGAATTATGGTTGAAATGATCAAGTCTGAACAGGGCATGGTAGCTAGTCTGCTGTACCGCCTTTATCGTGCCGCTTTACAAGGGAAAAGGTTCACAGCAGGACTGTAAGAACTACTAAGGCATTAGTTTACTCAGCATTGTCGGCAGAAGAGGAAGGAGATGTATGGATCAGGTCTTTTCATTGCAAAGTATAGTTAAAAAATTCTTAGCAAAAAGTCTACTGCACTTTTGTAGACATGGAAAAGACCTATAATAAAGTGGTGAGGAATGAATTGTGGTCGACATTGTCTATGTATGGTGTAAACGGTAGTTTAATATGAGCACTGAAATCACTTAACGAGTATTCCACTGCTTGTGTTAGGATAAACGGAGCTTATACGGACTGGTTTAACATTGAAAAAGGTGTAAGACAGGGATGTGTGGCTTCGCCATGGCTGTTTAACCTATACATAAAAAATTTAAAAGGGAGTGCGTATGGACTAAGAATGAATGATTTGATTGTCAGATGCCTCCTTTAAGCCGATGATCAGTCATATTAATCTGAAGAGGAGTTGCAGGCAATGGTAAATATTATGAATGATGCCCTGAAAATCAAAGGAATAAAAGTAAATGTAAGCAAGACGAAAGTAATGGTTTTTTAAAGAAAAGAAAGCATGACAAACTGCAAGGTGCTGATTGAAGGAGAAAGAGTGGAACAAGTGAATGAGTTTGTTTATTTGGGTTCAAAGTTTACGAGAGACGGAAAGTATGACTGTGACATTGAGCAAAGGGTGTTGGCAGGAAACAAATGAATAGGCCCCTGCATAACTTTATGAGCAGCCAAAACGTATCAAAAAAGGTACGTTTGGCTGTTCATAGAGTAGTGCTGGTTCCTTCACTCATGTATGGTAGTGAATGTTGGGGGTGGCAGAAGAAGCATGAAAATAAGATTAATGCTGCAGAGATGAGTAGTCTGAGAAGTATAGCCAGAGTGAATAGTGAATAGTGAGATAAGGGAACGCAAAGATAGATAAAGGAATACTTAAATGGTTTGGACACATAGAGAGAAGGATGGATGAAGGAAGATTGACGAAACAGATTTATAAGGCGAGTGTAAATGGGCAAGTCGGTAGAGGTTGACCTCGGCGAACATATCTCGATCAGATCTACATTGTTTTAAAAAAAGGCCAGGTCAAGAGTACCAACAACCAATGAGCATGTATGAGAGCACTGATCAAAGTAGAAGAAGCGAAAGATGTGTGTAAAAACCGTAGCAAGTGGAAGGAAGTGGTCTCTGCCTACCCCTACAGAAAAAGGCGTGACTATATGTATGTAAAATGCAGTACAATTTGTATTAAAAATGCCCAAATATAATTTCCTATTGTGTCATGAGTTTTATTCAGATTTTATCACGATTTATTATAGAATTTTGATAATAAAATCATTAATGTAATATAATTTATGATCTTATTAAATAAATAAATGAAAAGTTTTGAAAACTATCCAAAATATCATAATAATAAATTCTAATATTAAAGTGACCAGATGTACTTTTTTGTGAACAGTAATTCTATTAAAACCAGTACTTTATTTTATTGTCTTGTATTTCTTTGTACTCCCAAAAACATGACGATTTTTATATGACCTAAAGAAAAAAATTCATTCATCTCTGGACTTAAAAATATTTGGACAGTTTTAAGTTGCAATAGTTTTTAAAGCCCGTGTTTTCCCTTTTGTGACATAAATAGGTCACCTTACTTGTATGAACAAACTAATACTCACTATGTATACAAGTTCTCAGTAAAATTAAACTATAAAAAAGTTATGTTTATGTAAACAGTTTCCTTTACGGTAAATATTAGTAGCAGTAAACCTGTAGATTTACATTTTTATCTAGATCATCTTGCCTAGTCAATATATTTAAGTTACATGAGAATGATGCAATGTATTTCATCTCTTGTATGTGTAAAGGTATTGTATTTCATTATTCACTCTTCTAATTGATTAAATATTTATTTTTTAACTAAATTTTAGTTAATACAAGTCCTTAATGATTTAAATAAACACTTTTCAAAAGTATTAATTTTTTTTACTTTTATTTACAATAAGATTGTTATCATTTGCAGTTTTTCAGGAAATAGCTTACCACAAAATAATGTAAGATCGATAATATATTTCCTCTAAAGGCGTAGTTTTGCCGATAAGACCTACTGAAACTGTATACTTACAAGTGTTAATTAAATTAAATATTAAATAATAATTGTTAATAAATTAAAAAAATTTACTTTTACTATTTTATTTTTACTATTTATTTTTTTGAATTATTTTTTATTTGCTAAAAATGTACAATAATATAGGTGCCAAAGCATAATTATTATTTTAAAAAAAAAACCAAAAAAGAATATAGTCCAAATTGTAGCAGACAAAATAATAAAATTCACTATTTTAAAACATTAATTAATGTATGTTCTATATACACTACAAAATACCACTTTGTGCTGGTATATTGTTCTTACAATATTTGTCTAAAATTTGAATTGTCTTTTTGTATATGTGTTTCATTTAGTGAAAAGATATTTTGTTACTATTTTCATTAGTTTTTCCTCCGTTGATAAATGCTTAGCAAGAATATATTGAGAAATGCTTAGAATCAGTTCAAAAATATTTCTATTTCACTCGGGAGAGTTCTGTAATTTGTCACCAATATAACGATCTAAACAACAATTGTCAGTTAAACTTTAAACCGATTCCGATTTTAGTCAATAGCTGTAATTTTTAAACAAATTGATGAATTTTAGGTCGAATCGGGATATGGTACTGGTTCTGAAAACAGTTTGAAGCGTCATGGTTCGACAGTCAGTTTGCAGTCAAATACATACAGTACAGCTTCAGGAAGTAGTTTCAAGAGGTCATCTAGAAACATCAAGGAAAAATTGGCGGAGATAGGCACATTCAAAGATATATTATGTAGACAAATTGACACTCTACAAAGTTATTTTGATTATTGTGTTGAGCACAATGCAAAGAATGGATTACCAGAAAAAGGTATGTGGAAAAAATGATTTTAGAGCAGGTAGCAAAAAAATATACAGAAAAACGGCATTGTCAAGTAATGAATTGTAAGAGAAACGGGCATATTTCTCCTTGTGTTACACGATTATAGGTTGTTTAATTTGATGTCAACCCAATATGGTTCCGTCTAACCTCAAAATCAGCCGAGACATGAGTATGGTTGAATAATAATGCCCCCCTCCTTGTTATCCTGTGACAAGGAAGGGACGAGTCATGTGACGTCACATGTATAAATCTAAAGTGTTAAAACTCTAAAGCACCCCTATACTCTCTCTCTCTATCTCTATCTCTATAGCATTATAACCCAGGGTGGGTCTTCCCTGACATTACAATTTGCCTCCACTTGCTGCGGTTCGTCATTAGTTCTTCTGTTCGTCTGATATTTAGAGTCCGTAGATCAGTTGCGATATTATCTCTCTCCGGCTGCTTTCCTTATGGGATCTCTTCCTATACCCACTTGACGACCCGTTGATCTTGTCTCTTAACATGGTCGGTGAAGTAGGACCATAAAGGTTATGGATTAAATAAACTACGGTTTCCAATTTTACGAAGTGTAATTATACAAATATTCGATAGGTATTCGAATTATAACAGTAGACTGTACTAATTTAAATAAAACATTATGTCTTGCCGGCGCTCAGATTGCAATTCTTCTGACTAGAGACCGTCTAGCCTCAAGTCAGTGTCGCCAACTATTTGAAAACTTTTCCCCTAAAGCAATTTTAAAACCCACTAAATTCAAACTAATCAAACTCCCAACTGTGACACTAGTATATCTTTTTCAATACAATGAAACAAATTATAATACTTATTTAGTAATATTAAATAATACAATTGTATTATAATTAAATAAATATTTGATCAAATCCTACAAACAATGAAATGTAAATTAAATTATTTTATATTTTATTTCATTTACTTACCAGCGTAAGCACTTTGTTTTTTTTTCAGAAATAAATAAAAATACAATATTCTAAAAATAAGTCAATAACGAACACATTTTTCGATATTTGATATCTGATTACTTAAATTATATTTAAATATTAATTTTTTATTTAACTAATTTAAGCAATAAATTATATTAAAATACGAAAATAGTTAAGTTGTCTTTGACAAACTGTTTAAATAGCTGATTCCGGCTGATTCATTAATCTAAGAACAAATCATCAGTTTCTGTTGAGAATTTGAATCTTTAAAATCATACATTTTAGCGTTAAATAATTTTAACGTACTAGGAGGTGGATTAAAATTAACGCATGAACCATAATTTTTTTGTAGGCTAAATCTTATCATCATTAAATTTTGTAGCAAATCTAAAGTTTGTTTCGTAGCTTATTCTTAACAATACTGTAAGTGTAAGTTGAAAAAGCGCGTTCCACGCTAGCATTTAAAATAGGCACAGCCAGTAGAGCTCTTGCAAACTTTGCGATGTTCCCAAACCGTTTATGTCCAGCAGAATCACAATCATTATCAAATACACAATTAAAATTTTATCCCTAAAAATACCCCCAAAAAATTTTTCTTCCTAAAATAGATTTTCCCCCCTAAATTTAGGGAAAAACCCCCAAGTTGGCATTACTGCCTCCAGTATTGTCTGCAGCTGCAATGGCGCGCTGTTGCCAATGTTGCCAAAGTTAACACACCGAACAGTCGGCATATCTCAATTTTTCAGTCTATTATTTTTACCATATCTGGCTGGTTATGTATAGTTATAGTTCTTCAATTCGCTGTTAATTCTCTTTCTGTGTTCTCATTTTGTTTCGTCATCGTCTATGTTTCGCATGCATATGTCATTATTTTTGTACGGCGTGATACATTTTTCGACTTCATTATTTTTTGTCGCGCAAACCAGCATCGATTGCCTCCTTGCATTATATTTCCATGCCATTGCTTTCAAGTTGTTCTGTTGTTTCTGTCGCTGCTGTAGGCCTGTACCAGATAAGTACATTCACCAACATTCAATTCCTGTTTTATTTGCCGTGGTCGTCGTCGTATTTCTGTCCTATTCAGAGACATCTCGTTAGTTTTCATTATAAGGTACTTTTACAAGGTAGGGAGGGTTGTTAGCCCTACGCTTAACTCTCCTTCTTTACCCGTGCTTGAGACCGGCAGTTGCAAAATATGTGACGTCATACTAGGGAATGGGCCAAAGAATCATTCCTGTTACATTATTTATGGATGACCCCTAAGATGTAAACAAAATGTCATTTTAGTTAATGAAAATGGTATGTTTTTTTGTTGACCAGTAAAATAAATGACATACCCAATAATTTACTTAAACCTAACCTTTTGTCGTTAATATTTGACGTTTATCAACTTTTGACATATATACCTATTAGTTGTTTAAGATCGTTTTAACATTACTCTAAGTATACACTAGAAATTGGTGCATCATTTAAGTGGTATAAATATATAAAATAAAATTTTGTCTTCCGATATTTACGGTTTTCAGCTGCTGTTTATTTTGTTGGTAAATCTGAACCTTTATCTCTTTTCAGAAAAATTTCCAGTGGTCGATTTTAAAGGAGAGGCTATAACATTTAAGTCGACTACTACGGCTGTGATAGAGACATTGGAACATTGTGCAGAATTGATGTCCCAACGAGAAGATTCTTGGCGTAAACGTCTCGATAGGGAAATTGAAAAACGTAAAAGAGCCGAGACGTTGTCGCATTCTTATTTTACACAAATTCAAAAAATCAGAAACGTCCATCCTGGACCAGATTTGGAGGTGAGTAAATTTTTTCAATTTATTCATTTATACACTTTTGGATGTATTTTTTAAAATAATCTATAATTAAATATAAATAATAAAATAATAAATATAAATTTTTAATTGCCTTTACAATTTTGCAAATATGAATGATTTTGCCTGGACTATTAGCAATTATTCTACAGTATAGACGAATAGACCAATGTTTTCTGTGTCAAATTTTGCAATGATGCGAAATAATTATATGTGCGTAGTGTTGAAGTCCATGAGATTTGCCGTTACCTCTACCAAATACAATCATTCAAGGTGTTTCTGTGAATAGTTAAATGGATAGTTTACTAGTTTAAAAATAATTTAATTATAAAAAAAATGTGTACTTTAGGTTTCTTAAACCTTTATGTATGTCTAATAAAGGAAGATACATTATTTATTGCATGGATGCAACATCAATAAATGGTTATGTAATTGGGAAAACTATGGTAGGATCTGATCATTATAGCTCATTTCACCAATATACGACGGATTAGTCACCAAGGCATCGACTTGGCGGGCGCACTGTGTTGAGAGGTACATTATTAAATTCTCTTAAGATTTAAACCCGAACTTTTTTGTTTATTATTATGCTTTTGTTGAGAGGTTTTATTTTTATTTTTTGCTTCATTGTAAACAGAAATTGTTGATGTAGGGCTTGATGAGTTTTTTGGTTAGAAATAGGCACATATTTAATTATGTTAAAAGGGAATGCAACAAAAATATGTTTTTTCACGAACCAACCATTCCTCTATTAAATTTTCACATTTTGTGACACATTTTTCCCAAATTTCAGAAGTGGCAGTATTAAGTGCTCGTTGCCAGGTTTCCAAACAGCTTTATCACTGTAACCATTAGATCCAATGTGATTGTCGTAATAAGTTTTGCATATTCCCCAAATATACTCAATGTGATTAAATTGGCAATGATAAGGCAGATGTCTTAGCACATGATGTCCATAACTGAGTATAATTTGATCCACTTTGTAAATTTTTTCTCTTTCGTGCCTTTTAGCTATCGATAATAATTCTGGCTCGGAGCAATACTGTGGAAATGAAATATTTTCGTTCGTTAACCATTCTTTTATTTTCTGTACCGTCCAGGAGTTTGTTGGTTGCTTATTTAAAATTTCCGAATGGTACGGAGCATTATCTAATGCAATGACAGATGGTTCATGTAACGATGGTAATAGTTTCTCTTTTATCACATCATTATCATTTCACAAACATCTCTGTATCCATATTGTCATGATAATCGGCCGATTTTGATTTTGACGAAAATAAAAGATCCGCCCCAACAACAAAACCATGCTTTCCACCTGCATGTACAATAATCTGTCTTTTTCATTCACCGTTGGTGTGTTTTATAGACTTAATGTTATCGTCCTGCCAAATTCTTTTTGTTCCACCTTTAGCAAAAATCCAAGTTTCGTCCAGATAAACAAATGAAGAGCATTCTTATTTACAGTGAGTATAATTTTTTAAAAATTCAATTCTTTTGTGCACAACTCTAGCTTTTTCATACAAAGACTTTCGGTTGTCCTCATTTTTAAACTTAAACCCTATTGACCCTTAATTTCCAAACAAGAAGTTCCTTATAAAATAAAATTCGTTATCTACGAAATTTATTTAAAAATATTAGAGGAATTTACTTTTGTACTTCTTAAATGTATAGTTGAATATTGTTTATCGAGTTTATAATAATAATCCGAAACCACCGTTTATTCGTGAAATATGCTGTAACAATTTTATGCGAGCCTTTTTAGAGGTGCTTTCTTGCTTCAATAAAATCTAGTTTTGAAGTCGTTTAATAATTTTTAACTTTTTTTCCATCTACCAGAGTACATTTGAGTTTCGTTAAGCGGAAAATAACCTTGAGGACATGTAGGTGGACGTTTGTGATTCCCCTGTTAACTAACTTATAAATTAAAGTTAAATAAAAAAATAAGACCACAAAATGAAGTAAAAATAAATTTAAAAATCTTACGGGTCCTCCATATCTTTATTATAAATCTGTAACAGAAGTGTGTCTACATTAAAGATTTTACAAAAAAAAGTATGAAAATCAAAGGGATGAAAATAAATGTAAGAAAAACAAAAGTAATGGTTTTTAAAGGGAAGAAAGCATAACAAACTGCGAAGTTCTGATTAAGGGAGAAAGAGTGGAACAAGTAAATGAATTTGTGTACTTGGGTTCAAAGTTTACGTGAGATGAAAAGTATGACAATGACATTGAACAAAGTATGTTGGCAGGAAAACAGATGAATGGGGCACTGCATAGCTTTATGAACAGCCAAAAAGTGTCAAAAAAGGCACGTCTGAGGAGTGTTGGTTCCTACACTTCCTACACTTATGTATGGTAGTGAATGTTGGGTTTGGTAGAAAAAGCATGAAAACAGGATTATTAAGAATAGTGAGATAAGGGAAGGCTGTGGTCTAAGAGAAGATGTGGTTACAGAGATAGATAAATGAATGCTTAGATGGTTTGGACACGTAGAAAGGATGGATGAAGGAAGATTGACGAGAACAACATTGTTATGAAGAAAGGCCAGGTCAAGAGTACCAACAACCGACGAGCATGTATGAGAGCACTGATGATAGTAGAGAAAGCAAAAGATGTGTGTAAGAACCGTAGCAAGTGGTAGGAAGTGGTCTCTGCCTACCTATACGGGAAAAAGGCGTGACTATATGTATGTACATATGTTTGTTCAAGTATCACATAAAAACTACTGAATCGATTTTGATGAAACTTTAAAAACTTGTGATGGTTAGACTTAAATAGAGTCCTATCTCTCAACGATCAAGAGAACTGGAGTTATAACAACTTAATCACATTTTTTCATAACAAAGTGCAACCATATTATATATATTATTAATAGTAGCAGAGGTTTTCCTAACTATGCTGTTGTGGAGCTGCAAATAGTTTTAAACGCGCTGGTTAAAATAGAAGCAGTGGTATTTACACACATCAACTTCTAGAATTGATAGCAGTAAACATTTTGCTTATATTCAGCATCTAACTTAATAAAAAAAAAATGTATATAGAGAAGTTCCAATGAATAAATGACCAACTTACTCTCAACAGCAATATTTTCTATATCTTATTTTTTAAAATCAAAGACTATAGTTCATTCGGAGCTTATTATTTATGAGCTAATTTAAATCTTATCAGCAAGATGAAATAAAATATCGTCACTTTGAGATAAAAGATGTCAGCATTATCATTTTTTAAAAATTTAAATATTTTCTTTACATAAATTAATTAATATTGACCTGGTAACCGGTGTATATATTTTGATTAAATTACTGTTATACTAATAAACCAGATAAAATATATTTTGTTAATTACCAAATTTAATATATTTGATGTTTTTTAGTTTTCGTTGAGTTGTTTGCTAAAAATCTTTCTATTAAATTCCGTTTCGAAAATTAATTAATGTAATTTAAAAACGAGTGCAATTTTTGAAGTTTAAAAAAAAGATGAAACAGGTACGTTCTGTAATCAACTTTTATTGTTTTTTTTTATCGTTTAACAAGTTCCATTGTTTATAGATAAATAGTTTATTGACCACCATATCTAAGTATAAAAACAATGCATAAAAATAAAAGTTACGTACAATGAAAAATTTGTCACACCATATTTTAAAGGAAAATTCAAATTCGATTTATAATAAAGTTCTTAGAAATGAATTACTATTAAAAGCAATGGCGTGGCTAAATTCAACCTAGTGAGATTAAACGTCTGGCGAATATCCCTGCTTGACGATAAACAAAGAAGTACACGTGAATATTTTTAGTGGGAATGTGTAATAAAAAATTTAATGGAATTACTGTAGACATGTGCCTATGTAAAGGTGCTCCAAAATATCAGATTATGTTGACTAAAATAGAACATATACACATATACACAGGGAACTAGGAAAGTTTTGCAATACAGCTCTATTTATTTAATTTTATCAAAATAATTTCCACCACGGGCAATACACCTCTTCATTCTCCGAAACCAATCCTTAAACCACATCTGCCTCGTCTCGATAGGGAGTATGACGAACTCGTTGTCCCAAGCCCTCATAAGGTCCTCATCACTGGAAAATCGTCTTCCTTTCAGCTTCATTTTCACATGGGGAACAGTGCAAAGTCGCAAGGTGGAAGGTCTGGACTGTAAGGAGGGTGCTCAGGCAGTTTCAGTTCTGTAGGGGTCAAATATTCGGTGCAGGCTTTCGCGTGGTGAGCTGGAGTGTTGTCATGATGAAAGAACCAGGTGTCCATTCTTGAATTTGGTCGGAAGTTCTTCAGAAAGTCGAAGACTTTAGGAAGGCACTGTTCAGTGTACCACGTAGCTCGATTTGAAAAATAGCAATCATTTTATTCTTTAATGATCGGGATTTTCTGACTGCTTTGGGTGTATCCTCGTCATGAAAGACCCAAACTTTGTTTTGAGACTTGCTCGGCACATCATAGTAGTACAGTCTAGTCTCTTCACCTGTCATGTGGTTTACATACCGAGATTGTCGTCCATTTTCAGCGTCTCCTGGCACCATTTCACACGTCGTGTCATCTGGTCTTCAGTCAGACTATGCGGCACACAGATAGAATAAACTTTTGTCACGTGCAAATGATCGTTCAGAATCGAATGAATAGCTGGTGAATTTAGGCCTAAGGTTTCCTTAATCTGGTAATAAGTCACTCGTCTGTCTTCGTCAAGCAATTTCCTCACAGCAGTAACGTTTTTCTCCGTAACGGAGGAGGCCTCCTCGTCCTCCAGACTGAAATTTTCCCCTTGGAATTCTCTGTATCCCCCGAATATAGTCGTACGATGGGGACAATCATCACCTAGTGCAGGAGTCTAAGCACATGTTTAAAACACGAGCTAGGTTATACCGCAAAACCACCCGAATTTCATTTTTTGACGCACTTACAACTATCACTATCACTGCTGACAAATAACTGAGCCCACCGCCTTGGCGCAGCGGATAGTGTGCAAGTATGAACACGTCTCAACATTCACCAACACTCATACTCCTTTTAATCAGCCAACTCTTGTAAGATATTTCTACATAAGTTTTACAGAAGAGTCTTATTGACGGTTATTTTTATTTTATATTTAAAGTACAATTAAATATTTCACAATAGCTCTTTTTCTCTGGTTTCGTTTTTAAGAATTTATTTTGTTTTCGCATTTTTATTTTAGATTTTCAAATTTATTTTTTCTTTTGAGTTTTTTAGAATGTTTACTTTAGTTTAACATTTTAGAATGTTTTTTGTTTATTTGTCTGTGATTAAATTTCTATTTCTGTGATATTTACGAAATTCTAACATGTTCATCCTACACTAACAGTAAGGGGTTGAGACATCTGAAATCGTTCCACTCCTCTTTGTTTACCAAGTAATAATTATTTTACGATAATTTTTGTTAAATAAAACTGGAATTTGTGAAATTATTATGTATGTAGTATATTTGGAATCAATTTTTTTTCTGAAATCTGAAATCGTTCCATACCCCTTTTTTTTACTAAGTAATAATTATATTACATATTAAATGAATATAAACCGTTAGTTATTGAATTATTAAATGAAACTAGAATTTGTGAAATTATTATGTAGGTAGAGTTGAATTATTATTGTTAGGAACCACTTTCGGTTAAATCAGTCGCAGTAGGATGAAACATCAAAAAAACACGACGGTTCCCGAATAACCCTGCTTGACAATTAACAAAGAAGTTTGTGCGTATATTCTTAAGCAGGAATATGTAATCATGTTAAAGAAGTAAAGGTGTGATTGGGTGGTAACTAATTCGTTTAAATCGGTACTCGACATCCGCTTCGGGACCTTTGACAGGTCTCTTTCTTCAAAAAAAAAACATCTCTAGTATGTTAAGTATCATTTTTTTTATCACTGGCAAAAGGTATAGTCCATTTGGAGAATAGATTATCTGTATGGGACCTTGCGTGACGCTGCCGCTCTCTAGTGTTTAATTTTATAATTAAATAAAGTAACCATTATAGTAAATAATACAAGATATTTTTAAAAATGGAAAAGATAATTAAATATGGGTTCCAGCCTGTAATAAATAATCGTATGTGTGTGGTCAAAATAATTTCAAAGGCGAGAAATTACTTAAATAATGCCATGTAGTAATGTTATGGAAAAATATTTAAATGGCCAAGTAACGATAACCTTTAAAGTTGTACACCAAACAAATGTATCCAATGTTTAAATTGTCAAAATATCGATACGTATGTTAAATTTAATTTAAAAGTGTTAAAATTAAATTTAAAAATATATATACACTTACTAATAAGATTGAAAATAATAATATAAATAGTGCCCTGATTTTTTATTTTTTTCATTATTTATAAAATAATTTAAAAGTTTATTTGAGAAAGAAGACATGGAGACATGAGTGAAATTAGTACCACAGAGATTGTGGAAGCGTTGAAATTGGTTTGCAGGGTACGACATTATTACGGTTGAAATGCTGAAGGCTGGACAGTGCGTAGTAGCTATTCTGCTGTATCGCCTTTTAACCTTTGTTGGAGGAGCGGTAGCGTACCAGACGACTGGTGCAAGGCCGTTATCGTGCCGATTTACAAGGAAAAAGATTCGCAGCATGATTATAAGAACTACCGAGGCATTAGTTTACTCAGCATCGTCGGCAAACTGCATGCAAAGATATTGATTAAAAGAGTGACAAATGAAACTGAGATGATATGGGATGTGCAAGCATTAGTTTACTCAATATCGTCGGTATAAGAGGAAGGAGATGTATGGATCAGGTCTTACGAGGTAGGTATAGTCGAAAAATTCTTGGCTAAAAGTCAAAAGGTCTACTTCGCTTTGGTAGACTTGGAAAAGACCTATGACAGAGTGGTGAGGAATAAATTGTGGTCAACATGGTCCATGTATAGGGTGAGCGGTAGTTTTATACGAGCACTGAAATCACTTCCACTGTTTGTGTCAGATAAACGGACTGGTTAAATATCGAAAAAGGTGCTAGACAGATTTGTGGCTTCGCTATGACTGTTTAACTTATACATAGACGATTGTTTAAAAGATTTGAAAGAGAGTGCTTATGGATTAAGAATGAATGATTTGATAGTCAGATGCCTTCTTTACGCCGATGATCAGGTTATATTAGCTTCTTCTGAAGAGGAGTTGCAGGCAATGTTTAATATTATGCATGATGCCCTGAAAATCAAATGAATGAAAGTAAATGTAAGCAAGACGAAAGTTAAGGATTTTGAAAGGGAAACAAGCATGACAAACTGCGAGGTGCTGATTGAAGGAGAAAGAGTGGAACAAGTGTAATAAACGCTTCTATTACGATCCTATTTTTGTATATACTCGTATAGTTGATATAGTTGATATACGGCTGTAAGGTGGTGAAATTGTATAGTTATTTTATTTTTATTTCGTTTTTTTATAGAAAAACGACGAAAGAAAGGGGGTTATTATTTTTATTTCTATAATAATATAATGAATGAGTTTGTATACTTTGGTTCAAAGTTTACGAGAGACGGAAAGTATGACTGTGACATTGAGCGGAGGGTTTTGGCAGGAAAACAAATGAATGGGGAACTGAATATCTTTATGTGTCCGAAAAACCCGAAAAGTAGATTGGCTTGAAATTTTTACACAACATTGCATTTTAATAGAAAAGTGTTTTTAAATACTTTTTATTCCAGAGTTCCCACGGAAAAGGGAAATTCCAAACGTTTTGCGAGGTTTAGATAAAAAAAATTTAAAAATCAAAAGGATTAAACATGATTTCTAATGTTAAACACCCATTAAAGGTTGTATTTAAAAGGATTTAAAGGATTAAAAAATTAATTCAATAGGATTAAAAACCAAATTATTTTAAATACTTCATAATCTTTTTGTTTTTTTAGTGATGTCGAGAAATAACTTAACGAATACAAGATATCAATAGTACTATAGCCTTTTTTTTTAACAATTGATAACTTCTATATCACAGTACACAAAACCTCCCTTTTCTGTTAAACTTAATGAATGACATTCTTTTACATACAAACATTAGTACTTTCACTTATTTGTTTTTAAATACGTCAATTACTTTTTAACAGTAAACGTCAATAAGCATTAATCTCGACTAGAAAAAGGTGTTATTGTGACCAGTTGATTGATGTGCATAGTACCTATTATTTATAATTATTTAATCACACATTGGAATAAAGATTATATTTTCTGGTTACGAAAAAATAAAGGTGAGTTAAACGAACAAACAAAAAATGTAGTTCGTTCACTAGCTTTACAATTTTAGAGAAAAACATTTTTTTCTTCTACCCCTATCCCTCACATTGGGGAGGAAACTCGTACTTTTCCTCCCCTTCACTTTAGGTATGTTGTAAATGATGTTGTATATCCTATATTGTGGTAAAACTTGAACATGAATGTTACTTCAACGTTAGGTTTTTAAATACAAATTTCAACTTCAGGATTCTTATATATGTTTTTTGGGTGAATAATCAGAAAATCATAGTAAACATGGCGATTTTAAATTCAGGATTTTTAGATAGATGAGGACTGAAAATCAATGTAAAAAAAACTAAATTTATTGTTGTTAGCAACCATTATGATGGCGAGAATATAGAAAGAGTTCAGTACTTTAAATATCTTGGAAGCTGGATCAATCAGTCGATGGATCCAGACGAAGAAATCAAGGCTAGAATAGAAATAGCTAGAAGAACATTTCTGAATCTCTGTGCCAAGCAACTTAACATTCATTTGCGGGAAAGGTTTACTAAGTGTTATATATGGTCTATTCTGTTGTACTCTTGCGAAACATGGACGCGTCACCAAAAAATTATTGACCGCATAAAAAATCTGAATGGTACAAAGTTGTATGGCTGTTTTATGTAATTGACAAATAACTGAACTATAATGGTAAACGATGACAATACGAAAATAATTTTAAATGGTTCAATTAAGAATTACGAAACAATAAATGGCATAATATAAAACTTTAATAAATCCTCCCATTAAGTTCACATTTTTATCACCAGTGGGGGTTAGTCATGACGCACTATAGTGGTAAAAAAAATTTCGTGCTAATTGGTTTTCCGATAATGATTTGAATGTGTATTTGTAAACACATGGAATCATTACATTTATTTTTTAAATTTCTACTAAAAACTGTTCTTTTTATACAGGTATCTATACGTTAAAAATGTTTGTGATTGGGTGTTCAATTAGAACGTTCAGATAATTTCTGGTTTACTTGGTGGTAGTGTTTTAATTGTCTTGTTTCGGATATTTTCTGATTATTTTTGTTGGTGCTTGGTGTTGTCATATACAGGGTGTTAGTAAATAAGTGCGACAAACTTCAGGTGGTGATTCTGCATGAAAAAATTATTCAGATTAACTTACACCTCTCCGATTTCCTTAAAATTTTAGTATGTTGTCAAGTTTGTCATCCTAAACAAGAATATATAAATATATAGGGCGCGGAAAGCAACCCTTTAGGTACTTTTTTGCGTTTGAAGAATCAAATAATTGTAATGATTTTTCAGTACTGTTTTTGTTAGATTAGGTTAGGCCAATAATAATTGGTATTAATTGAGGAAGTAGAAGTAAAAAAATTAGCCCAACCTAACGTAACGTCCTAACCTAACACCAACAGTACCTGGTGAAGTTTGAGGGTTTCTACCAAACTTCACACGATCACCCGCCAGGCTAATAAAAAAATTGGCCGAAAATACGTCCGAGCATTTTCAAAGTTCTTCATTTAATCAAATTTAACGATTTTTGTCTATGATTACATAAAAATGGATAGTTAAGATTGGTGAAAGTGGTCGGGATGGGGGGTGTTAAAACTTTAGACTAACTTCTGCATTTTCCTATCCTGTCCCTCTTTTATCTCTTTCAACGATTAATTTAAATATTACAATCACTAAAAAATCATTACAATTATTTGATTCTTCAAACGCAAAAAAATACCTTAAGGGATGCTTTCCGCGCCCTATATATACATATTCTTGTTCAGGATGACAAACTTGACAACATACTAAAATTTTAAGAAAATCGGAGAGGTGTAAGCTAATCTGTATAATTTTTTTTTTAATGAAAATAGTCGTAAAAAGGGTAGACCCATCGTGCGCACTGCAACTATTAGAAGGGGAAGGGATTATAGAAAGGAAATGATTGTGGACACGCTTTTTGAAAAGTTGCAGGTCATAGTTCTCTGGAAAAACTGATTTTGGAAGCTTATTCCATTCCGTAGCAGCCGTGTAAAAGAAGGATTTAAGATGAAGATATGTTCAAGAGGGTGAAGGGTATCTGTGAGAGTTGAGCTGTTTATCAAGCGAATGGTTTTTTTCTGAACAGATGGAATCTAGAAGACGAAGAGAATGCCTTGGTGCTGAACCCCAAATGTGCGAGCAATACTCCAGTAGAGGTCGGATTTGAGCCTTGTATGTCGTCAACAGTTGATCAGGAGTAAAAAACTTTCTAGCTTTCCACAGAAAACCAAAAATAATGACAGATTACTATACAAACGTATGTCCGCAAATGCTTCGTTTTCGGAGATACGAGTTCTGGTTTAATGTTATTGTATTAGATAGTTCTTGATAATGTATTAAAGAAATAAACAATACGCGTTAAGATGTTTTATTTTTTTGCATTAAAACGGCGCCCTATACGAAAAAAAAGCAAGAAAATTTTTTTGCCATAAATTTGCCGAGGAATTCACACATGATTTTTAATTTGAAATATCTCAGTGCCGTACCATTTTTTTCTTTAAAAAAATTGGGATCATTACCCGTATGCGCGCCAATGATGGACATAAAGTTCTTAATTGCTTGTTAAAAAATGCGCAATAACTATCTCTTGATACCCACCAAATTTAATTTGCATGTCTCGACCGGTTTCAGAGCAATAAATAAATCGTCAGTTTTTAAGAAAAACTTGTAACACCCCGTAACGAAGTATTTGCGGACATACGTTTATATAGTAAACTGTCATTATTTTTTCATGCAGAATTACCCCCTGAAGTTTGTCGCACTTATTTCCTATCACCCTGTATATGACAATATACACAATATACATATATAAATTCACACAAGCTCACCGAACGTTACCTTGCCATACTTTTGCACGAATTTTTTAGGCACGTAAATAGGTAAAAAGAAAGATTACCTTATCGGAGTCGTACCGTAATTACTTGTTAAATAAAATTAGTTGCATTGAATGTTAATGGGGAATCGTAACGTACCACTAACGACAGGTTCGGCCAAGCCCATTCAATTTCCAAATTGCAGATTAAGCGAGACATAATGGACTAACCTAAAGACTAGTTTACATTAGTCAAGTAAACGAAGTAAAGAGGCAAGTAAAGCATATCAACTCGACAAATATAAACAAATGGTCGAGTAAAAAGTCGAATAAACAGGCGAGTATTAGGCGAGTCGAATGGTAGTTTGGGCAGCATAAATGACTCGCCCACTCGCCCTCTTTTCATCCACGCTAAAATGAACTTGTCTACCAACTCGCCCAATGTAAACACTATGTAAAGTCGATATGATATGATGATATTAAAATGTTGCCGTGCGAACACAAGAAGGAAACAATAAGACGAGTCGAGTGCTAACCACAGTTACTGGGCGCAATTCCCTAGACCGGTTTACTCTACCAATGTAAACACCAACAAAAAGAATTATAGGGAAAGTCGAGTAACTGTACTGGGCCCAGTTTACTAGGCCGAGTTACTCAACAATGTAAACTAGCTTTAAAAGATTATTTTTATTAGTAAAGTTAGTGGTAAAGTAACCTTTTAGCATGCCTACTCTACTTTATCGGATTTAGAGCGAGTAGTCGTTCACACGCAAAAGTGAAAACAATGGTAGAGCGCTGAAGTAGAGTACAATTTAGACATGTTTGCTAATTTAGTTTCGATTAATGCCGATTCTCACTTTCTTGCAAGGCGAGTACTCGGCACAGGCAAGGCACCAGCTCGGCAAAATATATTTATCATTGATTCTTATGGATTTGGCGGGGTTTAATTCATACTATGCGCGAAATAACTTTTCGAAATGTTCAAGTCGTTTTTTAAAAAATTTATTTCTTTTAAATATAAATAGCTACAATTTGCTACGATCTTCGTCGTATAAAATCTTACAATGATCCGGTTATATACTGAATATATAGCTTATTAGAATAAAATGCAAGCAACAATTAAAGATAAGAATATGAAGTTTTGGATGCTGGGATCAGCATTATTTCTATAAATTATAAATGATACTATGATATAATTCGCGCAACGTCTCGGCAAGCGACGGCATTTGAACGCAACGTTCTTCCGAAACAATATTTGTCGAGCAAATGGTGTACACGTTCCGACAAGTGTGAATACATTTCGGTGGGCAGTCAACCGACAATCGTTGTTTAGTTCAATTCAATAATTAGTAAGTTAGTTTACGTATCCAGTTCAGTCATGGTCTAATTTTATCCATCCAGAAAACGAGCGGTCTGAATGGCCGTGTCATTTGCATGCAAAAGGCATAGCTCCGTGCAGGGTTTCTACAATAAAGGCATAGCTTTATAAACAGATATAGCATAACAGCATATAGGAGTCTTGGTTCCTACACTTATGAATGGTAGTGAATGTTGGGTTTGGCAGAAGAAGCATGAAAACATGATTAATGCTGTGGAGATAAGTAGTCTGAGAAGTATAGCCGGAGTGACTCGGTTAGATAAAGTAAAGAATAGTGAGATACGAGCATGTATGAGAGCACTGATGAAAGTAGAAGAAGCAAAAGATGTGTGTAAGAACCGTAGCGGAAGTGGAAGGAAGTGGTATCTGCTTACCCCTACGGAAAAAAGGCGTGACTATATGTATATATGTATGTATGTATGTTATTGTTTTACCGAAAAACACTCGATAACCTTCACGGTAAATATGATATTTTATATTTTTGAGTTACTATTTTGTGATAGAGTATAACAAATTGTAAAAGTCATCATTTACAATTTGAGGTTGAACTTTAACCTCAAATAACTTTTAAACGAGTCGAGTAAGCAAAAAAAATCATATCAGATCTGTTTTGTAGATCGTTTAATTCCTTACAAGTATATGTATTTAATTTCACTAGTCCATAAATCGTTTGAGCGGAATAAAATTCTAATAAAAAAAAAAAAAAATTCCCGTGGTATACATTAGATACAATAATTATAATTTATACAAAATATAAATAGCAAATCCTGCATAGTTCATTAATTTTTAATTTTTATTGTGATACAGATTTTCATATCTTTTGTTTTTTCATGAAACCGAGAGATATTAATGTGAATCGCCTTGTTACAACATAAAAATGAGTCACTTTGTAATGATATTAAATTGTGCGAATATTTGGAAATCAAAGCAGCTATCAGAAAGGACATTGAACCAGTTGTTATAATTTGCGTTTGAATTTTATTTAATTATTAACAAAAAGAAATATGCTACATATTTTTATTTTTAATGTTGATGCATTTAAAGTTGTAGATTTGTATTCGTTGAAGTTTTTATTTTTGTTAATTTGGAATAAAAGTTAAGTGCAGAGGAAGTGGGCGATAATAATAATAAAAAAAAAAGTAAATGATAAGATCTCTTTTAAAAATTGGCCACACACCTCATGACTTTGATGGGATATATTTTATAACTTAAAATGGTCATTGTCGAGAATAAATTTCTTATTTTTTATATGAAAAACTTAGTCTACTTTGGTAGTTATACATTAGATATAACATTTTTGATCGAAATATATTTTTTAACGTTGTCAGTACAATTTTTGACAAAAGTTATATTTACAAAATAAAGGTCCATTTATATAATTAAATTCTCACCGACAACAGTCGTAACTTACAAAAAAAAAATCGTAATCGTAAATGAGGCGACTAGAAAAAAGGACCAAAAAAGCTGCCTAACATAAAACAAGACCCCATTTCTTGTAGACCTGTGATTATCGCGCGGCCAATATTATTAATATACTGAGTGATAACAGAATTAGAAACTCTCGGGATGAATTTTTCAATGTGAATTTATTAAACGTGTAAGAGAGTTTGTGTTACTCGTATTATGAATCTCGAACAAGTTTCACAATGCAAAGATTCGATTATTTCGGCAAACTTAAAGATCAATTGGTATCTTATCAGCTAAAGCAGTTCTTCAAGTTCTATTAGTTGAGATTGAGTCTTTTTTTTTTCATTCGAGATGCTCGCAAGTTGTATTTTGCATAGTACTTTTATTCCATAATAATAATTATTGTAGTTGTTCACTGATTAAAAAGTGGTGAAATAAGGATTAAAGTTAAGCCGCAATATAAATAATAAAATATGTAAAATATACAACAATAATGATGATGAATAATTGTGTATTTGTAAGTCTAAACGAAGATAAGACGTCTTATTTGGAGTTACACGATATTGGTTGTTTTTTTACGGAAATACGTCGGTACCATAAGCCATGAATCATGTTTTATATCTGCAATTTGTAATTAACACGCAAGGTAATCGCGCCGGTCCTGACTCTCAATTGACTGACGAACAATTGATAGCTGTTAGCTCTGTTCAGTCTTTAACTAATAGTTGTTCGGTTTGAATAAATATTTACAACAGATAGTGTTAACTGTGAATACTTTTTCATAAATTTTGACATGAAGTTTCGTAGGTACAAAATCGTAAGTAATGTTTTAAATGAACGCAATGTAAGTAATTAATTTAACGTACAATAACCGTATGCAAAATTTTATTAAATAATTACAGTAGGAAATGTTACTATTTTAATTTTCGTTACCGGTATACCAAAATATGTTTTTCTTATCAGTAATTTGTTTTTAAATTATGCATGATGAAGGTACCTACCTAATCGTACCTACATTAAAAAATGTCGACAATTACTACATTTTTTTGGAATTTTCGCATTTAATTGTTCTGTTATTTCAAGTTTAATAAAACGGTACAAGCAAAATTTTTATTCTAAATAAACAGTCATCATCAAATTTTTTGTTTAGACGATTCATACATAGAATTACAGGAATTGTTTTTAATTTTTTGAGCCATTATCGAGTTAGGAATGTTCAATGGTTACAAATACAGATATTTGTAAAATTTAAACATAGTTTTATATAGTACCGATAATTTTACGAAGAAAATATTTATTTTAATAAATGTGTCATAAATTTTGCAAAGGTTGTGTATCGTTATAAAAAGTACATTTTGCAACATTGTCTATTGAAACGATTAATTCGTCTCATGTAAACAATTAATTTGTAGGCTATGTTATTAAATCACCGTACAAAGTGTAATATCCCCATTGAAAAATAAAGTGTGCGCAGCCTCGTAGTTGGGGGCTGGTCAGGCGGGTGGCTGTGAGGGGTGCACTGTAGGCTGCGCTGGGGCATAGGCAAACACGAGGGGCGAACCGCAGACGAAAATTTGTACACCAGACTTCAATTTTTCATGGTACTTCACGTACTTCACTGAGGTACCACGGGAATTCATCGGGACTTCACTGACTTTATCGGTACTTCAACGGAGTTCACCGATACTTCACTGACTTCATCGGGACTTCATGGACTTCTACTCAGACTTCATCAGAATTCTTTGAGAAATCGATGACGTTGAAATGACGTCATTATGATAATGAGTTGTTTTGATATTATAGGTATATTTGAAATATGTATAAATATACAGGGTGACCCATTAGTGCGAGGAAGTAAAATATCTCTATTGCTATTGAATTTAGAAGACAATTTTGAGTACAAAATCATAGACCCACCTCTAGGCCATATTTCAGAATTATTTTGGAATATATCCCAGAAATGCGGAGCGTACCAAACATATGTTTTTTAATAAAACGCACTATATTTTATTGCATTTTAAAATTCTTCCTGAAGAGCTGAATTTATCGATCCATCACACTTGGGGTCTAGCAGGAATGATTACAGAGATATAGGGTATGAAAAATCGAGATTTTTCAACTCAAGGAGTTTTTTGTGTCGAAACTATTCATTATTGGTCAAAACGGCTCACATGTCACTGTCTTAACTTTTGATTAACTGTCTACTGACATTTAAGTAAATCAAATACAGGAGGGTGGTTCACAATTCAGAATTATTCTTAAACACTCTGTATTTGTTTCAATTAAAATGTCAGTGATTAATAAATAAGAAGTTAAGACAGGAACATGTAAGCCGTTTTGACCATAATGAACAGTAAAAAAGTTGAGAAATCTTGATTTTTCACACCCTGTATCATCTATATACCTTAAGACTGTAAAATCGTTATTATTTGATCGATTCTGAAAAACTTTTTTTTGTTAGATAGGTATTTGAAACAAGAGAGTGATTATATTTTTGTGCTGTTATCATGGCCAACAGCGACCAATTTTTTGACCAATATTTCAAATAGTACTATAACGGATTTTTTTTTTACAAAAAATAATGATGGATTCTGAATCAGGATCACTTAAAACATACCTGTAACGATTTTCATCATCATAAAACGCAGGGTGTCCAAAAAAAACGATTTTTTTTAATGTCAAAAAAATGTACTATTGTAGTGTTTTTGGAAAGAACTAATGACAAATTATTATTGAGAATTACTCCAAACATATCTGTACCGATTTTAATCATTCAAATATTCAATGTGTCTGAGTAAAAAAAATAAAGTAGCGAACAACAATCGTCGACATTTTGACAAGTGTATTAGAGAATTCAGTGGATTTTTTACAAACTAGCCATTGTTGACTTCATCGGTACTTCTTGGACTTCATCGGTACTTCTTCGGACTTCACTGACTTCATCGATACTTCTTGGTACTTCATCATACTTTGCGGACTTCTTCAGGGTGTACACCTGACTTTATCAGCGGTTCGCCCCTCGGGCACACACATAGGGTATTCTACTATGTTTGAAAAGTACTTCAAATTGTTGATTTTACTAATAAAAAGACACAAAAAAATATATTTCTGCAAAATACACGCTTTCTTGCCATAAAATTAAATTAAATTTTAAACCTTTTTTATTCCCGCGAAAATGCTGTCAGCCATTTTGGTGACGTAATATTGGTAAAAACAACAGTCGTGTATGAACGACCAGCACTCATTCAACGTTAACAGCTTTCCAACTTTCCAATATTTTTTTACTAATTAGGTATACCTGGCACTTACATGGAAACACAGTATAATATAACAAGTAATACTTACAAGATGTTTTAACATTCCGGAATTACACGATTGTTGGCGCAAAAATTCGAGAATTGGGAATTCCAAGAAAATTGCCGATTTGTTTAATTTTTAATTAAATATTTCGCGGCGCCCTTATGACGGCATCTCGGCGCACCAGATAGCCGCGACGCACACATACTGCTTTCTTGTGAAATTCGAGTTGTGTTGAGAAAAGGGTTATTTTTCATTTTTTTCGCGAAAATTCTGACTTCCAACTGATATCTTCTATTGTAAGAATTCACCCAGTGAATTATAGCATATGGATTAAAAACTATTATATGCCTTATGCCTGGTTAACAATAATATTTTTTCACAACATTCGCTAGAATATCGAAATCAATAAAGATTTGTCTGTCACTGACATAAAATAGTCCGCCGTACCACTTAAACGAAGATATTCTTATGGGTGATGTCGCATTGGGCCCACGGTCTGTTAGGGTCGTAAAAACGACGGTTGAATTGGGCCCACGGTCAGTTCGGAGGGAGTGTCGAATTGGGCCCATACATCTACAATCATGAACTACAAAATGGAATGCTCGCATCCACCTTAGTTTTAAATACATTCATACATCTAAAATGGATGTTTGGTTACGATCAGATGGTAGTCAAACATTCAATAAAGATACTGTTGGTGTTAAGTTAGGTTAGGTTAGGTTAGGTTATGCTAATTTTTTTTACTTTTACAAAGCTTATGTTGCCCGATCACCTAACTAATGATAAATGTTTCCAGACTGACCAGGGGCCTAATTCAACCCCGACCCTTCGAGGGTTGACGGTAATCCGCCTAGGAATGTTTTGACCGTGTCCATTCTTATATCACACCTTTTAGGAAAACCCAACAGTCATGTTGCCAAGTGCGCCAATATGCGAATCTCTAGGTTTATTTTAATAACCTTTGTGGACTTGATAGTAATGTATATAACAACGTTGGATTTTATCCGAAAAAATGTTTCGAATAATTATTTCATGAATTATTTCTTCCTGAATAATCTCCAAGCCAAATGATAACAGATAGTTTAAAACAGCTGTTACATGGAATACGTAACTTTATTGGCAACAGTGTACACCAGATTCGTTCGCAGTAAAAGTTAATTTTGCAAACTTGGATAAATATTCAATAAAATGCACGGTGGCTCCTCTATCGAAATAGTTTTACAAGCCGAATTAGACGCCAACCTAAATTAATTAACTCGTGTCGTATTGTTACTGTTCCTACATAATAGTAAGAACTATTTTTATGCTTAAATTAATTGCAATTTTTAAGTTATTGTGTCGTTCCTCTTCCTAGAAACTAAGTATCAGATTAACATTGTTTTGAAGAAAGGCCAGGTCAAAGTACCAACAACCGAAGAGCATGTATGAGAGCACTGATGAAAGTAGAGGAAGCAAAAGATGTGTGTAAGAACCGTAGCGGAAGTGGAAGGAAGTGGTCTCTGCCTACCCCTATGGGAAAAAGGCGTGACTTTATGTATGTATGTATGTAAATTCAAATCGTGCTAGAGGCGCTCATGATCCTAGCTACGACGCTAAGTTTACGTAGAATTCAAATTTTACATTCAATACATAGTGTGTCATTTAAATTTCAAAAGTTTGGCTCGTTTTCGGTCAAATCAGAAGGTACTAAGTATTGGTATGCTTATTTTAGAAGACATTGGTCTCTATAATAAAAATATTAACGTCTCTATAACATATATTAAAACAATTGTGATATGGTGTTGGAACAATACAAATGACATACCCGGTGTAAACAATAGACTTTTGGCTGTTTTTTGTTCGTCAAATAAATTAGTCACATCACGTGATTTTAACACTGGCATCAATTACGTAAACAGAAGCTACTGGTTGATTTTTAAAATAAGTATTACGTTTATTTAGTTCGATTTTAATGAAAAGTAATGGTCAAGGTTGAAACGTTTCAGTAATGTGGATGTAGGTACAAAATATTCTCGACGATGGATCAATGAAATCATGAATCATCGTTTGTGTATACATTAAATCGTGTCTCGGGTGATGATAACACATAAATATTATGATATTTTTTATTAACCTATTGTTTTGAATACATTATATCTTAAAACTTATTTCTCTTCCTTCCCCACGATACTTTTTTATTTAATTCTATGTGCTTTTCATTAACATATCCCGATTTTCGGGTGTTTTTTGCCATTGAAAACCCAATTCAGGAGTACCTTTTTACAGTTGACTTCCCACCTTTAAAACCTACTTGTGCGTACGTCTTGTTACACTTCTTTAAAGTCGATCGTTGCTTTTGTATTTCATGAAAATGATTAACGATATACTTAATTATTTGTCCCTATCCTTCTAAAATGAAACCTCCAGAGCGACGCCTTCCTCCGATTAGTTTTGGAGATAAAATACAAAGTTGCTAAGTTGTTTCTCTTTTTGAGCCTCATCATGAAAACACCTTGTTCAATATTCCTGTTGCAGCCAATACTCGACGACGATAGCTTTTAAATAGTAATTTGAAAGCCATGTTTCGCCTCGTTTTTCGTTAATTTAATTAAGTCGGCAATTACCTTTTTTGTTTCCACTAACAGTAGTTCGTCTTAAACTAAACAATTAAACTTTTTTTTGGAGGGGGAAAATGCGTTTGCGCATTTCACGTGCTTGTGTTCGATCGCAGCGTGGGTATGTGCCCTCTATTTCCTGCTTATACACCCAGTATTGTCGGCTTGACGTCTCGTCGTGGTACGGATGGTGTATGTCCCACTCTTCCTGGTTTTCTCTTCCTTCTGCTTCCTGTGGTTGTCTCTCATCTCTTTTCTTGTTAGACATTATATCTTCAATATAGTTGTGTACCAGATTTTATTTTTTTCAGCTTTATAGCATGACCTCTGTCAGCTTTCGTGTTGTCAGCGTGGTGTGCCATCTGTTGCTCTTAAAAAGTGTGTGTTTTACCGTGTCCTGCTCTCCGCAGTATACCTACGCACCCGTCTTCGTCATACTTGCCTATCCTTTTGGTATATGTTTTTAAGGACTTGCGTTAAGAAGTACTCCATTACCCTGTGTTTGCAGTTGGTCCATGGTTCAAGTTTGAGGATTATTTCTTTAGTCCACTGGGCATTTGTTGTTAGAGCGTCCCATCTTTCATGTCACGCTATCATTGATGTCGCTCTCGCCGCTTTTATTGCTTGGGATTGATGTACCTGCCCTGTTTCGTGGATAGCTTTTCTTTCCAGTACCAGGATGTCTATGGATCGCGTCTGCGGACGCCGACCGGTATGCTCTTGATAAGCTTTCCTATTCGACCTGATGAGCATATCCCTGTACCGGTTTATTATCAGGACTCCGCTCCATACTGTTGCACCATATTGAGTGGGTTATTCTGCATAGCACCCCTCTCTTTCTGCTACCTGGTCCTCTTATATTTGGCATCAGCCTGGCTAGTTTCACCGCTGCTGCGACAGTTTTTGTCGTTGCCTTTATAATGTGGTGGCCAAAGGTCCGCTGCTTCTCTAGGTTGATTCCTAGGTACTTAACCGTTTTCTCCGGGGTTATTTCTACCCCTAGTGCGTTAAATTATTATCGCCTATAATAAAAAAACTATTATAACCTAGACCTAATTATTATCCGCCGTAAATTCTGCGCGTACTCCATTGTAATCCATCAAGCAGGGTTGTTTGGTAATTACCGTGTGTTGTATTGTAGATTGTAGGGGGGGGGTCGTGAAGGCTATGCAACCTCTCAAGCACCTCGACCTATCAGATCTTTTGTGCATAACTCTTAATCTATTTAAGGCCCGGGATTCCGAGACTTCCAGCAAAATTTATCGGTTTCCTGGGGCTATGTTTCTGACATCGAAGAGCTTTAGGAAGGTACCTTCCAGAAACTTAAGCCTCTTGCAGCGCTGGGCATTCGCAAAGCAAATGTTCTGCAGTTTCAGCGAAGTTCTCGCAGTAGCGGCAACTATCACTCTGTTTTGCCCATCTTTTTAAGGTGATACCTCAGGTGTGTTGTATTAGTTTCTATCGTATTCCGAACAATTTTGCCTCTTTATGTGCTTATCAATAGTAAATCATTTTTTCCAATCCTTGTACTTTATTATTATACATTGTATATCAATAGTGCTTTTTTTTAAATAACAGTTTTTTGATTTAGTAACCTATCATTATCATTAAATATGTATCGGTTTATTAGACATTAGTCTTAGTTTACACTTAAATATTTATGAAAACGTTTCCATTTAAGGCAAATATATTGATAACCAATAATTTACTGACCTGTAGTCGTTATTATTTTTAATAAGAATTGATATTAATGTTATCAAGTTAACCTCGAAATTGACGGATAATAACATTCAAAATATCAAAGATATTAATTGAAGAGAGCATCGCATTAGTAATGCTCAATGTTTAGTGTACTTTAAAGTGATTTCCATAAACCAATCAACCTTATTTAATAAACCTAACAGGTAAAATAATTGGCTGTTTGTTGTTCGTGAACGTTGTAATTTAGATAACGATAAAATGCACGAAAATATTTGGGTTGGAATTTATGAAAGCCATGTAAAAATTTTAAAGGGAATTTTAAAGATATTTGTAAAATTTAATTGTATATTATTGTTATTTAAAGTTCCTTTAAATATTGATAATAGATAAAAAATTTGGTAAAATGATGCAATAAACCCATACAATAAAAGTATTTAAAATACAAAAAAAAGTGATTTAATGTCTAGCGGAACTACAAGACTTGCTCAGCCTGTACATTTATTTAATAATCAAGAAGATAAAAAAAAGGTATGCGTCTCGGGACGCCCGACAGAAGTTATAACTTCAAATGATTTGCATATAAACTATTAAATCATCATCAGCAGTAGTGCTACAGCCCTACAAGGCCTCGACTTTCTCCAGCCTCGTCCGTCATCCTTTCCGGTCTATGGCAAGAACCTTCCAGTCAGCTGCACCAATGTTTCTGGCATCCTCAGAAACGCCGTCTTTCCATCTTAGCCTTGGTTTCCTGCTGCCTCTACTGCCGGTTGGTATTGCCTCAAAGTTTCTTCGCGTTGGCACGTTGTTGTCATAGCGTGCTACATGTCCTGCCAATCCTAACCTGCCAATCTTGACTGTTGTTATTATGTCTCTGTTTCCTGACCCTCTGTATAAGTTATAAAGCTCGACATTATATCTTCTTTTCCAGACGTTATCCTCTTGAACAGCACCATAAATCTTTCCTAGGATTTTTCGTTCAAATGTTGATAGGGTCCAGATTTCCGAGCCGTAGATTTAAACTGGTACAATTAACGTCTTATAGATTCTGATCTTTGTGCTTTTCGAAAGGCTCGATTTAAGTAAGTATTTTGATAGCCCAAAATAACAACAATTGGCAAACATTATGCGCATTTTTATTTCTTTGCTGACATCTCAAGTTTATCAAGGCTCCAAAATATACGAACTCATATTCTCCAATTGTGATATTTTGACCCAAGTCTCTCGCACTGCGTTCTTTTGTGGCAGCCATAAGGTTAGGTGAGGTTAGGTATCATGTGAGTGGGGCGTGATCGCCCCTCCACCGCGACCCTTAGTAGGTCTATTGTGGCCCACCCCTAGAGGTTACAGTTCACCGCACAATCCAACCCTTCAAACGAAATTCATGGTTGTATAGGGTAAGATTTTTTTGAAATCAGTAGGCTCTAGGTTGGTGTCACCAAATATGTTGAACCTTATTCCTCCCAGGCCGGGGCATGAACATATTATATGTTCAGCAGTTTCGTCTTTCACGCAGCAAAACCGACAGTCCGTTTGTTGGTTCAGACCTTTCTTTCTGAGGTGGTATCTTAGACGACAGTGTCCTGTAAGCAGTCCTGTTAGAATGCGCAGGTCATTTTTGCTCCATTCTAGGATCTGCTTAGTTGTGTTTCTCGAGGGTTTAGGTAGAAACGCCTTCGAGTGGGTTAACCCTGGTATATCGGACCAGTACGTGAGTATTTTCCTCTCCGCCCGGTCCGAAATAATTGTTTTGGCGGCAATTGTGGTGACTCAAAAAACCGGTTCTGGTCCAGTGAACGCAGATTTGGCACCCTGTTCTGCAAGGGTGTCGGCTTTTCCGTTTCCCTTCACCCCCTGGTGCCCAGGTACCCACAGTAGGGTCACCCTGTTGTTCGCATCAAGGTATTCTAAGGATTCGATGAAATTCCATACAAGTTTAAAATTTACCTTGTTGGAGCTCAGTGCTTTTAAAGCAGCCTGGCTGTCAGATATTATGTTTTTGTTTGCCAGAGGTCTGTTGGTCGACTCTCTTGCACACAATTCGATAGCGAAGACTTCAGCCTGAAAGATTGTGGCATACCTGTCAAGACTGGTAGATATTTAAATCTTTGGTTTCCTGCTGAAAACACCGGCCCCAACTCCATCTGGGGTTTTTGAGCCATCTGTGTACATTAAGAGGACTTTAAACGACTTTTCTCTGGTATTTTTGGCTAGCAAGTCAGGAACCATCCCGAGAATTTTGTGGTTTTATTTCACTCAGTATCCCGGAGTGATCCCTGAGTTGCTCTCCATTTATTTGCCTTTCCAAAGACAGGAATCTTAGGAGACTTTGTCTTATTTTTCATGCGGCATTCTCAAAATTTACAAAGATTTCTCTTGCTTTTCGAAGAGTTCTAGGGTCAGGTCCATGTAGTTTGCGTATGCCTGTGATGACTTATTAAAGATAGTACCTCTAGTAGTCAGTTTCGCATCTCGAATTACTTTTTCTAATGCTAAATTAAACAGGAGACACGCCAGCGCGTCACCCTGCCTCGCGCCTACAGTTGTTTCGAATGAATCTGAGGTTTCATTCTGTATTTTTACGTGGCACACAACTTTTGACATTGTCATTTTTGTCAATTCAATTAAGGTTTTTGGAATATGTAGCTCATTCATAGCTTGGTGTAACTTAGGTCTTAGATCGCTATCATAAGCTGCCTTAAAGTCAATGAAAAGGTGGAACGTGTCGATATTGTATTCGTAGCACTTCTCGAGCATCTGGCGTAGTACGAAAATCTGGTCTGTTGTCGATCGACCAGTTTGGAATCCGCATTGGTATTGTTCGATTCTAGGTTCTGCGTACGTCCTTATGCGAGATATCAGGATATGTGACAGTATTTTATAAGCAGTGTTTAGTAGTGTAATAGCTCGATAGTTACTGCACTCCAACTATTAAATATTGAAACGAATTTAACGTAACAAATACTTAGTTTATTATTAGAATTATAATGATCATTTGGGTGAGGATTATGAATGAATACAAAAATTTTTAAAAATATTAAAATATCGTTACGCTTTTGGGAAAGTGATCACGCGCCCGAAAAGTTCACAGCGAGCCATAAGAAGTTATCACTTCAAAAACCAACTCACCAAAAATAATACGATTCACAATTATAGTACCTACCTACAGTTCCCAACTCTTGTGGGGAACTTTGAAAAATATCGTTTACAGAACACCATCTGTTAACTCGAAACATTTAAAAGAAAAAATCAGAAATGCTTGCGATGAACTATCTATCTAGAGAAATGTTACGTAAGACTTCAGTGAGAGAAGTAAGGCGGAGATTGGATAAGTGCTTAGAAGTAGGAGGTGGTTGCATTGAAAATTTGTTGCAGTGATTCAACATACTTTGTTTATTTCTGTGGTATTAGTAGTAACATATCATGTGTTTTTTAACGTTAAATTAAATAATACCAATTAATAATGTTTAATTATTGACAGATGCGACTTTGCTATTTGTTTCAATAGGCTACTTGTTTAAATCGTGACGATTGCGAATTTTCGATAATAATTTTTTTTACAAATTTACTTATAATTTTATAACGTAAAAAGATGGCAAATTTTTTACTTTACAAAATTCGTTCAGAAAACGAGCTCTTTTTAAATATGCCAAAATTGGTGAAGTCATTACTTTAGTGTGCAAATATAGAGAAATATGCAAATTAGGCTTTAAATGAATCTTACTCAATCCCGATTAAGAATATCTTTTCAGATTTTTTCTATCGTCTTTCCTTTTTTTATAATAGAGCTGAGACATCGAGTTTCGCTCACCCTGTACAATTTTTAATGATGAATAAATTCTCTACTTCAGCATCTTTTGTAGAATACATCTAAAACTAAAAAAAAACTTACTGAATTTTTTATAAATCATGCATCATAATAAAATAAAACCATATCATAATTTTAGAATAACGATAAAAGTTAATAATTACAAATTATAATGGTAAACGTTGAAAGTTTTATTGCTGTTGGAGGAATGTATTTGTTCGAATTGCATTTTTTATGTTTATAAACAAATACTTTATACAATAATATCCGTCTGTTTTAAATGATGACAAAAGTATGGTGGCTGAATAAATATTAGTAGTAAAGCAATATGATTTATAATTAATTTAATTTAAAATTATATTTTATAGCGGTTCGTACAGCTGCTTCTTTTATCTAATCGCCAAATCTGTTTAACGTCAACTTATGTGAATAAATCTCAAATGTATTTTTTTTTTCAAATTCAAACTTTTTCTACGCAAACTATTGGCTATCATTAGTGCTAAAAGTTTCCATTGATAATGTTTATGCGCGTTCGTTTTATACGGCCGTTACACAATTGTACGTTCCTAGTATTAATTAATTAATAATCGTTTTAATTTCAGGAAGGACCACACAGCGTTCTTGCCGACGATGAATTTTATGATGCGCTAGAGTCCGGCCTAGACAAAATGGAGGAGGAACAGGAGTTAAGGGAAAGATTGAAAACGGGTCAAATGGTACCTGTAACTCCTCCACCTACATCACCAGCGTGTAAACATCGTTTATGGCCCGAGGTAACCTAAAATTATCTATTTTGCATTATTTTACGTTGAGACAGATTATTCCTACCTTTTGAAAAGTATTAAGAGTACGAATTTGTGGTAGAAAATAGAACTATTTTTAGCGACCACTTATATAGCCATGGTATTTATATAAATATTTAAAAGAATGTAATCGCAAAATTAACTGATAAAATTCGTTCTGCGTCATGTATATTTTTTTTATTTGGATTATTGCCGATCCAATTTATTATTTTACTTAAATTTAATAATGAACACTATTCAAACGCATGAATTTTTTTTAATAGTACACTTTTCTTACTACCTCCTTATAATCATTTACCAATAGAGTTAACAGAAGAGACCATCAGTCAGATTTGTTCTAATTACAATAGTAATTTATAGTAAATACAAATCAAAATCCAATTCACGTTATTAATGACAAATATGTTTAAAAGTATTGATACAACCTATTGAAATATTCAGTTTGGGCCAACGTCCATCGGCGTACGCGAGAATCTCTCCTGGTTTCCGGAACTCCTGACCAATAGGCTGTATAAGGTCCATGTGTTGTAGTTTCACATCCTTTGCGCTTGGTTTTATTCACATAAAGAACATCAATCCGTCTTTCTTCTATCATCGTGTAAATTTCATCAATTTTATCATTCAATCCTCTCCTCATATTCAAAGTAGCAATATGACTATCCTCAGTCCACGTTTCGCCCCTCACGAGAAGCAATGCATGACAGGTGGCGATTCCCATCGCTGCCGTTTTGGCTATAGTCAATGCAACTATTACTCATAGCTTCCCATGAAAAATAAAATCTATACTAAAAATAAATACATAGTAGGTATTACCAAATTAAATTTAAATATATGGCACTTATAGGAAAATATTAAATGTACTTACGGAAATTCCAGTGAAAATCTCGATGAAAACACCTTACCTTACTTTTTATCTTTAAATTTTCTAATTCCATTTATATTTTATTTAGAACACTATTTTGTGCTAGTTTTTTTGCTTGTGAAATTATTTTGTGCTACATATTTTTACAATCTTGAAAATTAGTTAAAGTGAGTAAGGATGAAAATAAATCGTTCTTTACGAAATGAGCTTACATTTTTGTATTTAAAGTGGCCTTTTAAGATGGGTTTTATAATTATTTATCTAAATGGAGATCAACCAGAATTATTAATGTATTAATAATTTTAAAATTTTTTAACTTCCCATAAAAAATTGCGCCTAAATACATATTTTAATTTTTTATATATCTTATACTGCCTTTTCATTTTTAAACTGTTGAGATGCGTCATGTTAGAAGAAAATAAAATAGATCAATTTTTATTTGATAGGAATACTTTTCACTGCCTTACTGTTTGTGGCATGAAAGTGAGGTTTTCTTAAGAAATCACAGTAACGAATTTGGTCATGCTATATCGTATTAACAGTATTTTCTGAATCACTGTTAGCGTAAAAATATTTCCAATAGTATTTTAACCAAATAACGTTTTAATACTTACATTGCAAAACAATTTTTTAGATTGATAAAACTGTTTACGAACAAGTAGTAATGGCGAAAATGGGTATAGGCGAATGTGGAGCTGGTTGGCAACTTTTTGCTGAAGATGGTGAAATGAAGATGTATAGGAGGGAAGAGGAAGTAGATGGAATGGTATGTGATCCACTGAAGGCTGTACATGTAGTTAAAGGAATTACTGGACATGAAGTCTGTCATCATTTCTTTAATCCACAATATAGATACGACTGGGAAAGTAAGTATCACTATTACAGTAGTTTAAACAAACCATGCACTATTCCAAAAAAAGCAAATATATTTTATGTAACTGATTTTAAAAATAATAACATAAAATAATCATTTTATTAAAATTGAATCTTTTTATTTACCACACTGTAATGAAAAATATTTTAGTCGCTTTTTTAAATGCCATTATAGTGGATAAGTTTTAATTTAAGTTTATATTTAAAAAGAAAATGCTATGTTAAAACAGATAGACAAGTTTCACAGGTTTTTTTTTATTTAGATGAAAAGTCCGACTATCACATTTGAAATTCCAGCTATCAAATAAAAACTTTCCAAAAATAAATTTGCTACTATGACGACTAGTATGAGATTTTTATGGGTTTTTCTTGTATCTATTTATTGTACTCCAAACTTAAAGATTCATCATTAGGTTCTAAAAGCGAGGTCTTCTCGAGACAGCCATTCTTCTCTAATTATTTCTAAGGAAATCATATTTGGGAGTAGGTGTTTGTGTTCATTAGGGTTTGCATATTAATACAATATGTGATGTTCTTGGACGCCCTCTTGATCTTCTTTTCAAGAGTGTACCTTTGAAAATTCTACTAATGAATGTGTTGTGTAATGTGATGGCCAAATAGTTTTGTTTCTCTTTTCAATTTATGCGATAATAGATTTTTTTTCACCGATTACTTGTTACTCTTTCATTAGCCTTTTTTTATCCAAGATATTTTCGTAATTTTTATCCACACTCATATTTCCATCGCCTCAAATTTCTCTCTTTCATATTTTTTTAACGTCCAAGCTTCACGTCTATGCAATATAACGGTTTTTATAAAGTTTATACGAGATTTAACGGTGATGTGTTTGCTTACAAGAAGGTTTTGTTTTTTGGTCATTTCTTGTCGTGTTATCATGCGTGATGATGCTTTCTTTCAATCCTTTTTTCTGAATTTAAATTGGTCTTCCCCCTATTTGATGATTTATTTTTCATTTTATTTAATGATTATTGATAAATTGTTTTGACATAAACTTAATTTAAAGAAGTCTCTGTTAAACTTAGGTAATTCTCTTTAACTTTGCGGTACTATTAGCAATACGAAAACTAAAAATTAACTTTATTTTTGTTTTTTAAAAATAGCAACGTTAGAACATATGACTGTACTGGAAACCATATCAGAAGATACATTAGTGTTCCTCCAAAGTCACAAAAGAATATGGCCAGCTAGTCAACGAGAAGGATTATTTTGGTCACATATTAGGAAATTACCCAATGAAAAAGATAGAGACGGACCAGACATTTGGACTGTAGTCAATAATTCTACAGAATATCCAGATTATCCTGTATGGTGTTCCTTAAGTTATACAAGTTATTCAAATTTGTTGTCTATTTCAAAATTAATTACAATGAGATAATATTTTTAAATAAATTTATATTTTGTAAGAAACATAATATTATGTCTTACTTTTTTAGGCAAACAACGGCAAATGTGTACGGATATTTTTGACAGTATGTTTACTGTGTCAAACGACAGTGGATCCTCCAAAAGATGGTACAACATTAACACGAGATAATTTATCTTGTAAAATAACATACTGTTCTGTAGGTATGTATTATTCCAAATAGGTTATTTGAAATATTCCTCTCGCTCATTACCTCGGCAATAGATACATGTCTCCCTACTAAAACAAAAGTCAGAAGTAACAAGCAAAAGACCAGCGGTTGGTTTAATGAACATCTGAATATGACATGAGCGAAAAACTGGTTTTGCTAAGGAGTATGCATAAAGAAAACCTGCGCAATTTACTAAAAAGCTTTAGAAAGCCATACAAATCGGAAATAGCTCGTTGTAGAAAATTACACCACTATAATTTCATAAATAGGTCAGGAAGCAATGTGGAATTTAATAAAAAATTACCTATCTACCCCATCTACAAACTCATCTGAAAACATAACAGCTGATGATTTTAACAGATACTTTAATTGTATCGCGGAAGATATTGTAAAAAACACATCCCCCAGGGAAATAAAACATCAACAGATTTACTCAAACATACTTGCCGTGAATCCTCTGATCTCAAATTCCAACCACTTACGTACATTCAAGTGGGAAGTATAATACAAGGGATGAATAAAACTAATAGTAAGGATGCTTATGGGATCAACATTAAAATATATTTCTCTTTTAAACACAAAATTGTAATTTCTCTAACAAACCTTTTAAACCTCTGCATAGAACAAAACACGTTTCCCAGTATACTGAATCTTTCCGGGGTGGTGTCCATACACAAAAAAGGTTCAATATAGGAATTAACAAACTATCTTCCTATTTCTGTGATACCTCTCTTCGGTAAAGTATTTGAGATAGCACAGAAAATCCAGATTACTGAACACTTAACGCCGCTCAACAGTTTGGCTTTAAAAAATGATTGTCTATGGCTTCGGCGATTCTTGCATTAATTGATCAAATCCAGAAAGGCTTTGAGGCAAATTATTTCATCCAGACTCAGTTTTTAGAGCATTTGACTGTGTGTCTCACGATTTATTATTGTCCAAATTAAAATACTATGGCTTCGATGATAACAGCGTTATCCCCTTAACATCGTATTTAAACGATCGCACACAATACGTCACATAATACATAATAATAATACATCTCCGAAAATACAGATAAAGCGTGAAGTACCCCAAGGTTCTGTTTTGGGCCCTTTTATTTTCTTAATCTATATAAATAACTTTCCAGGAATATTTGAAAATACAAATTCTATATTATTTGCCAACGACCCAACCATAGTAGGCAAACACACTAACCTATTTGAATTCAATAAATGGATAACCGACGCACAGTTGATCGCCAAGAAATGGTACTCTACAAACAAACTTTGTCTGATTGTACAGAAAACTGAAAATCTAACTTTTACATTTAAACTATCAGAAACTGATAGCGATCCTGTAACATTTCTTGGGGTGATGCTCGACAGCAAATTTAATTGGTTAGACCACGCAATGTACACCCAAAGAAAGGTATCAAAGAACCTATTTCTTCTAAGAAAACTCTCCAAATGTGTTGGTGTAACTTGTCTACTTGTCTACTCTACGCAATGTGCAAAATTTGACAACGGCACAAGAAATGGCTAAAAACTTTAAACGGTCGCTAGTTGCGGTGACACAGCGTGTGTTTTGAGCAGCTTTTTCGCCGATTCGGCGAAAACCGCTCCGTCTGTTTCTGCCCTTATTCTAACGTTATTTAGTCTTCGAAACAATTATTATACTCGGTTTTCGGTATAACCTTTAAAACGGCCTCCGTATTCTCTTGTATGGCTTTTATTTACTGAAAGCGATGTCCGCGAAGTGGACACGGAGCGATTACGGTGCTTGCGGTAGACATTCACTTGGTTTTTGATGAAATACTGATAAATAATGATGGCAAAGTGCGATGGTGCATTATCGTGATGCAAAAACCATGAATTGTTTCGCCGTAATTCTCGTTGTTTTTCGCGAATTGACTTACACGTAAACGACGCAAAAGACCTTAAGTGCAAGCTCCTTAATTTTTATGATGTTTTCGTCAGCAGTTGAGGTAAATGGCCTTCCTGACCGAGGTTCGTCTTCGACTGCTTTACGACTCTCACCAAATGATTTGTACCTTTTTAAAAATTTGTGATTTTGAATAACATTTATCGCCTCAAAACTTGTAACATTTTCAATGAATCAGAACAAGAAATTTCAATTTTTTGACAAAATTTAATGCAAATTCTTTGTTTCACAGATTTTTCCATTTTAAAAATCAACATTTTTCTTTAAGCACAACAAACGCTGCATTTCTAATCTAATACCTCAAATGTTATGACATTTTTGTCAGCTATTCACAAGAGTCATACCAACCTACCAAATAAATATACACATCGATTTTCTTCCCGCGCGTATTTAAAAATATATAGTTGAAGTCAGAAATAATATTTCCTGTTTCACGAAATTGGGTACCACAAAAGAATTTAGCCGGCGGCAGGTCCATGACCGGTATTTAATTGGATGCAACGAACAAGTCTGTTTCAATAATAGTAAACAATCAACATCAACAATCAAGATAAACTAAAAATCTACACCTTGCCGATGAATTTTATCTATTATACTGAGTCATTACGTAAAATAATAATTTTTTAAAGTTCCATAATAGTCTGTCTTCTTTTTAAGGTACGATATCTCAAACCAAAAGAATGGAGTACTTTTCTAATAGTACCTATTATTGAGTTTTTATGGGAAACCCAGTACAAATTTTATTTTATTTTAATCACTTGAAAAGACGGAACATTGTTATTGGAATAAAAATTATACACCTATTTTCTAATATTCTTCACCACATAAGTGATCTGCAATGACTAAAAATCCCTGATTCCACTTATTTTTATGGAACTCATTTCTCGCTTGTAATTACTTTTGTAATGGAGGGTTTTACATTGTTTGTCAAAACGTGAATCCTTTTCACTACATTAGATCCATTATTTTTTAATTTTCAGTTGATGGTATATATTTTTAATAACTGTTTAAGTGGAGGGTGGCATTCATTAAAAAATAACTAATTTTTGTTGCACATCCTCTATTTCCTCCAATTCTTCTTCACTCTCTTCAACTCGGATGGAATCTGCATAGAAGTATATACGTATTCATTTAAAAAATGGGTCAATATAAATTATAAATTTACTAAAAACTTTCTGGAAGTACATAATTTTTATCAATTTTAAGTCTTCCAAAAAGCCATTTTTAAAAAAATTTAATTTAAATACAACAATGGAATAAGAAAAAAATCACATTAGCATAACGACGTGTCGATAACACCTATAAAATTGAATATTGAGCCAATAGGTAATAAACAAATTCATTCAACAACCACTGTAATTAGATATCACTTGTCCATGTGGCTCGTTAAAATTAAAAATTGGTGATGTCAAGAAATATAAGACTTAGTATGTTTAATTAACTCAATTAGAGACAAATATTTATATGTGATGCAAAATCAAGAACGTAAATTATTTATGAAACACGAAAACTAATGAGTGATCACAAAATAATGGTAACAAAGTTACGTTGCCAGTGATACATTATTTCTGCGGTATCAGTATAATAAGTGCGTCAAAAATCCAGTCACCTAGAAATAACAAATTGCAATGTATTACTTTTTCTTGCAGTTTGACAACTGTGCGTTTGGGTATTTATGAATGCTGTTTCTTTGTGAATATTTATTATTATGAAAAAAGACAAATTAAATCTGACTTCAACTATACATTATTTTTATTTCCAGAATAGTTAATCTATTATTTGTTTATGCTAATTAAATTCTAACGGTAATTATGTCAGATATTTATCATTATCGTTAAGATTAGAACAATTAGGTATAAAAAATGTATCAAGTCATTAATGAAAAACTGATTGGGTTATAATGAGAAATTAATGTTAATGTTTTTTTCTTGGAATTATGTTCAACTAATGTTTGTTTTATACAGCTGTTTGAATAAAAATATGTAAACACATTAATAATTAAATAAATAAGTACATATACATTTGTATATGACTAGTTGCAGCTACCAGTTTGTATATTTTGCAAAAGTGGATAGATGGTTTATTTTTATCTGCTTTTCTCTGCGTTAATTTTAATACAGTACATAAAATTTTCCGATATGGGGCACCTAAAATTCGACACTTTTATTGTTCATTTTGATAAATAATGTACAACTTAAATTAAACTTATGTGATTATATTGTTACGATATTTACTCCTTGGGTTCGGTAATTCTAAACTCACAGTACAATAACTAAACAATTTTCATTCTTATTCTACACAATAGATTTTATTTTACAAATCACTTGGAAATTCACAACTGTATAACACTTTATAATTACTTCAAATACTTGACTTCCAACTAAAACTTAAAAAAACCTCGATTTATGATTGCGGTTATATACCTGCAAATCAATGTTCTCGACAAATCGACACTTTTCGAAATTATCGGTCCCTTTTTTTGAGAATCATCCAATGTCTTCTATTACTTTACCTGCGGCTACCATGCATTTGTTTTACCGTTGTGGTTGGCGCGCTGTCGCCTCAAGGTCGACAGAGACGGACTCGTCACAATATTAACGCAAACACTATAAGTATAATTAAAAGTATTTAGCAATTATTTTTAAAAAATTTTGGCAAATTAATTACTTATGTAGTATACAAATCAGTAGATACCTATTGTTTTTTAGCGTTAGCCCTTGAAAACCAATGAGGAACTATAACCACCCATTTTACTGTGATATTATTTCTTGTTTATGATACATCTAATTCTACATTAACATAAATAAAATGATTTCTTAATAATTGTTTTTATTTTTCAGTTAACCCTGGAGGTTGGGCTCCAGCTTCAGTTTTGAGAGCAGTGTACAAACGAGAATATCCAAAGTTTTTAAAACGCTTTACAGCTTACGTTAAAAATCAAACAAAAAATAAACCTATTATGTTTTAATTATATCAGGGTCTATTTTATTACACATCTTTGTTTATTGTATAATTATTAATTATTAAATATTTAAATTTACAGTTTTTATCCTTTAATTCTTAACGAACAATTCGATAATGCATCCATATATTTTTGTCTTGTAAGTCTCCATGAGTCGTGATTGTAAATAAACTCTCAAGGAAAACGCTTCTATTACGATTCTAATTTTGTATATACTCGTATAGTTGATATAAGGTTATAAGGTGGTGGAATTGAATAGTTATTTTATTTTTATTTCGTTTTTTTATAAAAATAACGACGAAAGAAAGGGGCTTATTATTTTAATTCTATAATAATATAATGAATGAGTTTGTATACTTTGGTTCAAAGTTTACGAGAGACGAAAAGTATGAGTAGAACATTGAGCGAAGGGTGTTGGCAGGAAAACAAATGAATGGGGCACTGTATAATAATGAATGTCATAAAAGATAACGTCTGGCGTATGGTAGTTAATGTTGGGTTTGGTAGAAGAAGCATGAAAATTAGATTAATGCTGCGGAGATGAGTAGTCCGAAAAGTATAGCCGGAGTGACTCGGTTAGATAAAGTGAAGAATAGTGAGATAAGGGAACGCTGTGGTGTAAAAGTAGGTGTGGTTACAAAGATAGATAAAGGAATGCTTAGATGGTTTGTACAAGTAGAGAGGATGTATAAAGAAAGATTGACGAAAAAAATTTATAACGCGAGTGTGAATGGCAAGTCGGTAGAGGTCGACCTCGGCGAACATATCTCGATCAGATCGACATTTTTTTGAAAAAAGCCAGGTCAAGAGTACGGGAAAAAAGTGTGACTATATATACGTATGTATATTGTACAAGAAAAATTTAAAATAATAAAGTGATATTTACCTGTAAGGTAACTGGAATACCTTGGTGCAAGAGAATGGCTGTTGGTGGTGAAGGGCAACAAGAAAGCCGACATCCTCGCAAAACAGGAAGCCGAATCTGCGTTCACAGGACCACAATCAGTCTTTGGAGTCACTACAAGTGCTGCCAAAACCATTATTTCGGACTGAACGGAGAGAAAGTCTCACGCACTGGTCTGGTCTACCAGGGTTGACACATTCGAAGGTGTTTTTACACAACCAAGCATTTCCAGGTGAAATCCACATAGAAACTCTAAAACTACTAGAAGAAGAGAACTTGGTTCCATTGCTCAGTTACTGCAGAGGGTCAATGAAACAAGTAATATTTCAAGTGACTGGCTTACCTCCGTACTCATTCCTTTCCCTAAGAAATCAAATTCCAAAAACTGTGATGACTTTAGATTGATAAGCCTGATGAGTCAAGTGCTGAAGATACTATTTAAAATAATACAGGCTAGAATTTACCACAAATGTGAAATCGGTCAAAGCGACACTCAATTTGGATTTCGTCAAGGCGTAGGAACAAGGGAAGCACTAGCCAGTTTGTCAATTCTTTTCCAGAAATGTCGAGACATGAGAAAATATGTCTATGCCTGTTTCATAGATTATGAAAAGGCTTTCGATCGCGTCGATCATACCGTCCTTCTGTCATTACACAGGAAAAAGGGTTAGACAACCAAGACATCGAGTTTATCAGAAATCTCTATTGGAACCAAGAAGCAAAAATTAGATATGGGCAAGTGACATCGGAATCCGTAAGCATAGAAAAAGGAATAAGGCAGGGCTGTGTGCTATTGCCAATACTGTTTAATATGTACCCTAAACACGTATTTAACCTAGCAATGGGCAACGACGAGGATGGAATAAAGATTAACGGTAGAACAATAAATAATATACGTTATGCAGACGATACAGTTATCATTGCGGACAATCCTGAAAGCCTGCAATGACTGATCAACAAAGTTGTAGATGTAGGAGATCAACTAGATATGAAAATTAATGTAAGAAAAACAAAAGTAATGGTCATAACAAGACTACCAAACCCAAAAGTAAATATAAACATATACGGGAAACCCTCGAGAAACACAACTAAGCAGATCCTAGAATGGAGCAGGAATGACCTGTGAATTCTAACGAGACTGCTTACAGGACACTGTCGTCTAAGATACCACCTCGGAAGGATAGGTCTGAATCAATAAAAGACTGTCGGTTTTGCTGCGTGGAATACGAAACTGCTGAACATATACTATGTTCATGCCTCGGCCTGGGAAGAATAAGGTTCAACGTAATTGGTTATACCAACCTAGACCTACTGATTTCAAAAAAATTACCCCATACAACCATGAACTTCGTGAGAAGGGCTGGATTGTGCGGTGAACTGTAACCTCTAGTGGTGAGCCACAATAGACCTACTAAAGGTCGCAGTGAAGGGGCGACCTATGCCCCACTCACATGATACTTAACCTAACCTAACCTAAATAAAAGAAGTTATGGTCCGAGGGCCCAGGATCATATTTTTCTGTGATATATAACAAGCTGGAATTTTTTAAGTAGCTTAATTTTGTTTATTTTTATCTGCAAAAATGTTTCTAGTCCATTCCTTTTTAATTCCCATCATATTGCCTTTGGATTAAAAAATGTTTGAATACTTTTTTGCGTAAAATTATCTGTTTTACAACTTTTGTGTAGAATTGTCATATAACCTCGACAAAACTAAGCTACTCGCAAAATTCCAGCTTGTGTACCTATAATGTATAATTATATAATAATAAACGAAGGAATTAGATCATTGGTCACAAAAAATGAATTGAAATTGGACGATAGTGTTTAAAAGTAACACTTTTTTTTAAGAAAAAACATGTGATTAATTCGCAGAAGAGAAAAAATACGTTTGAATACCTACTAAAGATTTATCTATAAAGGAAACGAAACAGCTAATAAGCATATCGACAGATTTCCCATAATAATCTAATTGTAAAACTAAGCAAGAGGATCATATTTAAAATTGTTGTTGCACATTCATGCACAATATTCAGAGAGATTTCTCGCATAAACATTAACGTATATGACAACAACAAAAAATTAAATGCATATGAAATTCGGCTGCAAGTAACATAAATAGTTACGAAATCTGTACGAATTAGTAAATTTTAATCTTTTGTTAAATTTTTTAAATAAAAAATACAATATTTTGTTGACCTATACCAATACCTATACCAAGTACCTACACAACATTGGATACGTTTCTCACATTGTTTATAACGGTGAAGAAACTTCAGGTGCTAGGCTGTTTGGTAACTACATCGTTTTTTCCTTAATTGACTGAAAATAGCTCTCTTTTAGGGATTCTTTTCATTTTGGGAACTAGAAAAACTCACAGGAACCCAAATAAGGTGAATTGGGAGGTGTTTTATGATAGGGATCTGGTTTTCAGTCAAAATCTGCTTTACAGAGAAGGCATTATGAGCGGGTGCATTGTATTGATAAAAAATTCAAGTTTTCTTCTGCCACAAATCCGGTGAACGTTCTCGCAGTCATCCCAAAACTTCCAAGTAGTAAGACTGATTGATATTTGGTCCCTCAAATACCCATTCAATGTGAATTATGCCCCTCACGTTTTTCGAAGTAAGTAGAACAGTCAGCTGTCGAGAAATCATTTGAAGATAATGAGTTTGTAAAGAGGCCACAAAAATAGAAAAAGTTGGCACGTGGTCTACGGGACAAAAAAGTTTCGAGCCTTTGCTATAAACAAATGTTTCTGTACGGTGTTCGTGAACAGTGTTTCTGATGTTGCTCCATAGCTCAACTTTGTTTCGGGAAACCGTCACCAATATTGCTATAAAAGCTCTACTCTGTTTGTGGTTGAAAAAGAAAACATTGTGGACATTGAAAAAGTCTTGACGTGTTCTTCAACACGTTTCGGTCAACCAGAGACCTTACCTTCAGTATTTAATTCGATTTTATAACATTGTGGAATTAAGAAAAAAACAGTACAGCTAATAGACATCTTGTTTAAGGATGTCACATGTGAATAAATACATAGATATGGTCACGCCTTTTTCCCGTAAGTATAGGCAGAGACCACTTCTTTCCACTTGCTATGGTTCTTACATATGTCTTTCGCTTATTCTACTTTCTTAACCTGGCCTTTCTTCAAAACAATTTTGATCTCATCGAGATACGTTCGCCTAGGTCGAATCTTTTTTCATCTATCCTCTCTACGTGTCCAAACTATCCAAATATTCCTTTATCTACCTTCCTTATTACATCTTTTTCCACGCCACAGCGTTCCCTTCTCACACTATTCCTCACTTTATCCATCAGAGTCACTCCAGCTATACTTCTCAGACTATTTAACTCCGCAGTATTGATCTTACTTTCATGCTTCTGCCACCCCAACATTCACTACCATACATAAGTGTAAGAACCAGCACTCCTCTATGCCTTTTTGACATGTTCTGGTTCCTCGTAAAGTGATTTCAGTGCTCGTATAAAACTATCGCTCACCCTAGTGTTCATCACAATTCATTCCTTACCACTCTGTCAAAGACCTTTTCCAAGTCGACGAAAGCGCAGTAGACTTTTTGACTTACAGCCAAAAATGTTTGACTATGCCTTGTAATATAAAAAACTTATACATACATCTTCAAATTTATAAGGCGAGTGTGAATGGACAAGTGGGTAAAGGTCGACCTCGGCGAACATATCTCGATCAGATCAACATTGTTTTGAAGAACGGCTAGGTAAAGAGTACCAACAATCGACAAGCATGCTTGAGAGCCCTGATGAAAGTAGAGGAAGCAAAAGATGTGTGTAAGAATTGTAGCAAGTGAAAGGAAGTGGTGTCTGCCTACCCCTGCGGGAAAAAGGCGTGACTATATGTATGTATGCATGTTATTTTGCTTTAAAAACAATATTCATCTTACACAAATACATTTTTTTGTTTATTAATAAATGTTTACGCAAACCACCAATCAATTTTATACATTTCCCATTGCAGACAATCGAACACGTTTTATTTAACTTCCAACAAAGAAAAACAAATGCCCAGATAATAAAATAATTCAAGTATGAAAAATGATTTGCGAATCAATCACATCATATTCTGCTGTCAAAAACATGCATACGACGATCAGCAGGGGGATGCAAAGGCGGAGGAATATTTATAGTTAGGGCGTTTTCAATACTACAATTTACCTTGAAATTGTCGAAATGAAAATATAATCAAAATAATTGCCAAATTAGTTTGTGAAACACAAAATTACGACTATTTGAATGTGATGTAAAAACTTGAAAAATAAAAAAAAGTAATATCAATAGAAAATCAAATAGAACAAGCACGAAAAATAAATAATATTTTTGTTAAGAAAAAACTAAACGCAATAATGTAAGACCTACAGAATATTATAGCAGTGAAATGTGATGTTTGCGAAAGATATTGACAATGAAACAAAAAGAATAGGATAAAAAAATAGTACTGAAGAACAATATAAAACTTAACAGAAACAACAGAAAATTTTAAAAAAGTTAATAGGTATAAAAAAAAATTTAAAAATTATAAAATATAGAATAATAATATTCATGGAATATCTCACAAATTATTCAAACATTGGTGATCGATATGTATTCAAATTGCAATAGAAAATCTCAATTTCTAATTAGTTATTTTACTGTCTAGTTTGAAAATAATTGACATCAATTATAAAAGAACGTAAACGGGCTAATTAATTCTCAAACAATTCAAGGAATAAACCAAATATCTACAAGTGTCACAAATTCAACATCATGGCTCACGATAGGTTACAGCCATATAGGCAAGGTCGTGCAGCGCACAAGTTAAACTTTAAACATTTTTTGAAAATTTATTACAAGTCGACAAGGACCTCGCACTTTTCTTATGTAAAGTGGCGACCGGTCAAATTTTCTGAAACTTTGTTATGTTGTCGTCCTAGTAACCCAAAGTGTCAATTGGCACAACTCAATCCTATGACTAGTTTTCTAGATACAAGGGTGTTGGAAGTTGAAAATTGCCCTGTTTTTAGGAATTTATTTTTTCAACTCACGAGTTGGATAGAATTTCTGTTGCATACACACGTTAACTACATGTGTTAGTAAAACAGTAGTAAATACAAAAATTAAAAATATTGATATTTACAGGGTATTTCACAAATGTATGACGGTAGTTTTTTGCAAATTTTTAGTTTTTCTACTGACGTTAGGGAAGTATATTTTTGAAAGGTTATCCTCAATATAGTATTTTGACGGAAAAATATTGCGTATCAAACATTTTTTATAGAGTGTTCCATAATGAAAAGCACAACATAAAACTATTTTTTTTGAAGGAATATTTCAAAACCCTATACTTATGGATTGATTGTTGAACAAGGTAATTCCGCTACCACATGTATGTCTGTAAGCTCCAAAATATACAAGGTGGTTTATTTGTCGGAAGGTATTTTATTTCAAGAAAAGTACAAAAACCATAAACACCTTGTATTTTGAAATTTCCTTGGTCGGTTGTAACCATTTTCTCAGTATATAATAATTTTAATAAGTTCCTGAGATGTATGAGTTCTACATCCGATCCTATGGCCAGTTTTCGAGATACAGGGTGTCGGAAGTGGAGAATTATTGTTGTTTTTATCGGTTTTTTCTTCAAATTGAAAAGCTGGATTGACTATACGTTGCGTATATAAGTTTGATATCAGTTTTGGATAGATGTACCTTCATATAAAAGTAGAACTAGAAATATATACTATTACAGGGCGATTTACGATTAAATCAAAATAGATTTTGGCAAAAGATCAACTACTTCCGATGATGTGCTCCTCTTTATGGAACACTCTGTATAAAAAATGTTTGATATGCAATATTTTCCCGTCAAAATACTATATTAAGGATAACCTTTCAAAAATATGCTTTCCTGACGTCACAGTAGAAAAACTGAGATTTTGCTAAACACTACCGTCATACATTTCTAAAATACCCTGTAGATATCAATATTTTTAATTGTTTGTATTTACTAATGTATTACAAACACTTGTAGTTAACGTGTGTATGCAACAGAAATTCGATCTAGCTTGTGAGTTAGAAAAAATAAATTCCTAAAAACAGGGCAATTTTCAACTTTAACACCCTGTATCTAGAATACTAGTCATAGGATTGAGTTGTGTCCATTGATACTTTTGGTTACTAGGTCAAGTACAACAACATACCAAAGTTTCAGAACATTTGACCGGTCTCCACTTTACATAAGAAAAGTGCGGGGTCCTTTACATGAAACCAAAAATTCTGTATCAATACCAGTGGTGAAATGTTAAAATTTTATTATCTTCCAAACCAATGCTGACTGGTGATAAAATTGTACTACTACTCTACCTCTAGTTTTCAGGTTTAAGCTTACAACATTTTTAAGTTTATTTATACGCTTTTGTGGTCCGCAGTACAGATTTATTAATTTTTTAAATCTTATCGTGAGCGGTGAGCGTGATCTGCGTGATTTTTTTTAAGAGTGACTGATAGTGAAAAATTATTTAAAAATAAGGATTAATAGTTTACCTTTACATAAAGTTTTCCGAATTTATAAATACTGGCGTAATAATAGTTCAGTAGTGTTATGGTAATCAAGCTACTATTTGCTTTTTTTACAAAATGCACTTTTTCACATTAAATAGCTACAAATATAGGTAAGTATGATGGATTTAGTTGACGTTAAGTAATTTTGGCTCAATAAAGGCGCTTATCAGCATAAAGGTTATTTTAAACAATATGTTTGTATATTTATTTATTTAGCGTATGGCTTAACATCACATTACAACAATGCCATAATAAAGAAAAACAAAAACAAAAACACATATACGATTACATATAAGGACATATCAGACACTAAGTTGTAAATAATCAAACACAAGTCGAATTACAAACAAATTTTTAAATTGGATATGGGTTCAATTGACTCCTGGGTTGCCATTAGGAAGTCCTGTGGGTCACCTGCGAATGCACTTAGCGGGCATTCTTGCACAATGTGTTTAACAGTCTGCCTCTCATCACCACAGTCGCAGACCGCACAAGGAAGTTTACCCCAGGAGTCGGCGCACCTTCCGCAGTTGGTTCTAATGTGGTTAAGGGTTGACCAGGTCTTGCGAGGAAGGTCAAATTCTTCTGGTTTGCTGGAGATGCATGGCATGCTGTGGTAACTGGGTGCTATGCTACTTTCCCATTCTTCTTTCCAACGTGCATTTACATCGAAGTTAGTTTAGATTAGATTAGATTGTAGGATGGGTCGTGAAGGCCATGCTGCCTCTTAAGCTCTTCGACCTATCAGATCTTTTGTGCATAACCCTTAATCTATTTGAGGCCCGGAATTCCGAGACTTTGAGTAAAGTTTATCAGTTTCCTAGGGGCTAAGTTTTTGATATCAAAGGGCTTTAGGAAGGCCCCTTCCAGAAAAACTTGAGCCTCTTGCAGAAAAGCGCTGGGCATTCGCAAAGCAAATGTTCTGCAGTTTCAGCGAAGTTCTCGCAGTAGCGGCAACTATCACTCTCTGTTTTGCCCATCTTTTTTAGGTGGTACCTTAGAGGGCAGTGTCCAGTGAGGAGTCCCGTCACCAGTTTCAAGTCGGTTTGTCTGGAAGTCAGGAATATCGTTATGGACTTGCAGTTGAGGATTGTCCATGATTTTCTTAAATTCTCCAACCAGGGCATGTTCTTGGCGCAGTTTAGGTGGAGCTATACGGCTGAGAGGGGGCAGCCATGTTGTTGGGGTTGGTTTGATTGTCCCCGTTACAGTATATTTGTATGAATTCAATTTTTATTCAATTTAATTAATAAATATTGATGTCCAAAATGTCCAAAATTAATACATTTTTGATCGACAGGAATGGAGTAAAAATAATTTAAATTATAAATAGCAATTTATTTTTCTGCATCACTTTTGCATTAAGTTAATATTTAGATATCCATAAATCGAATTGGAATAAACTCAATATAAAACATTTTTAATGAATTGTACCTATTTACTAACAAATTTCATTTTAATGAATGTTAAAAAACCAGTTACAACAATGTTTTTTGTCTGAAATTATACAATTATTTTGTAGTCGAGAATGTACGAAGTACGCTATTTTATATTGTTATTTATAACATACAGGGTGTTTCAAAAAAAAGGTGACCCTGTCTCTAGGATAGGTAGAAAACTAAAAAATAATTGGGGTTTGCTTAGTAAAAAATTTTAGTAACGCCATCCGTATTCAAGATAAAGGGCGTTAAGAAAAAAAATTTATACACATTTATTACGATTTTGCCGAAACTACTGGAAACATTGTGATGAAATTAAATACGAATTTGTTTTAGAAGCTGATACATCCCATGAATTTGTTATTATATCTGACTATCATAGAGAGCGCGCTAGTTACACGGTTCGTACCAAGTAGTATTGAACATAAATTTTTTAAGGTTAGATTTAGTAATCAAAATTTTAAGTAAACTTAAACATCATTCAAATAAATGTAAGCAAAATGAAAGTAATGGTTTATGAAAGAGAAGAAAGCAAGACAAACTGTGAAGTTCTGATTAAGGGAAAAAGAGTGGAACAAGTAAATGGGTTTGGGTTCAAAGTTTACGAGAGATGCGACATTGATCGAATGGTGTTGGCAGGAAAACAAATGAATGGGGCACTGCATAGCTATATGAACAGCCAGAAAGTGTCAAAAAAGAAACGTCTGGCTGTGCATAGAGGAGTGTTGGTTTCTACACTTATGTATGGTAGTGAATGTTGGGTTTTGCAGAAGAGGCATGAAAATAGGATTAATGCTGCGGAGATGAGTAGTCTGAGAAGTAAAGCTGGAGTGACTCGGTTTCACAACGTAAAGAATAGTGAGATAAGAGATCGCTGTAGTGTAAAATAAGATGTGGTTACAAAGATAGATAAAGGAATGCTTAGATGGTTTGTACACGTAGAAAGGATGGATGAAGTAAGATTGACGCAACAAGTTTATAAGGCGAGTGCGAATGGACGGAAGTAGGTAGAGATCGACCTCGGCGAACATATCTCGATCAGATCAACATTGTTTTGAAGAAAGTCCAGGTCAAGAGTACCAACAACCGACAAGCATGTATGAGGGCATTGATGAAAGTAGAGGAAGCAAAAGATGTGTGTAAGAATTGTAGCAAGTGGAAGGAAGTGTTCTCTGCCTACCCCTACGGGAAAAAGGCGTGACTATATATATATGTATGTTTCCAGATGTCCCTTCCCGCACAATCCAATTATCGTAGCTCTTTTACTATATTTATTAATTGTACATTTTACACGTACCCAATCTGGACATCGACCAGTGGATTTAAATCGTAGTAGGTTGAGTTTAGCCGATATTATTACTATTTTCGAAAACTTTATTACCTGTGAACTTTTATCTCGGTTTATAATAAAAGTAATCACAATGCTTCATTGAATTTTTCGTTTAAAAGTTCTCTCTTGGTGGTCAGGATTGCAGTTGACGTTCTATGTGCAGAGAGCCATTGTTTCCAAAGTTACTCCCTTTTAATTTTATTTGACACGTGCCTGTTTTTCACTTCGCTCGATTACTGCTTGCTTGCTGTTATAATATTGATTTTAACGTAAAATAAAGATTAATAAAATAAAAGCGGTTCAAGCATTATAATGCAAATTAACCACATAATTTAGCTATTATTAAAACACTGTATACATATTTTTAGTGAAATAACTCGAACACTTCTTTTAGTTTTATCCGATTGGACACCAATGGGCATTATAAAGCGAAATAATATACGGCTCGTCAAGTGTGCATTTTGCTTATTATTACACAACGTAACTGCTATTGTACATAAATACATTTGAATCAATTAAATTAATTGCTATGGCCTTCCACAATTTGCTGACAATTAAGCCAACAAGAATTTGCTTTGAAAATTAAATGAGCGAAAATTTGCGAACATGTACCTTGCCCATCCCCAACATTTTACATTTTTTTATTAGCAGCCTTTGTTGCGAAATATTTTAAACCGAGTGTATGATGATACCTTTGAAGTTTATTAATTTTTGATAGAAATAAAATTAAAAAATACACGAGCACTTTGTTTAGTAAACACAGTCTTTAGTAATACATTAAATTCAGTGCTACATACGATTTATCATAATATTATAAGTAAAATATTACGAATAAAAATAATTTATTGAATAAATAAAATCCTGGACAAAATTAACACAAAAACTTATTAAATTTTACAAATTGCCACAATGAATTAATTATTTTAATTTAATTTTTTATGAACATTGGCTACATTAAAAGTTATACTGTAAATAGCTTCAATACTTCTCTATAACAAAATTGTAATGTCGAAAAAAATAATTATGGTGTACATTTCAGAAATTCGCAATAATTGTTTATTTAGCTATCGCCGCCGCCAATCACCGCCGCTTCTTTACACCCGTGTTTTTATCTACGCCCTGTAGTAACTCCACCCATTAGACGAGGCTGCAGCTTCAAACTAGCAGCGATACAACGACCAAGATGACTGTCCATCGAAAGTTGCTGGTGTTATTGAAATCCCCGATGTGGCAACCTTGTCACGACGATCATGAGTCTTTAGCGAGACAATCTGGCTTTGCACGTCCTTTATAACGTCGATCTCATGCTTAATGTCTTTTACTTCCTTTCTTCACTCGCCGTCAATCTTCGTGCCATCTTCTTCCTCTTTGTCAGTCATTATCTGTCCACTCCTGAACAAAGGCCTCTTTTATTAGTTTCCATGCTGTTCTGTCTTTCGCTGTATGGTACCATCTTCTTCTTTTTTTTTATCATCATCCAACCATCTCCTCTGTGGCCTGCCGACACTCCTCTTTGTTTGCCGTGGTCTTCAGCCTTGATACCCATCTGTCCACACTTAGTCTGGCAACATGCTCGGCGATTCGCTGTATTATGTCCACTACCTTCGTTCTTCTTCTTATTTCTTCGTTACGGATGTTATCTCGTAAGCTAACGCCAAGCATTACCTGTTATATAGCCCTTTGCATTGTCCTAAGGTTATTGGTGTACTTCTTGGTTAAAGCCTTTGTCTCAAGACCATATGTTGCGACAGGCAGGATGCATGTGTTAAAGACTTTTCGTTCGAGGTTTATAGTAATGTCAGAGTTTTTAACTATATGACTCAGTTTTCCAAATGCTGATGTCAGATGTCTTCTTCCATATCAGGCTACGTCGATACCGTCCAGTTATAAACCCCCAAACCTGGAGAAGTGGAATCCCAAATTTACAGGAGATGCTAATTCGTCGGTACATAATTTTCTAGAGAGGGTTAGAGAACTGAGTAGGGCTCGTAATATTTCGGAACGTCAGTTATTCGATAGCTCTATAGATCTATTTACTGGTAAGGCTTTGAATTGGTATCGAGCCAATATAGATAGATTTCACGATTGGACTAGTTTATCGGACCTACTTCGTCGTCATTTCGAACCTCCCGATTATAGATCTCGACTTTTCAAAGAAATCATCGAACGAACTAAAGACCCTTCCGAAGGCATAGTTGAATATCTTTCTTGTATGCAGGCAATGTTTAGGCGCCATGGTGACCTCCCTGATGGAGTACAATTAGACCTTTTGATTCGTAATTTGTCACCTTTTTACATCACGCAGCTTCCTGTCGTTCAAACCATCGAGGAGCTTGAAGCAGAATGTCTTAAACTAGAGACTAAAAAGTATCGTGTTGACTACTACGTACCTCCTCCTCGTAGGAAAAATCAATTTGTGGAACCTGACTTCGCTTTTGTAGACGTAGGATCCACGGCAGCCGGTTCACAACATCTTTCGAATCTTGATAATAGTCCTGTCGGCGTTAATAGGATAGATACACCTGATAGTAGTCGTCCAAACAGGAATATCGTTTGTTGGAATTGTCAGGCTACGGGACACATAAACCGGAACTGTCCAAATCCTCGGAGAATACATTGTTTTCGTTGTGGAACGCCTAATGTCACAGTTAGGACTTGTCCGAAATGCAGTAGTTCGGGAAACGGAACAAGGGAGAGCCGTTAGGTCGTGACTTTCTCTCCCCAACATTAACGACCGATTATACTTTTCCTAATAAATTAGTTTTAGATTTTGTCATCTCACATGCTCAAGGTGATCAGCGTCCCTATCTTAAAGTTGATGTGTTGGGCTATTCTATGCTAGGCCTTCTTGATTCTGGTGCTAGTCGAACTATCGTAGGATTGCCAGGATTTGAAATACTTTTAAGTTTAGGTCTTTCGTTTGGTGGCAGTGGTGGAAGTCGGTTGAGAGTTTTTGGAACGGTTGAATATTAACACGGGAGCGGAACTTCTACGGTTTCTTCTTCCATATCTGGCTGAATTTGGGGCCATCTTTATTGGATTAGGAAGATAAACCATTTAATTCTTAACTTGACCATTCTGTCGTGCCTATGTGGTGAATATTTTTGGATATTGGTGTCGAGTTAAGATCACCACTTGTGGGATTTGATGAAGTGAAGCCATCGTGAAGTACCACGTGCCGTTCCATCCACATCGACGATAAATTTCAGCGTTATAAAGACTTGCCTGATAATTTTAGCAGAAATTATTGATAATACTATTTGGTTTTTCGGTTCTTGGATCATCGATGACGTCTCAGTGAGGTTTTCAATTGGTTACATGGTATGGAATTTAATTTTATCAACTTATCAGTTATGTGTTTGATATAAGTGTTTTCAATAATTTAAAAGTAACAAGTTATTCTCATTTAATTTGTACCTGCTTCCAGTGACGTCCCAATAAAGTTTTCAATAGTTTAAAAGTAACCAAATTATTTTTCGTTAAATTTGTACCGGCTCCAAGCTGAATCTGAATTTATATATCACTGAATATAATTTATGTGGATATTGTAAGGGTTTTAAAATATTATTTTTGTAGCAAGTCCATTTATTTGGTTTTTCCTTTTTTTTGTTGTGTTAATCTTTTGCTATCAGGAATTTTATATAAAACCAATTATTTTCGAAATTTTAAATATTGTGAACATTTTCTTGTTGTTGTTTTTTTTGTTATTTTAATTCTCTTTTGTACCTCATTAGGTTTTTATTACTGTCTGGAAGATTGTTATAATTAATTTAAATATTATTTTAAGAAAGTGTATTAAATTCGTTTAAACCACTTTACGAAAATACAGAATTTATTGTAAAAAATCAGAACATCATTTTTTACTTAATTAATATATTGCCGTAATTGTAAATATAGTTTTATTTATCTAGTTCACCATAATTGTTTGTTGTTTTTCGCGTGGCTCTGCTGGTGCCTACAAGACCTAGGGGTTTCCGGCTTGTACCGTTTTAAGTCGGTAGCGCGGCTCACTTTTAGATTTTTTTCTTCTACCCTCTACGGCTGAGCTCGGGCATAATTTGCCAGTAGAGAGACCACTAGCAGAGTACTCTTTAGAGAATCTTCCTTTAATTCGACAATTTGTTCTTCTGTTTTCTGCAGTACTTGTTAGAAGAACTTTTCCTGTTATTCTAGAAGTTTCTGGGTATCTACTTTTCTTTGCACTTCCTGTTGTTCTAGAAGTTTTCGGGTATCTTCTCTCTGCTTCTTTTGTTCTACTAGAATTTTTTCGAAGTCTTTTTTTCTTTTCTCTTGACGACGTTTTTCTTCTCCCAAACAGCGATTGTCTTTTTTTAATTTTTCTTCTTGTCATCGTTTTTCTTCTTCCAATTTTTCTTCTTGTCGACGTTTTTCTTTTTCTAAACGGTGATTTTCCAACTCCTCAAATTGATTTTACATGAATCATGTTTGAATTCCTCGGTAAATTTGTGACAAAAATCTTTCTTGCATTTTTTTCGTGAACGCCGCCGTTATGCGAAAAAATTCAGGAGGTGATTGCATGTATGAAATTATGATGGATCTTTTCTTTAACAAAATTTCCTCAGCCCACCCCCTTCCGAGATATCACCCATAAAAGGTGGTGCGTAAAATTAAGTTTTAATTTTGTTGTCAAATTTAAGTAAAGATACAAACTTGAAATTTTGTAATTTCTGTATACTCGCAAAGGACTAACCACCGGTATAAGATTCATAATAAATGTTGGAAATGACCGCCCCCAGCCAAAATTAAAACTTAATTTTACTCACCACCTTTTAGGGGTGATATCTCGGAATGGGGTAGGCTGAGGAAATGTTGTAGGTACGATCCATCATAATTTCATACTGGCAATCACCTCCTGAATTTTTTGCATGAATTTAGAAAAACCTTGTATATATATATAGAAATTAACAACAGTTTGTCCAATCCAATATTTTTTTACTAACCAGTTGAGTCATCTCAAAATAAGTTTTCAGCGAATCGATGCTTCTCTAGTTTTCTTTTGAATTGTTTCAAAGGATAAATACTGCTGCTTATTGATGAGCATATGACATGTATATGACAAATAAAAGGTCGTTGATGTAAAGAAGACAAACCAAAAAACCTTTTGGAATTCCTGGGTACTAATAAAAACATTTTTCCCTCCCCGATATTTATGTTGGAGATATTTGAATTCCTAACAGCGATTACCTAGATAAAAAACTACTAAGTAGGTAATGTGCCAGGTTTAATTGTATTACTGTGACTAATTATTTATTGTCATTCACTTTTATTTATATAGTGTTCCGAATGAACCAACCCCATTTTAATAGGGTCCGGGTAAATCAACCCCTGTTATAAACTAATTCAATTCGAATGCGGTGCCATGGAGATTCGTCTAAAACAGACCGAAGTGTTATTTCACTTTCTCGAAACGTTCAAATAAAAAAAAACATTTCATATTCGGTAAGTTTATATAAATACGATTTATAAATGATTACTTCGAAAAGAGAAACCTTTCCATTTTGTTAAGAGGCTCGTAGTGTGGAGATGAACGTGGTCCAGGAAGGGTCATTCGACACGGAATCGCACTATCTTTGATTACATGTTCGTAATATTACTCGAAGTAATCCGGTGCATACATACTCTCATTTGTATGTGCATGTTGATAGCTCACCATAATTCATTCGCCCAAAATACGCCCTTCTTTATAAGTCACGTAATGGACGATATGCATTTAAATCTTTATGTAATATATTTTACTGCCTGAAAGAAAACAAGCAGTCCCACAAAATAGCATTTATACATTTCCTCGCTGACACATTACTGTTACTATTGCGATCGTATGTAATAAAATTAATTTCAGCGAAATTAGAGCTTTTATCTAAATCGGATCCTAAATGTTAAAAACATTTAATTTTTTTATTACATACATACATTTATATAGTCACGCCTTTTTCCCGTGCGGGTAGGCAGAGACCACTTTTTTCCACTTCCGCTACGGCTCTTACACACATCTTTTGCTTTCTCTACTTTCATCAGTGCTCTCATACACACTCGTCGGTTGTTGGTACTCTTGACCAGGCCTTTCTTCAAAACAATGTTGATTTGATCGAGATATATTCGCCGTGATCGACCTTTACCGACTTGTCCATTCACACTCGCATTATTAATTTATTTCGTCAATCTTCTTTCCTCCATCCTTTCTACGTGTCCAAACCATCTAAGCATTCCTCTCTATCTTTGTAACCACATCTTCTTTTACACCACAGCGTTCCCTTATCTCACTATTCTTCACTTTAACCAACCGAGTCACTCTGGCTATACTTTTCAGACGATTTATCTCCGCAGCATTAAACCTATTTTCATGGTTGTTTCTACCAATCCCAATATTCACTACCATACATAAGTGTAGGTCCAACACTCGTGCCTTTTTTGACACCTTCTGGCTGTTCATAAAGCTATACAGTGCCCCATTCATTTGTTTTCCTGCCAACTCCCTTTGCTCAATGTCACTGTCATACTTTCCATCTCTCGTAAACTTTGAACCCAAGTATACAAACTCATTTACTTGTTTCGCTCACCTTGATTTTCAGGGCATCATGCATAACATTAACCACCGCCTCAACTCCTCTTCAGATGACGCTAATATGACTTGATCATCGGCGTAAAGAAGGCATTTGACGACCAAATCATTCATTTTCAATCCATACGAACTCTCTTTCAAATCTTTTAAACAATCGTCTATGTATAAGTTAAACAGCCATGGTGAAGCCACACATCACTGTCTTGCACCTTTTTCGTTGTTAAACCAGTCCGTGTATAATATTTATTAAAATAATAATATGATTGGTCTATCGAATGAAAATATGCTCAACTTTCGGCGACTTTCAGTTGTACCGGATGTTAACGTCAACTTCGTTATTTTAAATTAAACACCCCGAATATATTTAACTTTTTGAATTGCTTACAAATTATAAATAATTTTTTATAACAAGGTACTAACCTAAATATATTGGTTTTCGTAATAATAATTATTTTAGTCAACAAATTGACGTTTTACTGTTATTTAGAAACTCAATCTATTTCGTGATAAATTATAATTAGTCAATTTTTACCATCTACATTTATTACTGATAGACAGCTTAATGTTATCCCAGAAAAATATTTTAAATTTTGTTTTACAAGGTTAAATAAAATCAACTGTAATTCTGGATTATAAAAAATGCTAAAAACTAATTTTTTTAAATGGCATACTTATTTTTTTTACCCTGTAAAATTCTATAGTAGATTTAGAAAAAATATTCTTAACATTTCCCTATACCTAAGTTAAACATTTTCCGAGATTTTTTAATTTTTATTTTCCATTATCTTATGAAATAACTTATACCCCCTTAGAGCGCCATAAATATAATTGTCAAGAGTACAGTTGTCATTGTTTTAAAGTTTGATTCGTCATATAACGTTTATTTTTTAGTACTAAAATTAGTAACAATGGCTAGATACGAATAATAAAAATAAAAAAAAAACAAAAAATCTCGGAAAATGTTTACCGTAGGTATAGGAAAATGTTAAGAATATTTTTTTTAATCTACTATAGAATTGTACAGAGTGAAAAAAAATATGTGTGCCATTTAAAAAAAATTATTTCTAGCATTTTTTATAATCCAAAATTAACGTTGATTTAATTTCACCCTGTAAAACAAAATTTAAAGTCGAGCATATTTTTATTCGATAGACCAATGCCGAAAACCCCTTATTACAAATTTTCAGATTTCTTTTCTGACTAGTTTTGCCATAACGTCCAATGTGCCATCGAGAAAAATCACCCTGTATTATTTATTATTATACCTACCTACTTAAATTATTAAGAGTCAGTCATTAATCTACAACTGATGAAAACAATTTTTTAACTGTAAGGTTTAATAAATACCATTTACTTGTCAGTAGTTAAAATAATATATTATTGTTTAAAAAAACTAAACAACACGCATTTAGAGTTAATCAAACTAAAAAATAATTCTTAATATAAGAATAAAATTACTGACGAGAAAATTAATGTCATTGTTTTAAAAGCGTGGGGTGTATTCATTCCGAAACGCAGAGTTGGTTTAAAAATGTCATACAAAGCACCCCACGCTTTTAGAACAGATACATTTATTTTCTCGTCAGAAATTTTATTCTTATATTAAGAATTATTTTTTACTTTTTAGTTTTTTTAAACTATAATTTATTTTTCGCTTTTTAGTTTGATTTGCTATTAAACAATCTCTATCTGTCTCCGTTTTGATATGCCAAACAATTTTAAAATGTAGTTTGCGAATACCGGGAATCGAACCCGGCTGCCCGCGTGGCAGGCGAGCATTCTACCACTGAACCACTGATGCAATGAACTATGTTAATATTTGTACTGCGCGCATGCGTAGTTCACGAACAGTCAGTTACAAACACACATACAAGATACAGGTGAAATTAATACAAGCGTGTTAAAAATAGTGATATTTTAATAATGTCCCGACAATACAAAATTAAAGAAAATTACAATTTTGCATGTCCCAATAAATATTCTTATTATAAAGACTGATTATGTTATTTTTTACGTCCTAAATAAATATACAAATGAAAATAATACTAGGATATTCTATTCTGAGCTGAAAATTTTCAATGAATTTAGGATTTACAGTTGATAAATTAAAATTAAAGTTAATTTTGACAAGGTCTATTTAAAACGCAACCTATTTCTTTTTTAGAAAAAATATTTTAAACAAAAATCTAGAAAATCTTAGAAATAATTTAATACCTATAGCCAAATATAAAACTCAAATTCAATTTTTTTGAATTCGTAATAAAATAAATTAATAAGTGGTGTGTACTCCTTAATTATCTTTAAAATCTCAACATTGTAATGGAGAAAGCACGTAAGTGCCAAAAAATCAGAGAGTTTAACGTTTTTTAAATCACTTTTTCTGTAACTGAAGCTTCTGAGCACAGATAGAAGCTTTTAAGAAATAAATATACGGGTCATAGAAGGAAAATTAAAAATACCTCCACAAATAATATTATTAGAATAGGTTAGGTTGATTGAAAACTCGGAACATTTAGAACAGAAAAGATTTGGGACAAGCGCATTATCAGTTTTTAAAAAAATAAAATAAGACAAAGAGATAAAAGTTGGCCATCTTTTGTTCTTATTTTATCTTATTTCTTGTATAAACGCTTTCATAGTTTTGGGCATGTTTATCTTTCTTATTTTGATTTATTTTGTTCCTTATTTTATTTTATTTGCTGTATAAACTCGCCTTAATAGGAACTTGAAATGTCGTTCGTTAACTTTATATTTTATTTCTTTGGACACAATAAACCGATTTATTAAATAAAAATGAAACGTATAAATACAATGCTCTAAATAGGAAACAGTAATGACAAATAATATGCAGGGACAAGAGCTTCCCAACTCAGCTTGTTGCTGCTTTGATTTGAAGCAAAGTGCCCCTAATTTGTATTCTGTTGCTGTCGCTGGCACCAGTCAATAATTGAAGGGATATAAGAGTGAGAAGTGGAGCAAACGGCCGCGTTTTATTGTGTCGGGAGTCTTTTAAAGTTTAATGTCTTAAATACATTCGAGCATATAATGACTCGCTCCGTCACAATGTGCATTACGTTTCGGGTTTGGATTAGAAATTAAAATGTAGAGGTTTATTACGATAATTTTGTTAAAAGCTCGCGGATGATTTTATTTTTAGGGTATTATAAAATTTAGATGCGAAGCTTTGCATTTATTAACGCAGCATTCGACCAAAAACAGATCTTTTTATTCATACTTTTTTATATTTTTATAATTTTTTTGTATAAAACATTCAGTAAGTTTTAAGATTCTCTTTAAATGGCAAAATTTATTTTAAAATTCGATTCAAAAGCTTCCCTTTGTCTATTACCTTTTTGGTCATATTTCATACACAAATATAGATATTTTGATACAAGGATGTTCAATGGTTAGGTTAGGTTAGGTCTGTCGAGCTATCACGACCCAGTGAAGGACCTAAGAAGCCAGATCAACAAAGCGACCGCCATATCAGGCTGCTTAAGACAGATAATATGGGCGAACGAATACATGCGAAAAGATAGCAAGGTCAGGATCTATAAGACTTGTATCAGGCCAATCATGACATACGGAATAGAAACCAGAAAAGAAACCAACAAAACAAAAAACATGCTTCGAGTAGCCGAAATGAAAACGCTTAGGAGTATAATGGGAAAAACAAGGGGAGACCGAATTAGGAACACTGACATCAGGGAACAGTGCGGAGTGCAAGACATCGTAAAATGGGGAAGACAAAGAAAAAGATGCTGGTACGCTCACTTAAGAAGAATGGAACAGAGCAGACTACCACGCATCGCACTTGAAGGGAAACCAATAGGGAAAAGAGCACCCGGAAGACCACCTAAGAGATGGAAGGACAGCTGGCAGTCCACCTCCCAGGAACTGATACAGAGAAACCCGCAAATCTAACAGATCGAAAGATCTTAAATATGGATAAGAATAAGTAGATGTTCAATGGTTACAAAATTATACTGGGTGATTCATAACTATTGAGATATAGGCCAAGGGCTGGTTATTTGGACCTAAATATGACGATAGGACCAAATATGCCTTAATAAAATCTTCTTTTTCTTCTAATGCGTATCCACTAACGGATGTTTGCGATAACATTTTCCATTGCTTCTCTGTTCCTTGCGGTATGTATTAGCGACTGTATATCATGTAGCGCTGTCCACTGTCCGCTGATATTTCGCAGCCAAGACATTTTTTTCCTTCCGATCTCTCTGCGGCCTTCGATCTTGCCTTCGATCAACAGATGCAAGAATTGATATTTCGTGTTTCGCATTATATGTCCCAAGTATGGCGTTTTTCTTTTTTTAATCAATTCAAACAGTTCACGTTGTTCGTTGACTCGTCTTAGAACTTCTTTGTTTGTCAGTCGGGCCGTCCAAGGTATCTTCAGGATTCTGCGATACAGCCACATTGCAAAAGCCTCTAATTTCTTAATTACAGGCGCCTTCAATGTCCAATCCTCCATACCGTGAAGAAGCGCCGACCAAACGTAGCACTTTATGAGTCTGATTCTTAGGTTAAGGTCAAAATCGGAACAAGTAAGCACTCTTCGAAACTTTAAGAATGCCTGACGAGCTTGTTCAATGCGACATTTTATTTCCTTGTCCGATGTTCAGTCTTCGAAAAGCCAAATGCCCAAGTACTTTAATTTGTCTACTCTTTCTATGGGCTTTGCGTTAAATGTAATGGTGGAACTTTCAAACATACTTAGGTTTCTAGAGATAATCATAAACTTTGTTTTTTGGTGTTGATATTTAAACTTATTGATTTGCTCTGTTCTCCTGCTTAGTTGACAAGTTGTTGTAGGTCGGGTATATTATCAGCGATTAAGACCGTATCGTCTGCATAACGGATATTGTTAATCCACACTCCATTAACTTTGATTCCCATTTCTACGTCTTCCAGAGCTTCTTGGAAAATTGCTTCCGAATATAAGTTGAATAGGAGTCGCACCCCCCTTCTAATTTGTATGGAGTTGGACATATTATTGCCTAATTTGATTTGCACTGTTTGGTTCCAATATAGGTTCTCAATGCATCTGTCTTTTTGGTCGATATCAAGCCTATTAAGGAGCTGCATTAATTTGTGGTGTAATAAAATACTGCTGTAGAAAAAGATCATCATCATCATCATCATCAAACAGCCTGTCTCGTCCACTGCTGAACATAGGCCTCCGTTAACGATCTCCATTTATTTCGATCCTGGGCATCCTGGATCCAATTTGGTGCTACTCTTTTTATGTCATCCGTCCACCGGGTCGGCGGACGACCTCTGTTCCTGAACGCATCTTGCCTAGGTCTCCACTCTATGATCTTTTTGGTCCATCTTTCGTTGGTCATTCTTGCGACATGTCCAGCCCAGTTCCACTTTAAATATGTTATTCGCTGGATTGCATCGGTAACCCCTGTTCTCTGACGTATCCGATCATTCGGAATCTTGTCTCTCAGCGTGACTCCCAACATGGAGCGTTCCATGGCTCGCTGGGCCACTCCTACTTTATTTACCGATTTTCGTGTTAGAGTTAGGGTCTCCGAACCATAAGTCAGAACCGGCAGAACACACTGATCAAACACCTTCCGCTTAAGGCATATGGGGGTTTCGGACTTAAAAATGTGTTTCAGCTTCCCATAGGCGGCCCACGTTAGCCCTATCCTTCTTTTGATTTCGCAGGTTTGATTGTCCCTGCCAATCGTAACATCATGGCCCAGATATCTGTAGGATGTAACTTGGAAGATTTCTTTTCCTTCTACTAAGTAGTTTCGGCTTGGGACTAGATTTGTCATGAAATTTGTTTTCGATGGATTTATTTTAAGCCCAACTTTATGTGAAGCAGATGTTAGTCTCATAAGCAGTTTCTCTGCCTTATCCAAGCTATCTGAAATCAGTACAATATCGTCCGCGAACCGAAGGTGACTGAAATTTTCACCGTTAATATTTATACCCATATTCTCCAACTCGACACTCTTGAACATTTACTCCAACAAAGGGGTAAATAGTTTAGGGGAGATTGTGTCGCCTTGTCGTACACCGCGCTGCACTCTGAATCTCTCTGTCTCTTCATGGAGTCTTACGCTCGCTGTTGCATTTTCGTATATATGTTGCAGTATAGCAAGAGTATCTGTGGTCTACTCGGCAGTCGGCAAGTGCTTTAAACATCTCACTGTGCTTGATGGAATCAAACGCCTTTTCCTAGTCCACAAATATTAACACGAGTGGCTTGTTGTACTCAACGGACTTCTCGATCAATGTCTTAATAACTTGCAGATGGTCATTTGTTCCGTATCCGGATCGGAAACCTGCCTGTTCTGTCGGCTGGTAGAAGTCCAATTTCGATGTTAGACGCTTAGTTAGAATTTTGGTAAACAATTTATAGAGATGAGAAAGCAGGCTAATTGGTCTATAGTTCTTCAGGTCGGCAATGTTGCCCTTTTTATGCATGATGATTATGATTGCATTGTTCCAGTTCGTAGGTGTTGTGGTTTCCATAAGACATTTATTGAATAATTTTGTTATGGCCTTTAACAGTTGTTCTCCACCTTCCCTAACTGCCTCAATCACGATGTCGTCCTCACCTGGAGCCTTATTGTTTTTCATTTCCGACATTGATTTTAGGACTTCCTCCTCTGTTATGTCAGGTATTTTCTCCGATCTCTGGTTTAAAACTCGAGGGATGTCCTCTGTGCATCTCAGCTGTTCATTATTGCAATATAAATTTGCATAGAAATCTTTCACAGTTTCTAGAATCTCTTGTTTATTTGTGACTATTTGTCCATCTGCGTTTTCCAGTTTAATGATTTCTGTCTTCCCCAAAGCGAGTTTATTTCTGAGTACTTTCATGCTCTTGTTTTCCTCTATGACCTTCGTTACCCATCTTGTGTTGTAATCTCTGATATCTTTCCGTGCGGCTCTCGATATATTCCTATTCAATATTCTCAACTGGTCTCTGTTGATTGATTGTTTGTGTATCATTTCTCGCCTTTGTTTCATAAGGTGGCGGGTGTTCACCGATAGTCTTTCTTCTTTATCACTTCTTTGGGTGCAGTGTATTTGCTGAGCTTCTCCTAGCGATTTCAGTATTGTGTCGTTCAAGTCCTCTACATCCTTTGTGTCTATATTTCCCAATTTTTCAGCTATGGTTCTTTGATACTCTTCTTTGTTTGCAACTGTATTCCATTTCTTATTTTTTGTGTTTTGGAGCTTTCTTCTCTCTTTCCTTAAGTGCAACGTTATTGTTGCTCTCACCATTCTATGGTCGCTTCCCACTGATACACGGTTGAGTACTGTTACATCTTGTATGGTTTGCTTCTTATCTGTAATGATGAAATCTATTTCATTTCTCGTGTTTCCATCAGGGCTAGCCCAGGTCCATTTCCGTTGTTCCGGTTTCTTAAAGAAGGTATTCATAGCATTTAGGCGGTGTTCTAAGAGAAACTGTAGCAGAAAGTTTCCTCTATCGTTTCTTTCTCCTATCCCATACTGTCCAAGGGAGAATTCACTCTCATCCTGCTTTCTTCCGAGTTTAGCATTAAAATCTCCAACTACCACTGTAAAATGTGTTGGGACCTTGGACATTGCCATGGCAATGTCCTCATAGAAGGTCTCTAAATCTTCATCGGAATAATCTTAATGCTGTATCTTTGGTTTAACTTCAGTACTAAGAAGCAAACTCTAGGGTTTACACTCTCAAGGTGTTCAATATTCTTAGTATGTTTCTTATGTATTATAAAACCAACTCCTTCCTCTGATCTGTCCTCATTTCCTCTAAAGTAGAGCGCGTTTCCTGATTTTAGCCTGAGCTGTTGTTCTCCTCTTCGGCGAATTTCGCTAAGACCCACTATATCCCAGTGTATCTTGCTAAGTTCTTCCTCTAATTCAAGGATTTTCTGGTCTTGCAAAAGCGTTCTTGTATTATACGTAGCAATATATAGTTTTCTTCGTCCTTGGTGGCCTGATCCTACCCGGTGATTCTTAGCACCCTCTTATCTCTGTTTGATCCAGCCACCACCTTGGCTGGGAACCAGCGATCCGCCGGGGACTGAGGGCCGTATCCTTTTCGTCTCTTTCATTTACGGGATTTTAGCCTTAAAACACCACGCTGGCCGGGCGTGTTGGTGAGTGTCTGAGTCAGCCGCCCACTTTGGGAACAGACGCTGTTTGCAGCCGCCCATTCTGGGTCAGACGCTGCGAATTTTTCACCATATCTGGCTATCCTCACTTAGTTTAGCCTGCAGGTCGATGCAGTTGCCCGGGTTGTGGCACGTGGAGCCATAAGTGAGAATTGGGTGCCCTGTGAGGACCAGTCATCGCCGACTACTCACCGGTTATACCATTGAGCACGACCGTCTTTGATGAAAGGTACTACCTCTACAGCACAACCCCAACAACCCCTAGAAAAAGATACAAGGCGTTAAATTTGAAATTTTGTTTTCATTTTTTGCTAATAATTTCACTGTAAATGTATCAATTGTTATCAAAATATTCTCTTAATTTTAATTTTTATTTGTCTTCAAGGGTAAATGAAGTAAAATTTTACAAAGCGTAATTAGTATAACAGTGATTTACCAGATCACGGTTTGTTGGCTCATCCACTCTTACAGTTATTTTTACTGAAGAACTGTTCTTCATACATTATTCTCATTATCAAAAGAAACTCATGTTGAAGCAACAGTGGCTAGGTTTCTTGGTGATAATAGTATTGAAGTATTACCGTAAATCGTAAGTAAAATTAAATCCGTCCGCCCAAAACATTAATATTTTTATAGAGTTAAATAAATTCGAATATAATCCGTGTCTCGGGTAAGATTTATTGGGTTGCCGTTGAATCAGGCAATCCCAAAATCCTGTAAAGCAAGAGAGAATTTGCTCGTTACACCTTCTCTATCTGTAAAAAAGATTATTTATTATAAACGAGACGTTGTCCTGCCCGAACGTTAATGTTGCCTGCTTTGGGAATATCACTATCAAACTAAGCGGCCCCGAAAACTATGAAATCGACACTAATATTGGCGTTTTAATAGTTTTTATGTTCTATCCCCTTTCGTAGGGATGCTAACAAAATTGGAATATCACTATCAAACTCAGCGACCCCAAAAACTATGAAATCGACACTAATATTGGCGTTTTTAATAGTTCTCATATTCTTTTCCCTTTCGTAGGGATGCTAACAAAATTGTAATGTCACTATCAAACCTAGCAACCCCAAAACTATGAAATCGACACTAATGTTGTCATTTTTAATAGTTTTTATATTCTATCCCCTTTCGTAAAGATGCTTACATAATTGGAATGTCACTATCAAACTCAGCGACGCCAAAAACAAAAAACTTTAGACTAACTTTTTGCATTGTCCTATACTATCCCTTTTTTACCTCTTTCAACGATTAATTTAAATATTACAATCACTGAAAAATCAATACAATTATGTGATTCTTCAAACGCAAAAAAAGTACCTAAAGGGATGCTTTCCGCGACCTATATATATATATATATATATATATATATATATATATATATATATATATATATATATATATATATTACGGTTCTTACACACATATTTCGCTTCTTCTACTTTCATCAGTGCTCGCATACATGCTCGTCGTTTGTTGGTTTGGCCTTTCTTCAAAACAATGTCGATCTGATCGAGATATGTCCTTTTTAGGCAGCGGACACCTGGCATGTCATGCCAGGTTTTATATTGATGTTTAACTATTAGTTATTTTAATTTTCCAGCCATGTGTACGAATAGTATATCATCGACTTGCTACGGTTCTCACACACATCTTTCGCTTCAACCACTTTCATCAATGCTCTCATACATGCTTGCCCATTCGAAATGGTACGGAATAATAAATCCTACTAGTAAATGCAAAACGCTAACATAGCGGTTTTATATGGTCCGCAACAGCTATTATAGTGTGGATTATTATATTTTACTTGAGCCACCCTGTTTTATTTGGAAGCCTGCCGCAAACAAAAAGGTTTTATCAGAAAAAAGGTCTTTTTCTACCTGCAGTGGTGTAACTATGGGTATTACCATATAAATAAAATAAAACAAAACAATTATTTTAATTTAAAATGCTTGTTATACTTACTACAAAAAGTAGTTAGACTGGGTTGTAGTGATATATATTTAATAAAATGATCTAGTTTCCACATTTTTTTCTTCTTCTGTTACTACATGTTCAACGAACTTATGCCATTTTTTGGAATCGATTTTTTTTAAAGATTCACCAAAGAGAATTTTAATATTTTTTATTTTATACGTCGTGTTTCTCCTTGCTACAAAACTTTTTACTTGGGCCGAAACGAAGCGTTCAGTGGTATTTAGTTCGCAGTGATAAGGGGGCAGAAGAAGAATAGTAACATTTCGTTTCTGTCAATTTTGTCAACTATATACTTCGAGAAGCAAGCTTTATTTAAAGACACTATGGACGACAGTTCCTTTTTCACCACTACTGTTACGAGCCGGCCCTGTGTCTGTTGGCGTCAGCGAGTCGATCACAATTGGGGGACAGCTTTATTATGCCGGCGCGGCGATTGTAACAAAAGAAAAGACCGGCAAATTCTAGAATACTGCGTTTAATAGTTCCGAAATGGTAAAAGGATTATTCTGGCACTCTCTAAAAAAAGGTCCAATAGTTTCGAATGATGACGATTCTTCTAGAATTATGATTTGGAAATACACGCGGTCACGAAGAAGTCAGTTTAAGTTTAATTAGTTCGAAGTCAAGTATTTAAAGTAATTGTAAAGTGAATATCTAAGTGATTTGTAGAGTAAAATTTATTGTGTAAAAATATTGGAATAAAGAATGTTTAGTTATTGTACTGAGAGTAAATATCGTAACAATACTTTCGTCAAATATTACGCTTTTTTGTCCAAGCCACTGAATAATGTACGCTTTTCTCCATGAACTAGTCGGTATTTTGTCAACTTTTCTGGAATGATAACTCGCATTGTCCATCATTATCACAAAATTAAGTGGAATGAGGTCTAACATTTATTCAAAATATTCTTCGAATACATCGCCGTTCATATCTTCATGGTAATCGTCAGTATGATTTGACTGAAACATTAACAAACCGCCCTCAACAAAACCATCAACACTTCCAATCAGTCGCTTTCCTTTTCTAGATGGCGGATTTAGTCCGGTGGAACAACCTTCTAAGAATGCTTGACGAGAACTTAAAATATTTTTTTGTTGCCACATCTTTTCAATAGTGTATTTTCATTAAGCCAAGTTTGGTCCAAATAATAAATATTTTGATTCCCCCTTCGAAACTGTTTTATCTGTCTTAAATAATGTCTCCCCCAGCAAATAATTTCATCTTTTTCGATTAAGATCGATTTCCTATTTTTTTTTCCCAGTCGAAATTCATTTCTTTTAAAGTTTTTTACAATTTATTTCTGCTTATCGTTAGCGACATATTTTGGTCTTCTTTCAAGGCTCCTAGAATTTTGCCGAGGGTTGGTATTTCTGTTTTAAAATAAAACGAATGCACTGTTCTTTTAATTCCAAGTTTGTAGTCTTCATCGATATGCACAGTTTTTTTTCCTGGGATGGTATAGGTGGTTGCGGAGCCTCACTTTTTCCTTCGCTCCTTAATTTATATACTGATGATTTTAAAATTCCCGTCATTTGCGAACACATTTCCACAACAGTATCATAACTATACAGAGGATTTTGGTGTTTGAAGCGTCATGTACATTAAGAATAATAAATTTTTTGTTAACACACAATGGACATTGTCACTCGTTTCACTGGAACAAAAACTGAAGTAGCCATTTTAATTGACACACTAAGTATAAGTGACGACACAACACTCACCACGAGGTATACAGGCTTGGACATTAATGTATATTCTTCAGGTAGTAATATTTGGTGTATTTACACGGGTTCTACTTCAAACATACAAAGTGCGTGCGCATCACATCCTCCTACCATTTGAGATCACCCTTTCACCTGGGTACTGGATAATAAACATTGATTGATATTTTTCGTAACGACGTTTCATTTCCAACTACGTTGATAAAGAATCCATATTTTAACAAGTTACAAAAAATGTCACTTTATATTCCAAAATTAGAAAAATACATTTTCCACTTTTTAACCAGCCCAATTAATTACGCATGTGTACAGCACTTAGAAAATGATTTATTACTCCGTACCATTTCAAAATAGAGTGTGACGTTTGGGTCTTCTTTGCGCAGTTGGTTGTGTTATAAGATGTAGAACAATACGATAGTCTGTAATTTTTTACTTTGTTTTATTTCAAGATTACGTGCAATAATATAGTTTGGAATGAACCACGGAGCATTCACAATAGTTTGAAGAACTTTAGATAGGAAGTTTTCCAGTAATTTGATATTGGATGTGGATGCTGTACCATAGAGCTGAATACTATTGGATTGGTATTGCTGTACCCCAGAATTTAATACCGTAAGTCCAAATAGTTCCTTTGGTTCTAGGAGCACTTGTCTTTTTACCCAAGCAGGTCGCTGGCCTCACTTGGAACCCTCCTCTTTTTTCCGGGCTTGGGACCGGCTGTATTGGTCAATAAGCTACTCAATCCACCTATTGACCTCTACAGACTGATGATGCTGTAATCGTATCGGAAGACGAGGACAACCTACAGAGACTCTTACACAAGTTCCAAAAAACAGCTGAAGAATTCAATATGCAAATATTCGTCAAGAAAACCAAATCGCTAACAATATCCAAAGAACCGAGAAGATGTAAACTCGCAATCTATGAGCAGAGTGTAGAACAAGTGATGTCCTTTAAATATTTAGGAGCTAATATAACTAGCACTAGAAATATTAAGGAGGAAGTAAAAGCTCAAACAACAAAGGCATCTCTAATCTCAAGATTCTTGAGAGACATAATCTGGAGAAATAAACACATGAGTACCAGAAGTAAGGTCAGAATATATAAGACATGTGTAAGACCGATTATGACATACGCGATAGAGACCAGAGCGGAGAACACGACTACAAAGCGACTTCTTAGATCAACGGAAATGCGAATTCTTAGATCGATAACTGGCTATACCTTACTTGACCATAAAAGAAGCGAAGAGATAAGGGAAATATGTGAAGTCCAAGACATAGTAAGATGGGCAAGAAACCGAAGAAGAGAATGGAGAGACCATGTTAGCAGAATGCCAAACGACCGGCTGGCAAAAATTGTGAGAGAGAAGCGGCCCAACACACCACGCCCAACTGGACGCCCACCAAAAAGATGGTATGATAGCTGGTCTTCAACGTCCCAATTGTTTTTGGGCAACCTTTGAGGCAAACACAGGACGTAGTCCTAACGTAAGAAGAAGAAGAAGAAGAAGTCCAAATAGGTTTTAGGATGGCATTGTAGAGCAGTATCTTATTATTTATTAATAATTGTGATAATAAATAATCAAAGGGATGAAAATAAATGTGAACAAAACGAAAGTAACGGTTTTTGAAAGAGAAGAAAGCATGACAAACTGTGGAGTTTCGATTGAGGGAGAAAGAGTGGAACAAGTAAATGAATTTGTGTACTTGGGTTCAAAGTTTACGAGTGATGAAAAGTATGACAGTGACATTGAGCGAAGGGTGTTGGCAGGAAGACAAATGAATGGGGCACTGCATAGCTTTATGAATAGGAGATGAGTAGAGAGAAGTATAGCTGGAGTGACACGGTTGGATAAAGTAAATAATAGTGAGATAAAAGAACGCTGTGATGTAAAAGAAGATGTGGTTACAAAGATAGAGAAAGGAATGCTTAGATCGTTTGGACACGTAGAAAGGATGGATGAAGGAAGATTGACAAAACAAATTTATAAGGCGAGTGTGAATGGAGAAGTAGGTAGAGGTCGACCTCGGAGAACATCGATCTCGATCAGATCAACATTGTTTTAAAGAAAGGCCAGGTCAAGAGCATGAGCATGTATGAGAGCACTGATGAAAGTAGAGGAAGCAAAAGATGTGTGTAAGAACCGTAGCGGAAGTGGAAGGAAGTGGTCTCTGCCTACCACTAGGCGTGTTTGTGAAGGTTACCTGGACTGACTTGGCATTATTTGGTCTGATGCGCCATTTGATAAACCAGTAGATCTATATGAATAAAGTAAATTAACTTTCACAATAATAACAGTGTTAAAATTTAACTTGCTATAAAGAATAATATTTAATCAATTTAAACCTTTAAGTACCAATACAGAACGCCAATGACCGGTGATTCCAAAAATTAATCCCTCTGACTGCGCCACGTATTTTCATAAATTCATTATTTTACGATTGTTTTAGCACGTCTGCACTTGACGTAAATTTCAGTCCTAGGGCAGAAGATATTTCTTACCTGTTATTTGCGTTTGCGTCTATGGTTCTCGACGGGGGATTAAAACGGTGTGGCAGCCGATGCAGCATGGTTTCGACATTACTCTGATTGCTAGGGACGCTGCCGAAGTTGCTGACGTCGGTTACCCACATATATCAGTTGTAGTCGTCCATACCCAAACGATTCAATTCTCTGATCGTCCTTCCGCTCTCTTCCTTCTCGACCCGTGTTATACGACACCATTTTGTTTCGACAATTTTGTTGTGTAACTTGATTAACATTACGCAATGTTTGGGTATCGCAACCGAAAATTTACATATTCCTACCGTATATCCTTCAAAAACAGATACTAAACTTACGAGACAGATGTGTATCGCATCGTATCTCTGGAAAGAAACATTTACACAGTTTCGAGTCAAGCAAAAGTTTTTTTATTTCAAAAAATCCGTCTTATCGTTTACTTTATACACGTCTTAAATTTAATTGAATTATTTTATAAATATCAGTACATCAGTAGTATTGTTCCAGATCTCACTTGTTTTATTAGATTTAAATTCAAAATTTTAAACGTTTTGTACACACCTGATGTTCGTGAACAACACAATAACTATTGAAAATTATGAGCGCAGGTTATGGTTAATTAAATGAAACACGTATGGTTGGTTCTTTGTATATTCTATTTTGTATTGTCGATCAGAACAGTATGAATATTTACAAGAGACCAAAATTACTTTTATTATTTTGAAATACCCTTCCTCACTAAATTAGAGGGCCGATAAATATGGAGACCAGATGTTTATTGGTTTCAATCTCTGGGGTGGTCTCCCTTACCTAACGGTTTATTTTATTACACCGCTTTAGTAAGTATCAAGAGTTTTATTTTTGAATCATAAACATTATTTATTTTTCAATGCTCCCACTCAAAAACAAAACGAATAAAAGTTTATTTATACTATTCAGTTAACTACAAAATTATATACAAAAGAATTAACATTAATAATGGCTATTGTTTGCCATAGCGCTCCGGGACGACACTCTGATGATTGGTAGTGTCATTTGACTTACAAGTAAGGAAAACCCTACTCACCACCATGTAAACCAATATTATATCTTATAAAACAAAACTTTTCTGCTGGAAGCGGTTTTGTGAAGGCATCTGCGAGTTGCTCCCCTGTTGGAATATATTTTGGGATTATTTTATTTTGTAATACTCGATCTCGAGAGAAATGATATTTTATGTCAATATGCTTGGTTCTTTTATGGTTTGTGGGATTATTGGCTATACTTATGCAGCCGGTATTATCTTCAAAAATTGGGATCGGTGATAATATATTTAATTTTAGACCAGATAATAACTGTTTTAACCATACGGCTTCTTTAACACATTCAAAAAGAGCCATATATTCAGCTTCAGTTGAAGACGCAGCTACTGAATTTTGTCTCCTTGAATTCCAAGAAATTGTACAATTTCCAAAAGCTTTAAATAAATACCCCGTGGTACTCTTCCTATCTTGATCATTATTTCCCCAAACAGAATCCACATAGCCTTGAGAGTAAATGTGTGAGACTGATCAGCGTGCCGAGTTCTTCGGCCGAATGTGGCCAACGGTGGTACAAGAGTTTTTATTTCTCTGGAACATCTGCCATGGAAATATCTGTAGAGCAATGACTGGTCTGCAACTCTTCTTCTATGTTCTAGAGGGTGAAGGGTATCTGTGAGAGTTGAGCTGTTTATCAAGCGAATGGCTCTTTTCTGAATGGAATCTAGAAGACGATGAGAATACCTTGGTGCTGAACCCCAAATGTGCGAGCAATACTCCAGTAGAGGTCGAATTTGAGCCTTGTACTTCGTCAACAGTTGATCAGGAGTAAAAGACTTTCTGGTTTTCCACAGAAAACCTAGCCTCTGGCTTGCCGACTTTGCGATGTTAGCAACATGGTCATGCCAAGACATATTATTGGACACCGTGACTCCCAAAATCGAGATGGAGGAACTTGGTTCAAGGGTATTTCCGGACATTGTGATGGGAGGATTTAAGGAATTCACTTTCTTGGAAAACGTGGCACTTTGTGTTTTTTGGGCGTTGAACTGAACAAGATTGTTGGTTCCCCACTCGACGATTGCTTTAAGATCTCTATTGATGGAATCAACCTGTTCCTGCCTGAGTCTATTAATATCATTCACCGAAAGTGATCGATAGGATGTGAAAGTTGAGACAAGTGTGCTATCGTCTGCGAAACTGTAAATGGGGTTCGTGGTGGTATATTTTTTTCTAAAACACCTTTGTCGAGAAAATATAAGCACGGATCTACCGCTGAACTTTTAAAATAAAGTTTTTTAATTGTTTTATCAAAATGTTCAAACCAACATCTTGATGATTGTTTTAAACCATAAATTGATTTGTTTAATTTACATACTTTGCCACTATCTACTTTTATGCCCTCAGGAACCTTCATGTAGATTTCTTCCTGTAATATTTCATTTAAAAATGCGGTTTTTACATCTATGTGATGGATTAGTAATTTATATTGATTTGAAAGAGGAATCTAAAAGTAGATATACGCGCAACTGGCGCATAAGTTTCATTATAATCACTCAAGTATTGTTGACTAAAACCTCTTGCAACTAATCTTGCCTTATACTTTATAGGATTTCCATGTTCATCAATTTTAATAGTAAATACACACTTATAGTCAACAATATTTTTATTGATGGGTTTATCATGTTTTGTTTAAAAGAAGAGACTCAATTTCATCCTTTATGGCAAGCTCCCACTGTTTCCGATCCTCTCTTACTTTATTTCTCTCTTACTTTATTTCATTGTAAGAATTTGGTATAGTGCTCACAAGTGTGTGTGCATTAAGTATAATATTATTCGTATACCCTTTTATATTTGGATCTGGATAATCAGTATAGAGAGGCCGAGGCATGTTTTTGATTCTTTCACTTCTTCTTAAATTTTCAAAAGTGGATTCATCTTCATATTATTAATTTTTCAATAATAACAATACTTAGTTACTTCCAATTTAACCAGAAACGAACCTAATTTTTAAAATTTAAATGACACACTATACAGGGTTTCTACTTTCTAGTTGTACCATAAACTCGTTCAAATGCTGAGGCGACTTGACATAGATCAAAAAGACATACGCTCTTTTGTAAATTTGTACTGGAACCAATCAGCTGCAGTTAGATTTGACAACGAAGTTACAAACGCAGGGATGTGTCCTCTCTCCACTTCTGTTTAGCATTTACTCTGAAAACATATTCCAAGAATCTCTCGAAGGACAACAATTAGGCATCAAAGTAAATGGCACATGGATCAACAATATACGGTATGCAGATGACACTTTGACCTCCAAAGGCTCCTTATGGGAATTAACATCAACATCAAAAAGACAAAATTCCTAGTAATCACCCGCAAATTGGATGAGTTCCAGAATGCGAAACTCTCATACGATAGTGAAGACATAGAACGAGTAAAAAAGTTTAACTATCTGGGGACTTGCGTATGTGAAGACTGGACTTTAGACGTAGAAATCAAATGCCGGATAGAAAAAGGAGCTCATTCATGAGATTCAAAAACGTTTTTATGAACTCTGACTTTGACCTCAATCTCAGAATAAAAATTTTACGTATGGTCCGTAGCGTTTTATGGTATGGAAGCCTGGACATTGAAGGTTAGCACAATAAATAGGCTGGAATCATTTGAAATGTGGATCTATTAAAGAATCTTAAAAGTCCCATCATCATCAATCGACCAATCGCGTCCACTGCTGGACATAGGTCTCCCGTAGCTTTTTCCATCCTTGCCGATCCTGTGCTGCCTCTATCCAGTTGGTCCTTATCCTTTTGATGTCGTCGGTCCATCTGGTTGGTGTAAAGTATTCTTCTCTATATTAGATACGACCTTATCACCTCTTAATGAAAGATTCAAGAGGTTAAAACTACATTAAACGTAAATAAAATGTCTATATTATATAATAAAATATTATTTACAGAATGGCTTCAAAACATGTACTCAAAAAGTTTCATCTATTATCGAGTTTTTTGACGACAATAAATAATTAAAAAGGGGGAAAATGCTTTGGAATTAAACTATGTCCTTCAGATGCAATTTGATGCAGCATGAAAGATTAAACTTATAATATTAAGGTAGTTAAAATCATTATCACCACTTGCAAAGCAAACTCTAACTGTTATGTTAGTACCTTATAAGTAATATTCAAGCTTTCCTCTCTTCTATCTTTGCAGGGAATTTAAAAAAAAATGTTTGCAATCACGTACAAAACACGTAACCATTGTTGCAGATACTTTATATTTATTTATAAACACTACACTAAGCTTTGGTATACTTATTTATAATTTAATTGAATTGTGATCAATAATCACATAGATACCCTGAAACTTATTTGAATGGTGACAGTATTTTTTCACAAAATAGTTACCTCTACCTGTCTCCGTAAAGGGGTGATAATTATTAGGTATTAATACTTATTAGTAATACCAAGAATATCCTATTACTTATTGATTATTGACGCACAATAGATTTTAAGAATCTCTTACGGGATTTTCAATGCAATTTATTATTGTTTGGAAATTTTTTTTAAAAACCGCGCATCCCGTGACATATAATTCATTAAAAAGGGGAACTTATGCTTTTGTGTAACTTACTTTCACATTAGTAATGGGCATTTGCTCTGTTGTATGTATCTCTACTATATTTCATTCAACTCTTTTATGTTTCTTGATTCAATTTAGAGTGGTTGTCTTCAACTTAAGATAGCAGTTAGTTGTTTCGAAATAACGATAATAAATCGATTGTAATAAACCAACTTGCACTTAGGTATCTAATTTAACTTTTCGAAATGTTCAAAACAGGTATTTATTATATTGGGTGGAAAGTGAGCATTAGATGCGTTAAAATCAACAGAAAACGGGGAACGGGACGAAACGGAAGTTAGAGTGGATTTTCGCAGAGAGCATCGGATAGAAGTGAGTCGGTTGCGAGAGTGCCTGCTGAGTCCGTGATTGAATTACGGATTCGAATAAAATCAGGGCGTAAATTGGATCTGACATAAAGAGATTCTCACCCATTACTATCACATTCAATTCTACGATTTTCGCTGGTTAACTAACTCGCTCATCAATTCAGGACTACACAAGCTCTTTTTACACAAAGTTATATACTTACATCGAATAAATTTCAATTTTTAAATGAATAGATGTTGTTTATCAAAAAAATAAGAATTCGTTTAAAATATTAAGTCTGTGATTGTGACAATACCATGTTTCTTGCATACACATACATACATATAGTCACGTCTTTTTCCCGTAGGGGTAGGCAGAGACCACTTCCTTTCCCACTTCCGCTACGGTTCTTACACACATCTTTTGCTTCCTCTACTTTCATCAGTGCTCTCATACATGCTCGTCGGTCACTTCTCTCTCCTTATGCATACGTCTTATACTTCCACGTTGGTTATTCTCTCTACCCATGAGTTCTTCAATATTCTTTGGTATATCCACATCTTAAATGCCTCCAGTCTCCTCATGTCAGTTACCTTCAGCGTCCAGGCCTCCATCACATAGTATAGTATAGACAGCATGTAGCATCTTATCAGCCGTATATTTTTAATTCAAGGTTTAAATCTCGGCAGCAGAAAAGCCTCTTTATTCTTGTAAAGGTGCTTCTCGCCTGTTCTATTCTGATTCGTATTTCTTGGAAGCTGTCATTGTTCTCATTAATGATCGTGCCTAGGTATTTGTATTGTCTTACTCTTTCAATAGGCTGGTTCCTCACATATGTCTTACGATTGTCTCGAGTTGTTTTTGTTATCGGCATATATTTTGTTTTGCTTATGTTTAGTGATAGTCCATATTCTGCGCTTACTGTGACCATTCTGTTAATTAGCGTCTGTAGGTCTTCGTGTGTTCCAGCAAAAATAACTGTATCGTCAGCGTACCTCAGATTATTTATTGTCATGCCGTTAATTTTAATGCCCATGTCCTGATCATTAAGTGTCCTATTTACAATGTCCTCCAAGTACAGATTAAAGAGGATTGGTGATAGTATACACTCCTGACGAACACCTCTTTGTATTTCTATTTCCTCTGATGTCGTGTCTTCTATTCGTACTGCTGCTTTTTGGCCATAGTATAGGTTTGAGATTATTCTTATGTGTCTGAGATCTATCGTTCTCTTGACCAATGTTTCTATGAGTTGGTCATGTTTAACTTTATCAAATGCTTTATTGTAGTCTATAAAACAGGCGTATATGTCTTGGTTTATGACTAGGCATCTTTGTGATAGGACATTTAGTGCAAATGGTGCTTCCCTTGTTATTTAATTATTTTTAATATCATCCATAATAAACAAATTGACATAAAAAATATTTTATGTTCTTTTCTATGCCCATTTAATTAAAATTTTTATGTTATAGTAAGTATTTTGTATATTAATTCTACTACTATTATAAACGCGAAAGTTTGTGAGTATGAATGTTACTCTTTCACGCAAATGGTTTTTAATGAAACTTTACAATAATGTAGCTTATATATAAGAATAACACAGACTATAATTTATAAAGATATTGTGTGAACCTACTACTATTTTAAACGCGCAAGTTTGTGAGTATGTATGTATATATGTATGTATGAATGTTTGTTACTCTTGCACGCAGCCTGTCCTATACGGAGAGAGCATTCCATTTGCGACGGAAGTGAAATACCTGGGTGTAGTTCTGGATAAACGACTCACCTGGAACGCCCACTTGGAAAAAACAATAAACAAAGCCAGGTTTTCTCTCTGGAATCTCAGAAGAGTATGTGGCAAATCTTGGGGAATGAACCCCAAACAGATTTACTGGATTTATCAAACAATGATAATATCTATGGTCACGTATGGTTCAGTAGTCTGGTGGACCAAAGGGTTACAACAGACAGCTAGAGCAAAGCTTGCTGGCCTTCAGCGGCTGGCATGCCTGGCCATAACTGGAGCTATGTCCAGCACACCAACGGCAGCGATGGAACACCTCCTACATCTCCCTCCCCTAGATATTCTCTTAGAGAGGGAGGCCAGGATAGCTTCCTATAGATTCCTGTCTTTGGAAAAGCAAATAAATGGAGAGCAACTCGGAGATCACTCCGGGATACTGAGTGAAACAAAAAACCACCAAATTCTCGGGATGGTTCCTGACTTGCTAGCTACAAAAATACACGTAGGAAAGTCGTTCAAAGTCCTCTTTCCGGAGAGAGACGAATGGATGAGGGGACAAATCCTCTTCCCAGAGACTGAATACGTAATGTACACAGACGGCTCAAAAACCCCAGATGGAGTTGGGGCCGGTGTTTTCAGCAGGAAACCAAAGATTGAAATATCTACCAGTCTTGGCAGGTATGCCACAATCTTTCAGGCTAAAATATTCGCTATCGAATTGTGTGCAAGAGAGTTGACCAACAGACCTCTAGCAAACAAAAACATAAATATAATATCAGACAGCCAGGCCGCTTTAAAAGCACTGAGCTCCAACAAGATAAATTCTAAACTTGTATGGAATGGCATCGAATCCTTAGAGTACCTTGGTGCGAACAACAGGGTGACCCTACTGTGGGTACCTGGGCACCAGGGGGTGGAAGGAAACGAAAAAGCCGACACCCTTGCAAAACAGGGGGCCGAATCTGCGTTCACTGGACCAGAACCGGTTTTTGGAGTCACCACAAGTGCCGCCAAAACAATTATTTCGGACTGGGCGGAGAGGAAAATACTCACGTACTGGTCCGACTTACCAGGGCTAACCCACTCGAAGGCGTTTTTACCGTTACAACCCTCGAGAAACACAACTAAGCAGATCCTAGAATGGAGCAGAAATGACCTGCGTATTCTAACAGGACTGCTTACGGGACACTGTCGTCTGAGATACCACCTCAGAAAGATAGATCTGAACCAACAAACGGACTGTCGGTTCTGCTGCGTGGAAGACGAAACTGCTGAACATATACTATGTTCATGCCCCGGCCTGGGAAGAATAAGGTTCAACATATTTGGTTACACTAACCTAGAACCTACCGATTTTAAAAAAATCTCACCCTATACAACCATGAACTTCGTAAGAAGGGCTGGATTGTACGGTGAACTGTAGCCTCTAGGGGTGAGCCACAATAGACCTACTAAGGGTCGCGGTGGAGGGGCGACCACGCCCCACTCACATAAAACCTAACCTAACCTAACCTACTCTTGCACGCAAAAACTACTAAATGGATTTTAATGAAACTTTACAATAATGTAGCTTATACATCAGAATAACACATAGGCTATAATTTATAAATGTATGTATGTATGGATATTGGCAGCAATCAAAATCAAATTGATATTAGTTAAAATCAAATTAGCTTATGAAGGGTAGAGGTAAGGAAAGTCATCTCATATAGTAGAAAAATTAAAAAAGTGTCCAGCTGTAAGCTATAAATAACAGTTCAAAAACCTTCCAGAATGGCACTGGTGTGGACAAAGGGTATGGTATGAATGTAGCAATTGTAAACGAATTGAAGTATGCCGAGTTAAAATATTTAGTATTATTGTCTACTAAAGTAGCGGAAGTTTTTCTTTCCTTGTTTATTTCTCAATCCTACTCTAATAATATTTGGCGCTTCCTTTAAAATTTACCCTGATGCTAATGTGGCGCCACCCTAATTTAATGCATTTGGACGGACACTTTTTCATGTAGACAGATGATTCGCCTTACCTCTACCCTCCATAAATTAGCTGCATAAATTTCTAACTGGCATTGGTAAATTTCAAATTTGGTAAATAAATTGACACTTGTCAGTTTTAAGTTTCTTTGTCAGTGTAAGTGTGTATTATGTTATTTTGAAAAAAAAGATAGATTTTAGTTATTTACTATATAAATGGGATAAAGGAATCATTAATATTTAAGTGTGTAAATTATATGTTAGTGCGTAGCACGAATTATGTAAGCACAAAAATGATTATTAAATTTTGGTATAAAGATAGATGGATAAATTCCTTGGAGAAAAAAATAAGCTAGACGAAGTACTAATCTTACGCAAACTAAGTCGCGGGTACCATCTAGGATAATAATGTTAATATAAGACTGATTTCGTTACTATTTTGTGAAATTAAAATATTTAAAATTAATAAATATTTAAATTATTATTATTATAAAATACTAATATTATATTTATTTATTTTTACTTTATTATATTACGTAACTGACCGCTATCGGTACTAAGTATTCGCACGGGGTCACCTCTAGTATAATATAATGTTTTAATTTATATTTTACTTTATAGATTGTCTTGAGAAAGAAAATATAATTTTTCGAAAGCTTGACAAAATAACGAAGAATTTCATTTAAATTGGTCATTACTGACTGCAGCCCAATTAAATAATTTGATTATATATTTATATATATATATATATATATATATATATATATATATATATATATATATATATATGTATATATAAATGTAAGCAAAACAAAAGTAATGGTTTTTGAAAGAGAAGAAAGCATGACAAACTGTGGAGTTTCGATTGAGGGAGAAAGAGTGGAACAAGTAAATGAATTTGTGTACTTGGGTTCAAAGTTTACGAGTGATGAAAAGTATGACAGTGACATTGAGCGAGGGTGTTGGCAGGAAGACAAATAAATCGGGCACTGCATAGCTTTATGAATAGCCAGAAAGTGTCAAAAAAGGCACGTCTGGCTGTGCATAGAGGTGTGTTGGTTCCTACACTCATGTATGGTAGTGAATGTTGGGTTTGGCAGAAGAAGCATGAAAAATAGGATTAATGCTGCAGAGATGAGTAGTCTGAGAAGTATAGCCAAAGTGACTCGGTTGGATAAGGTAAAGAATAGTGAGATAAGAGAACGCTGTGGTGTAAAAGAAGATGTGGTCACAAAGATAGATAAAGGAATGCTTAGATGGTCTGAACACATAGAAAGGATGGATGAAGGAAGATTGACGAAACAAATTTATAAGGCGAGTGTGAATGGACAAGTCGGTAGAGGTCGACCTCGGAGAACATCGATCTCGATCAGATCAACATTGTTTTGAAGAAAGGCCAGGTCAAGAGTACCAACAACCGAAGAGCATGTATGAGAGCACTGATGAAAGTAGAGGAAGCAAAAGATGTGTGTAAGAACCGTAGCAAGTGGAAGAAAGTGGTCTCTGCCTACCCCTATGGGAAAAAGGCGTGACTTTATGTTTGTATATATATATATATATATATATATATACAATAAATTCTACCTGGTATTGACGTAACTCACATACCACGTACCAATTTCCAAATACTACCAATACTTGTTACCCAACAATTGTTATCTAGTATTAGTCTGCTAATACTAATTACAGCTGTACCAGTTGTATTAGCACCTATAGATGAAAAAAGAGTTTTAAATGGACTCCACAGGATATATGGTTTATTTTATTTTCTTTTTAACGTTATTATTTTTGTAACCATTTGTTTATTGTATCTTTTAAAATTGTTCTAGCAAGAATACTCGGTAAGTAAGCCAAATTTCTTTGAGACTACCAAAAAAATCGGTTAATTTAGCAACGTTATCTAATTAACTGTTTAATACATTTCTTCTTGCCATTTTTTTCGCAAAAAACACTCCATCAGTCTTAGCGAGTCTCACGTTTCTCATTTTAACAGAAAATAAATCCAACGATTTCAAAGAGCAGTCAAACCTCCTCGATCGTTCACCCCCCCCACCCTTGCGCTATCGCTGGAGACAAATCGATACACCGTCATCAAACGTTCCGATATCCCCGATAGCTCTGACATGCACTGGTGGTGACAAATAACCCCGAGGGCAGAGGTCATCCAGGGTAACGTAAGGAGTGGGGCGCCAATGCGCTGAAAGACCAACACAGACCAATGGGATTATCGCAACTGCACCAATGAACGTACTGATCTGCCAACCGCCACTGTTCATGAATCAAAGTGGAAGATAGACTGTGACTGACTTTTGTCGGGGTTGCGATGCCGTCGATGAACAAGAAAACTTTATCTAATCAAAGATAATGTGATCTTCTCTATACAACTAACATTTTACTCTGGCAAAATATGTACTACTATTATAAATTATATATATATATATATATATATATATATATATATATATATATATATATATATATATATATATTTATGAATTTCAAAAAAATCCAAACAGTAAGAGTTAATCAGTTTTATTAAAATGTATAAATAATGGATTTGTGTTCAATTAAAATGGCTACATGTTCACACTAATATACTAAAATATAACGCAAGTTATTCGAGGCATGCTTCAGATTAAATTATTTCGTATTTTAAAATGATGATATTTTCATGTTGAAGTTGCTCGAGGTCGTCCAGATTCATGACGACGGTTATGGTTTCCTTCTTCAGTCCTCCTAGACTGTTGACACACTCTACATCTTATGACGTCGAAAATGTGTGATTAAAATATAGCTTTCCGCATACCATAAAATAAATAATTATAATTGTTCCTAAATCAGCGCTTTGTATAATGACTTATTAACTAAATAAAGCATAAATCGCTACGAAATATTGTTTTAATCTGCAGAAAGCAAATTTAAATATCAATGGTCTGGGTGCGACCCGAGAGGTCCACTAACTTCCCAGTGAAAAGAATGAAAAAATACCATATGTTTTGTTGTTATAATTATTATTAAAATTATTCTAAAAAACGATTTCAAATTTTTTATAACAAATTATAATTGTCATTAACAATATTCTGTTTATGTCAACTGTATTCTTTCAAACTTTTTCTTATCATTTCATAAGCGGGAGTTATTTTCATGTGTTTATAACAATTGAAATTTTTTTTTGAATTATTTTGATCAATAATCATTAGTTAGTAACAATATTCAATTGTTATAAATAATGCTGATTATTACTAACAATAATTGTTCACTGTTACAGCTATTCTCTCAATACTGACACAAGTTTAAAATTCTTCAATTCCTATTTTTGTTTTCTAAAACTATCTCTTTTTATGAAATATTGTCATCATATTTTTCATACAAATATTCCTAACATGCAATTATCATATTATTTAAAAGATTTTAAAATTATGTTGTAAAAATAGTATAATTTATAAATTGCAAAATTCCGGTAGTTTACCATTTTTTTTCAGTTTTTTAATTCTCCATAAAAAACAGCTAGACCGATTTTGCTAAAAATCTAATCAGTTTTAAGTTGCGTAATTATGCGTCGAATGCATTTGGTCCCACATCGATATCATTTTTTGTTCTCGAGATAATCGAGACGAAAAATAATTCCGAACGCACATACGAACATGCGAAAATACGAACATACGTACATACAAACACACAGACGTCCACTTAAAAACTATTGTATTCGACTCTGGGGACCTTGGAATGTGGAGATATGTCAAAATTCGGGGTTCGCAAAATCGGACCTATTACTATAACTTTCACTAGGAAGTAAAAAAGAGAATTTTTTGATGATACAAAATTAAAATAGTAAATAAGTAATTTTTATCCATGTTTTTACCCTTTTCTATTAGACTTAAGTATAAAAAATGTCATTGCATTGGTTGATTATTTTTAAAAATCAGTAAATATGTGTTTAAATTGGAAATTTTAAAATTTATTAAAAAAGCAGCAAATATAATTATAATTAAATTATAATATAAATAAATTTTAAATCATATAATATGTTTAGCTCTTTCATTATTTTTGTAATAATTTTTCAAATATGTATCTTTTACACTTCACTAGTTTCTAGATTCCATTTAAAAAAGGGCCATTCGGTTGATAAACAGCTCAACTCTCACAGATACCCTTTACCCACTAGAACATTGAAGAAGAGTGGCAGACCAGACATAACTCTACAGATATTTCCATGGCAGATGCTCTAGAGAAATAAAAACTCCTATACCACCACTAGCCACATTCGGCCGAAGTACTCGGCACGCTGATCAGTCTCACCCATTTACTCTCAAGATTGACACTACAAGGACCGATCTCCTTAAAGAGTCCTTCTTTTACAGGGCTGCTACAGAATGGAACAGGCTTCCAAAATCAGTTTTTCCAGAGAACTATGACCTGCAACTTTTCAAAAAGCGTGTCCACAATAATCTCTTTTCTATAATCCCTCCCCCTTCTAATAGTCGCAGTGCAGGCTGTCCGCGGCCCACCCGATAGGTCTACCATTTTTGCAACTATTTTCAGTAAAAAAAAAACTTTTTATTTGGTTTCCATACTACAAAAATTTTTTAAGAGTCGATGACAGTTATAACTGTGTATGTAATCGTTAGTAGTAAACTATCAATTTTTAATAAAACTCACGTGGTTGGTCCTCTACGATCGTTTTTTTTATCTTAAAATAGAAACATTACAAAATTCATAACTGGCTTACACAAAATAAAGTATTTTTAATAGGTTCATGATCTGTTTGTCAAAAAATCCACACAAATTGAAATTAATTTTGTTTTCTTTATTTTGAACTACCATATAACCAACGAATACCTACAGACAGACGCGACTATATTCGTTGATACGACTAATTTACTGAGAAGTCTGGAATTAGTATTATATAGACGGCGAGAAGTGATAAGACGATTTACTTTAACTGCCAAACCAACAATTAAAATAATAAAGCGATTTCAATCAAAAGCACTTAGAGCAATCTTAGATGCACCATGGTACATCAGAAACAGAAACATTTAATTTAAAAAATCCACTTGGTAAGGAAGAAATCCAAAAACTAGCAGCAACATATAAGAACCGAACCATAAACCACGACAACCACCTAATTGAACAATTATATAACAACGGGCCTGACGTGAGAAGACTACAGAAAACATGACCAGAAGACTTAAGTTAATATAAACAAAATACTTTTAACAAAAATATAGAAAAACTTGAAAAAATAAAATATATATGAAGTTTGTCATTATCGGTTATCTATAACTAGTTTTTACCTGGATGGAATCAAGTTATTTATTTCTTGTTGAGGTTTATCTATCCATACCAACTGCAAAACCTTAAATAATTGTTGGCGGTTCTGCTACCTCATTAAATTACGCATTGAGACGTGCCAAATGCTCGCGCTAGATCTGTAAACGAGCGCCATTTTCTAGCATACCAATAGCTCTTAGCATTTGTTCGCGGTTTAAATGGTGTCTTTTCATGTCCTATTCAAAAATTTTAGTGATTTATTTGGAACTCAAATAAATACCAACGAATATATTTTCTTTAGTGTTTGACTTGAATTATAGAACAATAGCAAAAACATTTTTTTTAATGATTTGGTAAATTTTTTTGTGCTAAAGTAAAAACATCAGAATATACAGTAACATACAATGTGAGTTAAAAATACAATATTCAGTGAGACTCTGCTTAACGCTGCTCTGTTTAGCGCTGTTTCGATTTAACGATTTATTGGAATAGTGGGACTCCCCAAAAATTAAACACAGCGTTGGGCTTCCCCGAAATCTAAAGTAATTTATCAGCATTACACTTTTGGAAGAACTCCAATATCATGAATGCTGCAGAAAACAAACATCTGTCTTGGAATAAGGTAACAGAAACATATTTGAAACCGGTGTGGAAGAACATTTGGCCAGATCTAAGCAAGGACTATATTACTCTGTTGCTTAATTGAACGAAATAGTGGGATTAACGAAACAAACAGGTTTAGATAAGGCATCTAAATTTGCAAGATCTCGAAGTAATATTGCAAAAAACAGCAGAAAGTCTTTCTAATGATGAAAAAAGAAAAAGGGTACTTTCGGTAGTGAAAAATTAATTATTAAATTTGATAAAAATTAAAATTTATGAGAAATATACTTAAATATTCTGATTTTGAGTCATAAAAGCAAATTATTGTTTTATTATATTGAAATTATAAGTCGTCATTTTTAATCTGTATATCACGTGACCTAAAACACGAGCCGCTATGGTGTGACGTCATATAGGCAAAAATAATATGCATTAATTACTAATTTGTTGATAGCTTTCATAGTAATTGTAGGTTATGTTAACATCAACTTTATTTATACATATATACTTACATTGAAATGATCCTCACATAAATATAATCGACTTTTAGTTGATAATTACTTAGGATCTCGTTTTGCGAGTTCCATACAAACATTCCTCATTTCAATATCATCTGGCACTTTGATAGACAACTTTTCTGAAGTTTTTTTTTTTGGCTTTGGATAGTTTGATCCATTTAGCCACGAATTTATTGTACTGCTTGTTACAATAGTCAGCATAGGAGGTTAGGCGTAGTATTTAGGATGTACAAGTATATTGTAAACACTACATTGATCAAGCAAGTACTCACCATTCACGGCCCTAATCAACTTTAATGATCGTTATTTAGTACTGAATACCTCACAACAGGATAGAACAGGGGCATTTTTCACGCTAATGTGCCTTTCATAGCGACTTTACAACACACAAAACGGGCAACGGAAAGAAGGTGAAATATATAACATAGGGATAGACACGGGTTCTGAAGTTTTAATGCTAGTATTTGTACAACTAGACGCTACACATTATTTTTCCAAAAAACACCAAATATTTATACGTTGAATGAGTGCCGGTCGTACTTACACGAATGTTGTTTTTACCAATATTACGTCACCAAAATGGCTGACAGCGTTTTCGCGGGAATAAAAGAGGTTTGAAATTTAATTTAATTTTATGGCAAGAAAGAGTGTTTATTTTGCCGAAATATATTTTTTTTGTGGCTTTTTATTAGGAAAATCAACATTTTGAAGTACTTTTTCAAACACAGTAGAATACCCTATTGGCGAACTAAGAAAAACAGAAAAATATTGAATGTAGCGATTCTAAAGAACAACAAAAAGAACTTTCAACATATTTTGATAGGAATTTAAGAGCACGGGGTGTCATGGATGCCTTGTCCACTTATCGATAATTTCACCCCATTTTTAATTAAGATAGTTTGTTATTATTTAACCCCATCGGAATCTTCGTAAACGGAATTGGATTTAATAAAGAGATCCATATCTAATTCAATTGTGCATCATTCCAAACGAACAGAAAGTCCCCGTTTATTTTTCTTCGCACAATATGTGTTTGATTTTCGAATGACATTTTATTTCTAAAGTTTCGCGCGACCAATGGCAGATCTAGTTACGAGAAGAAGGTGGCTGGATATACGTAAACGTCAGAAATTAAGTGCGGAATTAACCTGCAATGGAAGAAGGAGTCGCGAAGCCGAGAGAGATAATTAATTTACTCCATAATTTTAGTTTGGTTTATTTTTATTAGTGTATAACTCTATTTGGATCCACGATAGTGCGTCGTTTTAATCTAATATCAAATAGTGCGATTCACGCCCGAGTTGCCGGAAACACATTTCGCCAGAAGAAGTACGAAAGAATTAGGCAAGAGCTTCAGCTAACCGAGGTGAGTCTGAGATCTTTATATTTACCATTTTCAAATTTGCCACTGGTAATTTAATTAAAATACAGTCCACTAAATTTGTTTCCCGCCCATATTTTCAACTTCTTACAGAGCGCGGAAGAAAAACGCAAATGACATTAGATACCTTATTGATAAAAAGGCAAAACATTGGAAATGCAGATAAGAATATGGATGATCTCAAACCTAAATGGTGACTTGGAATTAAATTTATTTTTATATTTCTATGTGTGTATTTTGATATAATTGTCTTACTTGTAACTATAGCGTCCGCTATTTTTATGCGAACTATTTTATTTTAAATACCCGCATTATTTTAAACCCTGCATAAAGACGTCAAATAAAAAGCACATCGTGAGTCCCTTAACCCAGCCTTAATCCTTCATTCGAACAAGAAACGAGAAAGCAGAAAGAGGAAAATATCACAGTCTAGTACATCGACATCATCCGCGGCCAAAAAAGGGGTTGAGGCAACGCGAGACTGGGGTAGCGTGATGTCGAAATAGGGCGCAGTCGCGCAAAGCAGAAGTTAAACGCGGGGTGGCGAGATCTGATCCCGCCCTACATAGATGATACACCACCCTGATAAACGTATAATCGCTCATTTCTTGATATCGTAGCTTTTGATCAACATCAGCTTCACCATTCATCTTTTACTCTTAGGTACTAGATATTAATTTTTTTTTCGATCGCTGGAAGTGCGTATTTTACAAACGAAAATCGAACAAAAAAGTATGATTGCAATCGTTTGTAATAAATAGTTTGTGAAATATGAAAATAGCAGTACCAGTTTTGATACATTCTTGAGTGAATCATTATCCTCCTTTATTACAATCGCATAACCTAGCAGTCGGAGTATTTTTTGAAACGTGATCCGTCGGAAAAAGTAACATGGATTGTTCAGTTTCGCAACCTCAGCCAATCGCTATTCTAAATTCTTTGCACCAGCCGTGTTCACCCGAACAACATCCCTGTCATCCTAATGGTAAGTGCTACAGAACATTTTTATTAAATACTAAAATCATTTAATTGTTAAAATCCAACGTTTAGACACTTGACAATTTTGTTAAAAAAAGAACTGACACGGCAAAATTTAGACATAGAGTGCAGATTAACCACTAAAGAACGATTAAAAACTAACACTTACAGAAACAGCAAAATTGTTAATTTTTTGTGAGTTAGGGCCCATATAGTCGTTAAGGATAATGAACACGTTGATTTGTTAGCAAAAAAATCTATTGATGATGGTACGACCAGGGAGTATAAACTCTGCAATACAGATGCATTTATAACAGCAAAAGATTATATAAAAAACCAGTACACCCAATAATGGTATAACTTGACAATATCCTCGTCTACGCAGTATGCACTAATTGAACCTAAAACCCCCAACCAATTTTGGTTCAAGAATTTTTCTGTTCCTAGGAAATACATAACTACCTTAATTAGGTTGAAATTTGGAGATGCTTGTTACCCTTCTCATTTATATAAAATAAATATCCTTAACTCCAAACTGTGACCTGAATGCCAAGTAGAAGGTGATCTAAATAATACTTTCTTTTAATGTTTAAAATATGCACCTGACACTCATAATCTGGTAATGAATTTAATAAAAAACAACACCTTTAAATATATGTTATCTGTTATCTCTCAATCAAAAAAATATGTACGAGTGCTTGATGAAATTTATCTGTGAAAGTAAAGTATTCCTGTGAACTTAGCTAGAATTTTAACCTTTGTTTCTAACCCATTTGTTTTATACCTACCAAACCGTGGTCTAGTTTTGTGTGAAAATTAAAAATGGCTTGATAGGCCCCTAGACGAGAAGCGAGTGACCACTGTTTTTATCCATTTGTTGATTTCTCTCTTATTTTACTTTGCTTCGTATAGACTAAGAATGTATGCATGGTATGTGTGAAAGCTTTTTCTATTTACATAGATTAAATAAATACAATTTTGTATGTGACTGGCTGGATGGCAACCGACCAAGCCAAAAAAAAACACAGAATATACAATTTTAATAATAACGGCATAATAGTGTTTTATGACACTAATGCTTAAAGGGCAATTATACATTGTGTCAAACGATATTTTTAGTATAAATGCATCATAAGTTGAGGTTCATTAAAATAATTTTATAGAGTCGATAGGTTCATCTCATTTGTCATTTAATTATTAAGCGTCATTGTTGCTACGTACGTAGCTCATCAAAACTAAAAATTTAAAATTAAGGTTGAAAAATAAAAATATCAAATTATTTTAATAACTTAGATGGAGGATTTTTAATTTTCAAAATATCTGTGTCATAAAAATTATTTAAAAGCCTAAAATTCCTAGGTGCCTGCTATCTCGCACAGAAAAAAGTTAAAAGCCAAATTATATGTTTCCATACACGCTTCACATTATATTTTGAAATACACTGCGGTCCATATATATATGAAATAAATTAAATTAATAAATTTACAGTATGAAAATATTACCCTCTTCTTGCACCCCCTCTGAATTATGAGCACCCCCTCAAAAAATTTAAATAAGAGGGGGGTCGTGTGGCAACTTGTTCGAAAGGGATTTTCATTATCTGTTCAGCAATACTAAGTTTTTAATATTTGGTGCAACCATAACTGAGAAAATTCGTCATTAAAATTTAAAAATATTGACTCTGTAAATTATGTATCCGTTGAAAAAACCTGAAACAGATCGATTTCTATTCTCAATTTGACAATTTACAGTATGAAAATATTACTTCCTTCTTGCACCCCCTCTGAATTATGAGCATCCCTCAAAAATTTTAAATGAGAAGGGGGGTTCTGTGGCACCTTGTTCGAGAGAGATCGCCTTGCTTATTGTCAAGGAGTGAATGGTGGTCGTTTTGAAATAAAAATATTTTCTTTATTCTAGTATAAAAATAGTATAAAATTTTTACATTTACAAACAAATTTTCTCAGCTATAATTGCACCAAATTTTAAAAACTTAGTATTGCTGAACAGAGAATTAAAATCTCTTTTTAAAAAGGTGCAACACGACCTCCTTTCTCATTTTTGAGGGGGTGCTTATAATTCAGAAGGGGGGGATATTTTCATACTATAAATTGTCAAATTAATAATAGAAATCGATAGGTTTTTTAAACAAATACATAACTTAGAGTATAAACGTTTTACATTTTTTAAATAATTTTTTTCAGTTATAATTGCACCAAATTTGAAAAACTTGGTTTAGCTGAGCAGAGCATGAAAATCGGTTCCGAATTAGGTGCCACACGACCCCCCTTCTCATTTAAAATTTTTGAGAGGGTGCTTATAATTCAAAGGGGATGCAAGAAGGGGGTAATATTTCCATACTGTCAATTGTCAAATTGACAATAAAAATTGACCTGTTTCAGGATATTTTGTTAAAATACATAATAACGCTAAAAATCAATTTATTCCATATATATGGACCGCAGTGTATATTTTGAAGTATGGAGGAATGTACGCTTTACGGATTTCTGCATTATATTTTAAGTATATTATTTTAACAACATATTCTTAACACATATCAACGTAAAAGAATTATGTGAGAAAATATTTGCAAAATTTAAATTTTCTCCATTTTAGATTATAATTGCATATAAATTTTACAAAATTGTGTGTAGATTATTAAATATAAATTATAGCATTGTAGATCAATTTCAAATTATTATTTGCTTAAATACATTAGGTACAATTATTAAATTAATTATTATCTTAAAAAAGGTATCGTGTAAAAAAATTGTCAAGTTGAGGCGAATAAACATTTCTTAGGCGGGTTTAAAATATTGCATTTATTATTGTTTCAAAGGGTGCGTTTTGATGTCCTAAATCAATTCGTACATTCATTTCGTTTTCCTCTGTCACGGTAGTTTTTGTTCTTTCTTGTCTTTCATAAGTGAACCGGTGCGGTTAAATAGATCCTTCAATCTTTCGAAACTTGCTGTTGTAGGTTGAAAATAATGGACTTAAGTTTCGACTTACACTGTATTCGATTTAATAAATATTCGCAAATTCGTTCGTGTTTATAAACTTTAACAATCATTTAAAAACTTTGGCTCCAATAGATTATTATTCTTATTCTCCTTTTTAATTATACAGGGCGCTGAACTTCTTAAATTTTAAATACCCTGTATAACATATTGTTGTAATGGGGAGGTAAAATGGATTTTAATTTTAAGGTAAAATACAACTACCGAGGCATTAGTTTACTCAGCATCGTCGGCAAACTGCATGCAAAGATATTGATTAAAAGAGTGACGAATCAAACTGAGATGATATGGGATGTGCAAGCATTTGTTTACTCAGTATCGTCGGTATAAGAGGAAGGAGATGTATGGATCAGGTCTTTTCATTACGAGGTGTGGTCGAAAAATTCTTGGCTAAAAGTCAAAAGGTCTACTTCGCTTTGGTAGACTCGAAAAAGACCTATGACAGAGTGGTGAGGAATAAATTGTGGTCAACATGCTCAATGTATAGGGTGAGCGGTAGTTTTATACGAGCACTGAAATCACTTTCACTGTTTGTGTCAGGATAAACGGACTGGTTAAATATCGAAAAAGGTGTTAGACAGATTTGTGGCTTTGCCATGACTGTTTAAAAGATTTGAAAGAGAGTGCGTATGGATTGAAAATGAATGATTTGATCGTCAGATGCCTCTTCACGCCGATGATCAGGTCATATTAGCGTCATCTGAAGAGGAGTTGCAGGCGATGGTTAATGTTATGCATGATGGTCTGAAAATCAAAGGGATAAAAATAAATGCAAGCAAAACGAAAGTAATGGTTTTTGAAAGAGAAGAAAGCATGACAAACTGTGGAGTTTCGATTGAGGGAGAAAGAGTGGAACAAGTAAATGAATTTGTGTACTTGGGTTCAAAGTTTACGAGAGATGGAAAGTATGACAGTGACATTGAGCGAAGGGTGTTGGCAGGAAAACAAATGCGTAGCTTTATGAACAGCCAGAAATTGTCAAAAAAAAGCACGTATGGCTGTGTATAGAGGTGTGTTGGTTCCTACACTTATGTATGGCAGTGAATGTCCCTGTCTTACACCTTTTTCGATGTTAAACCAGTCCGTGCAAGCTCCTTTTATCCAAACACAAGCAGTGAAATCCTCGTAAAGTGATTTCAGTGCTCGTATTAAACTACCGCTCACCCTATACATAGACAATGTCGAACACAACTCACTCCTCACCACTCTATCATAGGCCTTTTCCAAGTTTATATAAGCGCAATAGACTTTTTGACTTCTAGTCAAAAACATTTCGACTATACCTCGTAAAAGACCTGATCCATACATCTCCTTGCTCTTCTAAATCCTGCTTGCACATCCCATATCATCTTCTCAGTTTTATTCCCTACTCTTTTAATCAATATCTTTGCATACAGTTTGTCTACTATGCTGTGTAAACTAAAACCTCGGTAGTTCTTACAGTCCTGCTGCGAACCTTTTCCTTTGTAAAGCGGCGCGATAACGGCCTTGCATCAGTCGTCTGGTACGCTACCACTCCTTCAACAAAGGTTAAAAAGGCGGTACAGCAGACTAGCTACCACGTTTTGTCCAGCCTTCAGCATTTTAACCGTTATCCTGTCGTACCCAGCAGCTTTACCCAATTTCATACTGTTCAACGCTTTCACAATTTCTGTCCGTACTAATTTCACTTTCATTGCAACTTTCACTCATGTCTCCGAATGGGGCCTGTACTTATGTATCCTATAAACAAACAGACAGATTTGCAAAAAGGAATAGTTATTAATAAACATTTTACGTTTATGTCTCCGCATCTTGTGGAAAACTGTTTAAAAAAATTCTTGTGTTTTACCATACTTGGTACATTAACATAAACAACTGCAAGTACAAACTACAATCTACATTCACTTTACCAAAATTTTAACTGCATTTATTTCTAACATCTGTTTCAATCTGAGAATGTGATAGACATGAAAGTTTTTGTCTGGTTTCATATTATAGAATATTATTAATTTTATTGCCATATTGCATTAGTTTAATAACGCATTTAATTTATCAAATCAACTATCAAAAACCTATTACTTCCTTAATACCTCTTAGATCCTCTCGGTACAAAAAATATTTACATTACAATAACACCTCCCTAAATATCAGAAAATTGCGACATATGTAAAGTGCACCAAAACATTTTAGGACGCACGCACCACACGCAATATTTGTAAGGACTTCTGCATGACCCACTGTATGTAACAGTATAGCACTCGCCCAGGAAATCGCTATTCCAATAGCACAGTGTAATGTATGGAATAATTGTTTCTCTCTGGTAGGACGAAATTTATAAAAATTATAATATATATTTAACTTTAAACATCATTATTAGTTGCCTTAAATATGAACAGTAATAATTAACATCCCGATCATCTAAAACAGTGGAGCTATCAAATACATGATAATTCAGTGCATATTTCGCCAAACTTTCCAATGAAATACATAAAGTCACGCCTTTTTCTCGTAGGGGTAGGCAGATACCACTTCCTTCCACTTGCTACGGTTCTTACACACGTCTTTCGCTTCTTCTACTTTTATTAGCGCTTTCATACATGCTCGTCTTTTGCTGGTGCTCTTGACCTGGCCTTTCTTTGAAACAATTTTAATCTGATCGAGATACGTTCGCCTAGGTCGACCTTTACCCGCTTGTCCATTCACACTCTATTTTGTCAATCTTCTTTCATCCAACCTCTCTACGTGTCCAAACCATCTGAGGCATTCCTTTATCTTTATTTGTTACCACATCTTCTTTCACACCACAGCGTTCCCTTATCTTAACATTCCTCACCAATGACTTGCCGGAGCAAATAAAACAAACACAACTGATATTAAACTGTGATAGCTACATACTTTTATTTTAACGTTCGCAGATTATAAATTCATTTATAATTATTTAAAAAGGTGAAGCCAAACCGCACGACTAATCGTGAAGTACGATGTTGCTGTTACTATATAAATTCAATTTTAATTAGTTGATATTTATTATAATGATAGTTTGTTAAATTTAAATATTAATTGTGAACGTGGATGTATCCTATCGTGTATAAATAGAAGTTTTATCTTTTTTAAATACCTAAATTTTTTTGTTAGGGGTACATCAAAGGTTATGTTTTACTGCTGCAAAGTTGTTTGATATGTTATATTTAAGTTAACAAAACCAGCATAAGGGGAAATGGTAAAGAATTCCCTGATTCGATATTTTAAGTGGCATGTATAAAGTTTGTTTTTGCAGCAGTTTCAGTTTGACAGCAAACTACTGTAAATGTGTGCGAGCGGTTGTGTACTGTTTGCAAATGGTTTGTAAACTGACTGCTCTAAGAACAGTTATAAACTTTTGATTCTGTTTTATGTAAACTTAATACAAATAAAACATGTTAGCAGAGACAACTGTTAGTAAACCGCGATTGCGACAAACTATTAATTTGGAAACAAAACAAACTGATCTTATTGTCACGGTTCAAAAATCGTTTGTCAACGCTGCATGAACATCAAATTTTAAGTCGGAGTTTTTTAACTGCTGCAGAAACAAATCTATGAATATACACCAACTGTTAAGAATTTTAAAAAATGGCCAACATTTGGTGATTACTATTGAACCAACTGATAAAAGTACAAGGAAACATTAACTATTTGTTCAGATTTATTTTATTGTTGAATTATTTAGTATCTGCTACATAACTGCACTTAATTTTTAATCATTTAACGGTCCAAAAAAAGCCTTACATAAAGCTATATTACTTTATTTGCACACCAATCTTGACCACTTTCAGTAAGCAAAAAAAATATTGCATAGGTGGTACTGCAAAACGCAGTACCACTTATACAAGGTGTGTGGACTGCCACATTCGTTGTTATTTGACTAATAGCTACTAAGATTACTCGGCTACCTACTTTCTTAATTTAAGAGTATTTCAAAATGGCTATGTTCAGTAAGCAAAAAAAATATTTCATAGGTGGTACTGCAAAACGCAGTACCACTTATACAAGGTGTGTGGATTGCCACATTTGTTGTTCTTTGACTAGTAGCTACTGAGTTTACGATTATTTCAAAATGGCTTTGTTCAGTAAGCAAAAAAAATTGCATAGGTGGTACTGCAAAACGCACGACTAGACTACTTTCCAAGCCGGATATCAAGAAATATGACACGGAACCGACGTCAACCAAGAATATTCGCAAGTTCATGTTCCACACTAAGAATCGCGTTCGTCCGTGTTGACAGCCAGCCTCATCTACACAGAAATGCAAACCAAACAATAATATAATCGATAATACACAATAATCGAGGCTATAAGGTATGCAACACTATTTACAACGAATGATATATTTAAGTTACAACAAAATACGGTACGCGACACTATTTACGAGTACTTGAGGAATATAAAATTATCAGAGATATAATTATAATGAAACTGTAGAAGGGAAAAAAAAGGCACGTTACAAGAAGAATCGACCTTTTAAATTAAAAGTTAAAAAATCAAAAAAAAAATGAAATGAACATAGTACTAGGAAAAAGACATTACGCAATACTAAGTGCTCTATTAAAAAGGGTTCCTCTAGAAAAAATAACAGGATTTTCGACTTTCATGCCTTTCCTAATAAAGATGCATCTGTGATTATTATCACTTATGCTTTTGGCATACTTACCAACGAGAGGATTTTTTTCTATTTTATCTTATAGCGTCTAACCACAATATTGAATATTTAAATATTAATTATTGTATTGAATTGAATTTGTGAAAGGTAATTATTGCCAGTTCTGTGTTTGTGTATTGTTACAACATAGAGGTGTGTTGGTTCCTACACTTATGTATGGTAGTGAATGTTCGGTTTGGCAGAAGAAGCATGAAAATAGGATTAATGCTGCGGAGATGAGTAGTCTAAGAAGTATAGCCGGAGTGACTCGGTTGGATAAAGTTAAGAATAGTGAGATAAGAAAACGCTGTGGTGTAAAAGAAGATGTGGTCACAAAGATAGATAAAGGAATGCTTAGATGGTTTGGACACGTAGAAAGGATGGATGAAGGAAGATTGACGAAACAAATTTATAAGGCGAGTGTGAATGGGCAAATCGGTAGAGGTCGACCTCGGAGAACATATCTCGATCAGATCAACATTGTCTTGAAGAAAGGCCAGGTCAAGAGTACCAACAACCGAAGAGCATGTATGAGAGCACTGATGAAAGTAGAGGAAGCAAAAGATGTGTGTACGAACCGTAGCAAGTGGAAGGAAGTGGTCTCTGCCTACCCCTATGGGAAAAAGGCGTGACTTTATGTATGTATGTATGTATGTACAACAAAAATAAATACTTTACGTTTTTTGAGTATTTGTTGTTCTTTTTATTATGCATAATTTAAATCCCTACGCCACTGTCAAAACGAAAGTAGCACCCTCCATTTTTCGGTTAACACTTATTTTTTTATTTTGTATTTCAAGGTGTTCAACATATAAAATTTTCTGACAAATCTTTACTAATAAAAGAGGATGTGGATAATATCTGGTTTACTTGGTGGTGGTGTTTTAATTGTTTTGTTTCGGATATTTTCTGATTATTTTTGTTGGTGCATGGTGTTGTCATATACAGGGTGTTAATAAATAAGTGCGACAAACTTCAGGGAGTGATTTTGCATAAAAAAATAATGACAGTTTGCTATATAAACGTATGTCCGCAAATTTTTTTTTTTTATATGTTCTGGTTCCCACGAAAAGGGATATCCTGTAATGTTCAGAGAACATCGTGGGAACCAAGGGAAAGAAGGTAGGAGTTGGTGTTCTTCTTAAATTTCTGGAGGTTGTATGCCTCGGGGAACACCTCCCTACGCAATGAGTTCCAAAGCCTCGCAATTCGTTGGATGAATGAGTCTTTGGAAAGTGATGTTCTGCAGGTCTCCAAAGTGACCACGAAGGGGTGTGAAGACTGAACTTGACGGGTTATTCTCGAAGAGACTGCCAAAGGAGGAACGATTGTTGATATTTCAGAAGATCATCGCCCATGAAAATATCTATAAAATAGAGACAAATCGCCAACTTTTCTACGGTGTTCCAGACAAGTGAGCGAGTTTGTAAGCGAGGCATCACCGACGAGACGAATTGCCCTTTTTTGGACAGAATCCAATAGCTTCAGGATATGTTTAGGGGCCGCACACCAAATACTTCGTTTCAGAGATACGGAGTGTTAAAGTTCATCTTAGAAACTGACGATTTATTTATTGCTCTAAAACCAGTCGAGATATGAAAATTAAATTTGGTGGGTTTTAAGAGGTAGTTATTGCGCACTTTTTGACATGCAATTAAGAATTTTATGTTAATTATTGGCGTGCATACGGGTAATGATCCTAATTTTTTTAAAGAAAAAAATGGTACGATACTGAGATATTTCCAATAATAAATCATGTTTGAAATCCTCGGTAAATTTGTGATAAAAAAATCTTTCTTGCCATTTTTTCGTAAAAGGCGCCGTTTTTATGCAAAAAAATAAAACATCTTAGAGCGTATTTTTCATTTCTTTATTACCATATCAAGAACTATCTAATACAATAACATTAAACCAGAACCCATATCTCTGAAAACGAAACATTTGCAGGATTACTTTTATATAGCAAACTGTCAGCATAAATCTAGAATATCTGGAGCAATTTTAATCAAACTTTGTGCATACAATGGCTTTTACTACCTGGCAACAAATACTGAAGAGGTAACCCACCCTCAGTACCCCTACGTAAGGGATGATAAAAAAAACTATCAAAAACGGCCGATATTAGTATTTGGGGTCCCTGAGTTTGATAGTGACATTTCCAATTATGTCCGACGACAACGCCGGCAATCTAGAATGTCCCACCAAGGTTGAAGAGCCTTCCAGAAAATTTTATGGTTGGTGTATCAGCATAGCAACCCTTAGGTCCGTACAAGAACAGTTCATCTGAACAGAGTTCAAGTGAAATCATGTTTAAATGTAACAGTAAGTGAATTCACGAAGTCACCCTGGGCAACACCGAGTAAAACGGCTAGTGAGTAATAAAAATTTTACCCATATGGTACACACTTTCTAACACAATATTTTCAAATAAATTTAAGGAAGTTCGGTGGTCAGAGCGGGGTGATAAAGCGGGACGCGAGAGGGTCTTATGCTGAACATGTTAAATAATCAGCGCTGCCAACTTCAAATAAAAAATATACTGATTTTTTTAATTGAAGTTAACAGACACTTTTATAAAAAAATCATTATAAAATTAATTGACAAATCATTATTTAATCATGATTTAATAATATTTATGGTTTTTATTAAAATAATATGATGAAAATTAAGTACGAATTTATGTAGTTTAAGTAGTTGTAAAAAAACGTGGCAACAGCGCAAATAGTCATGAGGTTGGCAATGCAATTAGCGTGTGTTTACTTTTATTAGCAGCAGCTGATAACATAACCTCAAACTTTTAAAATGGATAAACAACTCCGTCAAATTGAAATACCCAAATCGCAAAGAAAGTTTTAAATCAACAAGATTAGCCAGTGATTTATAATCAATGACAGATGATGGTGCACACGATGCCTGTTACGATGTAGAAATGCTACAAAATATGTCATTATCTTATCTTAAAGTAGAAGATATTATTATCCACAAAAAAACTATCAAGGAAGTTTTAATTATCCAACTCAGACCTGTCCTGTATCTCGAATTCACAAAGAGTGAACGGGATAGGTCTAGGATTAAGTGTGCTTCTATTTAATGCTGGTGTATTAATTTGTATTATGTGGGGATGAATCGGTGGCATTAAGATAGAAAGTTAGGTTAGGGACGCGTATACAGAGATGAGTGTCCCTTTGTGAGTTGGAAGGCTCGGAAGGGTGTCTGCTGTTACCGTACGACGATACTATACCATTTGGTCAGACAAATTAAAAATCTATTACGTCGTGTAACTGAGATTTCACGCGCACTCAATTCCTAAAAGAGCTCGTCAAAACGGAGGGGGGGATGTTGCAAAAACTAACGGCACATTATCGATCGCACCCTTAGGAGGTACAGGCAAATTTCGTTTGAGCTTAAACTTTTGGAGAGAACTAAACTGAGATTAGGTTAACGAAACTAACAACAGTTTAACTAATTCAATTAGTATCTTTGCTATTGTGAGAATTAAAAGATTTAGAAATAAACCATTCAGAGCTGCTGAAGTTGCTGTTTTATCCGTTAAACCTGTATGACGTGTAGTGAAAACACTGTACTTATTAGAGAGTTATTGCAAACTTGCAGAATGTATTCTTCTCTAGGTGTCGTCTCCGCTTCGAAGGTTGGCAAGCATCATAGCAATTCTTATTTTTGAGACCGCAACTCTAAATAGTTCATTATTACTGCATCCAAACTAATTTCTAAGGTTCTTCAGCCATGAATTTTGTCTTATTCCTATAGATCTCTTGCCTTGGATTTTTCCCTGCATAATTATTTGTAGCATTTGATATTTTTCTCCCCTTATCCCATGTACAGCAGTTTTCTTCTCTTAATTGTTGGAATCACTTCTCTCTCCTTATGCATACGTCTCATCACTTCCACGTTGGTTATTCTCTCTACCCTCAATATTCTCCAGTATATCCACATCTCAAATGCCTTCAGTCTCCTCATGTCAATTACCTTTAGTGTCCAGGCCTCCATCCCATAGTATAGTATAGACAGCACATAGCATCTCATCAGTCGTACTTTTAAGTCAAGGTTTAAATCTCTGCAGCAGAAAACCCTCTTCATTCTTGTAAAGGTGCTTCTCGCCTGTTCTATTGTGACTCGTATTTCTTGGGAGCTGTCATTGTTCTCATTAATAATCGTGCCTAGGTATTTGTATTGTCTTACTCTTTCTATAGGCTAGTTCCTCACATTTATCTTACGATTGTCTTGAGTTGTTTTTGTTATCAGCATATATTTTGTTTTGCTTATGTTTAGTAATAGTCCATATTCTTCGCTTACTGAGACATTCTGTTAATTAGCGTCTGTAGGTCTTCATGTGTTCCAGCTAAAATAACTGTATCGTCAGCGTACTTTAGATTATTTATTGTCATGCCGTTAATTTTAATGCCCATGTCCTGATCATTAAGTGTCCTATTTACAATGTCCTCCAAGTACAGATTAAAGAGGATTGGTGATAGTATACACCCCTGACGAACACCTCTTTGTATTTTTATTTCCTCTGATGTCATGTCTTCTATTCGTACTGCTGCTTTTTGGCCATAGTATAGGTTTGAGATTATTTTTATGTCTCTTATATCTATCCTTCTCTTGACCAATATTTCTATGAGTTGGTCATGTCTAACTTTCTCTAACTTTATCTACATCCAGTTTCCTGAATATTCTATTATGAACTACCTTCAACAGGACTTTTAATGTGTGAAATATCAGGCTTATTGTGCGGTAGTCAGAGCAATGCCTAGCATTTTTTTTTGGAAGTGTTATAAAAGTTGAGAATGTATAACGTATGCGTTATACCTTAGCGCTATGTCGATGTAAGGTATGCGTAAAATTGTGAGTTATTGCAGTTGGTTTACTCGAGGTAGTGATGTTTGACATGCTAATTGTCCATTTGGGGACAAGATTGTTCGCATTACTTTTTATGGCCCTCAGAGTAAAATTTTTGCCAGTAATTGAATTTAAATTTTGTTGCACGAACTGGGTTTTCCTTCTTCTTTTTAAGGTGCCGTGATCGCTTGTCGATCGTAGGATCTCATATTGCACAGCATATTAATAATAATAGTCTTATTTACAGCTGCGCGGAATAATTCAGTGGTAGTTTTTCCGAACCACTGGCGTAGATTTTTAAGCCAGGAAGTAGTACGGCGGCCCGTATTTCTTTTTCCCATGATTTTGTCTTGTATAACAAGGTGTAGTATGTTGTGACGCATTATATGACCGAAGTATTCCAATTTACGTCGTTTAACCGACTTCGTAACTTTTATTTAAGCGTTGCAATACCTTTTCGTTTGTGACTCTATCTACCCAACTGATCTTCAGAATACGGCGATATACCCACATCTCCAATGCTTCTAGTCTCTTCAAAAGTGATTCAGTCAAGGTCCATGCCTTAACCCCGTAAAGCAATACTGGGAATATATAACATCGAACCATTCTCATGCGAAGTTTCAAATTAAGATCATGACAATGAACAATCGGGTGACCAAACAAGAGAAATAAGAGCGAGAATAGAGATAGCCAGGTCAACATTTACGAAAATAAAAAAGTTGTTCACCAGTCGAGATATCAAGATTGGACTTAGATGAGGATGCTGCGTTGTTACGTGTTTTCCGCGTTTTTGTATGGAGTGGAGGCATGGCCTCTCAAGAAGAATCACACGGACAAACTACAAGCCTTCGAGATGTGATACTACCGTAGAATGTGGCGTATCCCCTGGACAGAAAAGATCTCTAATGTGGAAGTTCTAAATCGGATGAATAAGGAATGTGAAGTCATTAACACCATAAAAAAGAGAAAGCTTCAATATCTAGGTCATATACTGAGAGGACCCAAATACGCACTTCTCCAGCTGATAGTTCAGGGAAAGATTGGTGGAAGGAGGAATATTGGAAGACGTCGTGTGTCTTGGCTTAAAAACCTAAGGGACTGGTTTATATGTAGCAATGTTGAACTCTTCCGAGCTGCAGTCAATAAGGTCCGGATTGCTGTGATGATAGCAAACCTCCGATTGAAGATAAACTATAATAAGAAGAAGTTAGAAATTTATGTAGTCATGTAGCTATTTTGATTTTAACTAATGTCATTTTGATTCTGATCCATAACATTCATACATACATACTCACAAACTTTCGCATTTATAATAGTAGTAGGTTCAAACAATATCTTTATAAATTATAGCCTATGTGTTATTCTGATGTATAAGCTACATTATTGTAAAGTTTCATTAAAATCTATTTAGTAGTTTCATCCATTCAACCAAAATTTAATACTCTTCCGGATGCTTACATAACTCGTGCTACGCACTCGTTTATATCTTACGCACTTATATATTAATGATTCCTTTATCCCATTTATATAGTAAATAACTAAAATGTATTTTTTTTCAAAATAACAATACACACTTGACACTGATAAATAAACTTAAAACTGACAGGTGACAATTTAATTTAGTTTATTGCCAATTTGAAATTGACAAATGTAATTTTGATTCTGATTGCTGCCAACATCCATACATACATACTCACAAACTTTCGCATTTATAATAGTAGTAGGTTCAAACAATATCTTTATAAATTATAGCGTATGTGTTATTCTGACGTATTAGCTACATTATTGAAAAATTTCATTAAAATCCATTTAGTAGTTTTTTGTGTGAGAGAGTAACAAACATTCATACATACATACACCATCACAAACTTTCGCGTTTATAATAGTAGTAGGATGTTTATTTGGAAATAAATATATAAATAAATAAAATAAAAAGCTATTACTCGCAGTAAAAGTTAAATCGACCGTATTCCCAAAGACTGATCGATGTAATTAGTTGAATAAAAAATGAAAGGACCATAAATTTAACGTAATAAATAATACAAATGAGTGAAAAAATGGTAACCTCCTAATAAAAATCATATTTTCCATCAACAAGCGTGACCTACCGACCACTTGAGTAGAAAGTGTACAAATTTAATACAATCAGTTACGCTACAATCGACATTACAGTATTAATCAAGTATGTGCTTGATTATCATGTAAATAGGGTCGAATGGATCCCATATGTCATTTTTCTTTCACCCTCCTCTGTTTACAAATGAGTCCAGGAATTGTGTCGGGCTCTCAAATCGAAATTAGTGATATGACAGGATTTGGTAGCTGATTCTAAAAGGATCCCACTGTATCTAATCAATGTTTCACAATGAAATCACTGGAGAATTGCAAATTTGTTTCGGTTGACGTATTTTTTTTCAGTTCTTCTATAATGTTGAAGTACAAAGTGTAAAATAGCTAAGGTCTGAATGATTTTGTGGTACATGATTTAAAGAAATAGTTTGTGTACTGCTTAGTTGTTGGTTTTTGAATTTATAATTTAACAAAAAAGATCTTTTGCTCTGCCCTGTGTAAGTAAAACCTTAAATTTCACAATGTTTTACCTCTTACTGGTCAAATTTTAATTCCAAGGATAATTCACTGTGATATTCTTCATTCTAAAATTGAAGTTTACATTTTCGACCAAGGAAGATCGTTTGAATTGAGACAAGAAGTAACTATCAAGGTTTTTAAAAAGTTTCTGTTGGTAAACTGGCGAACAAAGATCCTGGTACTTGTTGAAGAAGTCTAAGTATCCAAAAATAAGGATCTTGTTATAAAATTTGTAGCAATAAAATTGATAGCGTTAATTTGATTATTATTTCTTATAGATTTACGAACTTCTCCCAACAGTGTGGATTGTTACTCATCCGAAGGTGACCATCCTCTGGCGCTCTGCTTGTCGTCATCTCAGACTTTAATTCAAGCTTCTAGAACACCCCCGCCTCCCTGGAACATCCCCACGAAGAAGGGAACTCCGGGACTTATATGCGTTGTGTGCGGAGACACGAGTTCTGGCAAGCACTATGGCATTTTGGCTTGCAACGGTTGCTCCGGATTTTTCAAGAGGTCCGTTAGAAGAAAACTGATTTACAGGTAAGAATAAAAATGTATGCTTTATTCCACAAAATACCAACATTCAATTTGACATCCAAATGTTTATAATCATCAAGATTCACTGGTGAAATAGGAATAGGTAATGGTAAAATTTGTGTTTTTATAGCATGAGTTTCCATTATTTTCATTTTTCTCTACCTGAAAGCCTTGTTCAGAAATGACTACTTTTGTTGGAAGCGGTCCTAGGTTTACATACAAGAAAATTGTACGTTGCAACAGATTTGAGAATTAGTTATATAAGTATATTAATCTTCAGAGATAAAAATTAGGTGTAGGAGAAAAACCCGACATGGAAGTGAGTTACAGAATGTACAGGGTTTCTACTTTCTAATTGTACCATAGGAATTTACATGGGATTTTCGATTTATAGATGGAATTAAAAAAAAATGGTAGGAATAACAACTTTACCTTAATCCACTTAACGCGGATAAACGGAGAAATACTGTTATACAGCTTTCTATTTTAATTCCTCTGTCATTTTTCAAACCCACTTCCGTGCTCTATATACTCTACATGAGGGCATACAATAAGACACAGTCATGGAAAAAAAATGAAATACTGGGAGCATAGTCCAAAAAGAAAAAGAACCGAAGCAACTCGACTAAGAACCAGTGAAAAATATTCTTTGTTAACTTTGGATAACTTTTAACTTTTTAATTAAAATCCAGCCGTTTTAGAGATGATAGAACCGCAGTGCTCCAAATATGTAAGCAATATTCCAATATTGGTTTTACAGATTTCAGTGATTTCAGTGCTCGTATTAAACTACCGTTTACCCCATATATAGACAATATCGACCACAATTCACTCCTCACCACTCTGTCATAGGCCTTTTCCAAGTTTATAAAAGCACAATAGACCTTCTGAGCCAAGAATTTTTCGACTATACCTCGTAATGAAAAGACCTGATTCATACATCTCCTTTCTCTTTTATTTATATGCAGTCACATTTCGTAATTTGATGAAATATCAACTGTACATTTCACAATTTTTAGAAATTTTCGTACCTAGACCAGCCATTGGTTCGCGAAAATTTAGAGATGAAATTTCATTCGAAAATCAACTACATATTGGGCAAAGAAAAATAAACGGGAACTGAACAAATACTATCTGGCTCTACATACACGAGTTTATTTAATGTTAAAATGATGCAATCTGCTATTTTAAACCTATAAAATAATATTAATCAATTGGAAAACAAAAATAAAAGAAACATTTAATGCACTAAAAGCAAAGCGCGCGTTTCGTGAGTGATACTCGTCAAAAGAAGTTCACATTATCAAATGTGAATTTATTAAGGCTTGACTGCACCCTATTTCCTTGCTTTTATCCGAATGGAAATTTTCCTTGCTAGTAATCATAAAGTATTACTAAAGAATCACAGAAATAAATCCCTTTTTAAAATTCAATTAAAGTTACCTCGTTGGGCCGCGATATGGTGCCTACTTTTGAATATCTATCTTGGGGAAAATGATAATTCTTTTAGCATCTGGAAATAAAATTTGGTTTGGAAATTTTTTTAAAAAAAATTTTATTGTACAAAAACTCACTGTTGCATCTGCCGTATCTTTTTTAAAATTATTTTTTTATTTAAAACCTCTTAAAATTGGTTAATAATTTGTTAAATAAATTAAGAGAATAATATTTTTTTTTTTTTTTGGGTTTTTATTAGGTGATAAATTAAAACAAACATCGTCAGAGACTTATATTCAGGACTTGCTCTTCCATTCAACACTGTGGTTAACCAAAGTTATTCTAGTAGGAGTACCTACGTAGATTGCAAGGTCGTCTTCCACGCAGCAAAACCGACAGTTAGTTTGTTGATTCAGATCTATCCTTCCGAGGTGGTATCTTAGACGACAATGTCCTGTAAGCAGTCCCGTTAGAATCCGCAGGTCATTCCTGCTCCATTATAGGATCTGCTTGGTTGTGTTTCTTGAAGGTTTACGTAAAAACGCCTTCGAATGTGTCAACCCTGGTATATCAGACTAGTGCGTGAGTATTTTTCTCTCCGCCCACTCCGAAATAATGGTTTTACTCTGTTGTTCGCACTGAGGATACGATTCCAATTCCAAACAAGTTTAGAATTTATCCTGTTGAAGCTTAGTGCTTTTAAAGCATTCTGGCTGTCTGATATTATACTAATGTTTTTGTTCCATCTGGTGTTTTTAAGCCATCTGTGTACATTACGTATTCAGTCTCTGGAAAGTGGATTGCTCCCCTCAACCATTCATCTCTCTTCGGAAAGAGGACTTTCCAGGACTTCTCTACGTGTATTTTTGTGGCTAGTATATCAGGAACCATCCCAATGTTTTGGTGGTTTTTCGTTTCACTTAGTATTTCGGAGTGATCCCCTTCCATTTGCCCTTCCAGAGACAGGAATCTTTAGGAAACTATCCTGGCCTCCCTCTCTAAGAAAGTTTCTAGGGGAGCGAGATTCAGAAGTTATTCCATGGCAGTCGTTGGTGCTCTGTATAAAGCTCCAGTTAAGGCCAGCCATACTAGCCGCTGAAGGCCAGCAAGCTTTGTTTTAGCTGTCTCTTGCAACCGTTTGGTCGACCAGACTACTGGGCCATACATGACCATTGATATTATCATTGTTTGATAATTTTAGTAAATCTGTTCATTTCCCAAAATTGCATACTCTTCTGGGGTTGAAAAGAGAAAACTGGCTTTGTTTATTGTTTTATCCAGGTGTGCGTTCCAAGTGAGTTTTTTATCCAGAACTACACCCAGGTATTTTACTTCCGCCGCAAATGGAATGCTCTTTTCGTATATGACAGGATGCCGAAGCTTAGCTAGCTTTTTACTTTTCGTAAGAGGAGTTATTACAGTTTTTTGGGAGGTTAACAGACCTGTTACCTCTCGCACCATATGTATACCGTGTTAAGGGCTTCTTGGAGGACGTTTGAGATCGTCGCTTTAAATTTCCCTTTGACTATTAAAACTAAATCATCTGCATAGCATTGGAAATCTACCCCCTGCATAAAAAGTTCGTTCAACAACGAGTCGACTAGGAGTGCCACATTTTAGAAAAACGCTCAGACACACCGATTTTTTATTAAAAGGGGACACTCTTTTCCGGTATTTTTAATCTGTAAGTTGTTTTTTTGTCTTGTTTTAAAACTGTAGTTTTGTTTATGTTTTACATACATGCAATCAGTATTCGTCAATACTTGCAAACATAATTCTGATATCACTAGTGACGATAGTGTTAATATTCCTAATTTCCTAAAGACGTCTCTACAAGAATCGAACTTTGAAAGACCTTTTATTGATCTTAAATTTCGTTCTTGAGCCATAATTACAATTTTTAAAGTTGATGTCACTATTGTCACTATGAATGACTTACTTTTCAGAGGAGTGAAAAATATATTTAATATTCATCTTTGCATCACACAGTTACAAAACTTTGCTTGTTGCTATAGCCGCTTATTACGCATTATTTCGTTATGAGAAACAATTCATAGTTTTTGTTTTAAATAAGTGTCCAGTTATTCTACTATTTTTCAAAATATATATTTCCAAAACTTCCTGTATCTGTAACGTGCAGAGTAAAGCTGGAGTAATTTATTAAATATTTTATAGTTATATTTTATATTTCGGTGGCATACTGTATTTACCGCAGCGAGATAAATCATTTCGACCATAAATAAATGGAAAACTTTTTTGTCATTGCGGATTTATTTGACCAAACAAATACCAAAACAATAAAGGGCATGTTCACCGTATAAGTATAAATCGATTCATAGCGATGGCGAAGGCCATTTTAACAACAAATGCGTCCCTCCAGGTTCGGCTTTGCGCCGTATACAATCCCAATAAAAAAGGCACGCATCTCTTGTACCAGTAAAATATGAGAGACAAATATTAAAACAAAAACGTGAAAGAGTCTTTAAATATATTTGATCCACTCTTAAAATACACCATTAAATATAATTACTATTTCTTAAATACAAATTAATAGCGTCATTATCAACTAACAATTAATATAAAAAAAATGTTTTATTTTGTCGCTGGTGACCTTTTTTAAGGTCAAAAAAAGCAATCTAATTTAAAATTCAATGTATTCGGTCACTGCTTTAGTCTTCATAGTACTTTAAGGGTGTAGTTATAAACAACACATGTTCTTTTATAAATAAATTTGTCTATATTTTATTTCTGTACGTAAAATATAAAGAAATAGTTTTAAAGCTTGTTGATATATGATTACTTTATTTTTATTTCTGGGTTCTTCAAATAATTTGTATACTCAAAAATAACAGCAGAAAGGAAGCGGTCTCTGCCTACCGCTAAGTGAAAAAGGCGTGACTATATGTATGTATGCGGGTATAAATAAAAAAAAATGTATGTTCAACTTTTAAATGAGCACCACGGAGTGTCTCGTTGAGAACTGCTCAGGCGCATGTATTGGTGTAAAAACGACATCAGTCGATATCGTTCTCTTTTTTTCTATCAGTGCGAGCCGTTTTTGTAAAAATATGATAATATACACTAAATAAAGTAACGTTAAAACAAGAACAAAAAATAAGAATTTTGAGCTATTAAGAAAAAATGTAAGTGGTAGCATAAAATGAATAGCAGATCTGATTCAGCACGTTAAACTCTTTATATTCATCATATTTTTATTTAAAGGAGGATGTCGTTACAGACCAGTGTTATTTTATATAAAAAAAAGTAACCATAATTTACTTCGTAATAAACACTGCGAAAAAATTTTAAACTAATCAAAAAAATAAGACTGGTAAATTTTATATTTAAAATAATCTATTAATTTCTTTTATATTTTTATTTTCATTTACGAGTATACCATAACATCAAGTTATTAATTATGAAATAATATTTACAAACAACATCCATTCCTCACAGTTGGATATATCAAATTGAATTTATATTGAGGTACGCTTGGCTATAAAACTGAAACCGGTTCTGCATTAGCTTTCCGATATTCAATTCCCAGTTCACCAGATGATCCCAGCAAAATTCCCAAGAGAGCCACTCTATCAAGTTTTATCCTGGTATACAGCATACGAATATCGGTCTTTCAAAGCACATGGCTTTACTGTATAGACCGTATATACCAATAGACACAACCGAGAGGCGAAAAATTCTCTCAATTCTTTTTTTTTATTATTGTTTCTATTCCAACTTTTACGTATTCCATTCGTTGAACGATTTTTTCCGTATACATTTATGTGAAATGCATAATGTTGAGAATTTCGAAACGCACCGCCATTTCGAAAGATTTTTGAGTTTTTTTTTTTTAGTTATAAAATTAATTATCACAATATACCCACAGCCGCAAAGTCTAAGAATGTTTTAAAACTATGAATCTTTTTTTTTTAAAACTTTGATTTTATTCTTTTTTTTAATATGGATATATAAGACCACTTTTTTTCACTTTCTACGGTTTTTACACACGTCTTTCGCTTTTTTTACTTTCATCGGCCCTTTCATACATGCTCGTTGCTGGCATTCTTAACCTGGCCTTTCTTTAAAACAATTTCGATCTTTTCGAGATATGTTCATCAAGTCGACCATTAGGCACTTTTCGTTAATCTTCTTTCATTCGTTCTCTTAACGTGTCCAAACCCTCTAAGATTCTTTTATCCATGTTTGTTACCACATCTTTCACACCACAGCGTTCCTTTATCTCACTATTCCTCACTTTATCCATCGGAGTCACTCCGGTTATAATTCTCAGACTACTCATCTTCGCAGCGTTGATCCTGCTTTCATCCTATAACATGAATGCGAGTTATAATGTGTAAGATCACCTCGATTATTAACAACTTTCTAAGCATGCTCAGAGTTAAATGATCCATGTCATGTTGTGGTATTTCATTTCAATCACCTTTGAGCACTAAAAAAAATTGGTTCTGGATCTTTCCATACGAAAAACTATTCTTCGAATGATATCCCACATGTGTTTAATAGGATTAAGCTCTGGGGACTGTGGTAGTTATGGTAACAGATTAAAGTTGTTCTTCAAACATTCGGTGCAACTCTTGACGTGTGTGGTCTGGATTGTCATACATGTAACCAAAGTTAAGGCCAATATCTGCTACGTGTGGAACAATATCTATTCCACATACGATCTAATAGTCAAAAAATTCTCCAACACCAGAATAAGGCCGGTGCCCCCGACATTGATACCTTTCTAGATCATAATTTATTGTTAGAGACTGTGCCTCAGTATTAGCTCACCCATTAACAACCCTTATTAATGTTTGCATTCGTTCAAATACGATACCTTCTATGTGGAAGTGCTCTAAGGTACGTCCAATCTTTAAAAAAGGAACGCGAACTGATATAAAAAATTACAGGCCGATTTCAATTATATGCAATTTTTGCAAGGTATTTGAAATATTGGTGCAAGGAGTTCTGTATCAACACGTCAACAATTATATTTTAGACCAGCAACACGGTTTCGTAAAAGGCCGATCAACAACAACAAATCTTACCGTTATTGCACAACACATAGCGGAAAATATAGATAACAGAATTCAGACAGATGTTATTTACATGGATATGACCAAAGCATTTGACAGACATTTGACATAATCTAATGCTGCAAAAACTCTCGAATTTCGGCTTATCGAGTAACCTACTTGCGTTATTCAAATCATATCTGTCCGACTGCACACAGTATGTGCAGTTATATGGATGTAGGTCTAACAAATACTTTTCCAAATCAGGTGTACCGCAAGGATCTAACCTCGGTCCACTACTGTTTAAAATCTTTATCAATGACATTGGTGACATAATTAAGCTTAATTTTTTACTGTATGCTGATGATCTAAAAATTTTCTCTCCCATCATTAATATGACTGAATGTGAGAAACTATCGAAAAATCTTAATCAAATAAGCCAATGGTGTAGTCGTAATAATTTAGCGTTAAATCCTACCAAATGTTGCGTAATGTCATATACATTGAGATCTGATCCAATTATATTTGACTATAAGATAGACAATTATTCTCTAGACAGACCATGTAATTTTAAGGATCTTGGAGTTACTTTCGACCGAGATGTATCTTTCCAAAACCACATAGACAATATAACTACGTCTGCAAACCGTATGTATGGATTTATAATTAGAGTAGGCCGCGACTTTAACCATTTAACAATTAAAACTCTTTACTATGCTTTTGTGAGATCAAAGCTAGAATATGCATCGGTTATCTGGAACCCATATTATCAAGTGCATTATTATAAACTGGAGGCAATACAAAGACGCTTTCTCAAATACCTAAGTTTTAAAGTAGATCGGACTTATCCACTAATTGGCACGGCACACGAGAGTTTACTGTCAAGACATAGCTTTTTCACTCTGGATAGAAGACTAGAATGTTCTAGTGTCATTATGCTACACAAAATAATTAACAATGAAATTAAATGTCAATGCTTACTACATCAGATAAATTTTAAAATTCCCCGTCAGGCATCTCGATACACCGACTCATTCTACACTACCACACCACGAACAAATATACTTAAAAACTCTCCTGTTCATACTATGTGTAGCAACTATAACCTTATAAGTGACCAGCTTGATATATTCTATTGTAATTTGAGGCAAATTAAGAGCTATTATTATCAGCAGTAATATTGTTGTGTTAGTCTTAAGCTTTCTACTAATGTTAGTCTGATTTTGTAAATTGTGTATTACTCTTAAGCTTTTTTATTGTTAGTACTATTGTGCAAATGTTTACTTTGTTCCTGTTCTGTAATTGGAAATCTTTTTTTCTGTAGAACAGTGTAAATAAATAAATAAATAATAATTGTTCCAGTGCACTTTCTGAACGTTGCGGAGACAGTTTGCATTGTTAGGCTCTTTTCGCACGTGATCCCTTTTCTGGAATAGGGATAAATTCCAAACCGAGATTCATCAGTGAAAAGCATAGTTAAAAACTGACATCTCAGCGGTCTTCTCGACCTTTAGTGATCTTTGTGCAATTGATGTATGATAGTTCTGGAAAGAAACCTGAGTTCTGGATGTTTGCAACAGCTGCATTTTTATTTAACTCAGGTCCTTTACCATAAAGTTCACTGTGGGTTTTAGATCTCGTGCGTCTTTTGCGTCTTTCAGGTACATCTACAGTTTTTACAAATCGGGTATTTAAGCAAGAAATTACACTTTGAGATGTGCCACTACCTAAGTTTGTCGAGCGTCATTTTCTAGCATGCCAATGAATCTGATGATTTGTTCGATATTTTTTTCATGTTTAAGTAAATACTACATATTTTCTTCAGAGTTTGAAACCGATAAAATATGGAACAATAGCAAAAACATGTTTTTCAAAATGGTTTTGTTTTGTACAGCCCTTGTAGAGCATTGGCCTCCTTTATTATTATTGCCCATTCTTTTCTATTGTCTGCTTTTCTCTTGAAATTATTAATCCTAAACAGTTTCAGATCTTCCTTTACTTGCTTTTTCCATCTGGAACTTTCTTTCTAGTACTTAATCCTCTTGAGCTCCTTCTAATAAACTTTTAGTAGGTAGTTTAAACTATTAGATTGTTTTTCCTTATAATTGTAACAATATCTATATTGTTACGAGTTGCAGTCCGTCCCTATCGATTGTTGCCTTGAGGCGACAGCGCATCGACCACAATAAAAAAATGAATGAGTTATGGCCGCGGAGCGATTGAAAGCGTCCAACGATTCTTGAAAGGTCCAGCAATTTCGAGACAATGTCGAAAATAACAAAAAAGAATTCTCGCTCTTTCACGTAATAATTTGTGATAAATAAAAAGACGGCGGTCGCAAAAGTTTTAGTTTTGAAGTAATTGTAAAGTGTTATAAAGAGATTGTATAGAGATTGTAATTGTCTAAGTGATAAGTGTTACCGAAACCAGATGTGAAAAAGCCTATTTGAAAAAAGAAGTTTATTTTGAACCTCCCAAATATAATTTTTTGCTAATATTAGGTATTTTATTCAAATTTTTTTTAAATTATTTAAAGTAAAAATTGCTGGTCTGGGACACTTGATATACCTCATCGTCACATGCTATGCTTGTAGGATAAAATAAAACAATTCACTATTCCCAAACAATATTTAATAATATATACAATTATAAATTTAAAATATCAAACTACTTTTTTTAAATAATTTAAAATAGGTGTTGGTCTTCCATTCCGCGGCGCGCCCACGCTCTCGCGCTATTGAATTCAAGTACGCGAATAGACATAAGCCGGCTCCGACCAGTAGCCGACGGACCATTACGCGTATCTACAAACGAAAGTGGCAACATACAATCCAGTCGAGGCGAGGCAGCTTCATCGCGTTATAAACGCATAACCCGGACAGTATACAGCGTATTATTTTCGTGCGGCTGATTGGCTATTTACCGAATAACCATTACATATTTTAATTTCCAAGATTTTTAACTGTTACCAATGGTAACAGTGGTTACATGGACATTTCGCCACTGATTGATCTTCTGTTTTCAACAGAAATTCTTTCTCTGATTTTTAGCTTGACTTCATTAGTATCTGTTAGTGCCGTTATAAAATATTAAACAATTTTACACCAATAAGTCGTTGAAAATACAATGTCCGTAATAATATTATCCCTTTTTTAAGTTTAATCCATTTTGATGATTTACAAATATTAACATTTTTATGCATTTATAAGGACTTCGCCTCATTTTTTACTTTTTAATAATAAAAACGTATTTAAAACATTGAATCGTTTTTTAGAAATGTTTCAAGGAGTCAATGAGTTAATGAAAGAACATTCTTATGGAATGACAGTGTGTATTTTTAGAGAGTTAGAGATTACCAAAAAGAAATTGCGTTTCCAGTTTGAAAAAGTCCCAATAGCATTGATTAAATGAGTCTGCAGTCTGTGTGCGTGCAAAACGGGCAGCAGAATCAACGTGAAAAACTCACTCCGAAGGCTTACGAAGTCATTCAACGGAGATCCCGGCCTCAATCAATTAAGGGAACTTGCTCTAATCCGTGCACTGAATGTGCGCGCCCTTTGTGCCTTAATCTGGTTACAGAAATCGAGTTCGCTAGTGTCCAATCGATTTATGATGATATGGATACAAAATCACCAACCAGAACAAACATGTTGCAGCGTTTTCACTGCACGATAGAGAGATTTAAGGTGGGAGGTGGGTGGAAAATCAAACGCTTTGACATCGATTTCATATTTCATATGTGAACGGAAAAATGGTAAAAATCAGGCTAAAGTATCTATCTATATAATAGAAGGCAAACCATGAAAAATCACTTCTCCAAATGAAATATACTATTTTTTTTAAACGTACAATAGTTAGGTCATAAACACGAAATATGTAACACGGTTAATGATGTGTATAACATTTATGAATATTTAGATGGCTGTCTGAATTTTAAATATTTTATATAATAAAATTTTCTGCATCGATTAAGATAACCTAACCTTTCCGATAATTTAAGCGAAATAATTCATTTTAAAGTCACCATTTACTCAATGTTATTTTTACCGGAAGTGGAATAATTTTTAAAAGAATCGAAAAATTTCTATATGTTTATAACAATTGAAATTTTTTTTAATTATATGATAAATAATCATTTGTTAGTAACAATATTCAATTGTTATAAACAATGCTTGATTGTTACTAACAATAATTTTTCACTGTTATAGCGTCTTCAATGCTATTTACGCAATACTGACACAAGTTTAAAATTCTCCAATTCCTAATTTTGTTTTATAAAACTATCTCTTTTAATAAAATATTGTCATCATATTTTTCATACAAATATTCCTAACATGCAATAGTCATATTATTCAAAAGATCTTAAAATTCTGTATTAAAAATAGTATAATTTATAAATTTCAAAATTCAGGTGGTTTACCATTTTTTCAGTTTTTTTATTCTCCATAAAAAATAGCTTTACCGATTTTGCTAAAAATCTAATCGGTTTTAAGTTGCGTAATTATGCGGCGAATGCAATTGGTCCCACGTTAATATCATTTTTTGTTCTCGAGATAATCGAGACGAAAAATAATTCCGAACGCACATACCAACATACGAACATACGTACATACACACAGACGTCCACTTAAAAACTATTGTATTCGACTCTGGGGACCTTGAAATGTGAAGATATGTCAAAATTCGGGATTCGCAAAATCGGACGCATTACTATAACTTTCCACTGGGAAGTTAATAAAAATATATAACATCCTTACTCTCCATATTCACAATTTTGGGTGCTACAGTAACGCTATCTTAATTTATTACTCTTTTAGGGACATTTTTTTAACACAGAGATTATTCTCCTTATCTCTACCCTCCATAGATCAAATCCAACCCTAGCGCCACCTTTTTTTACCACATTTTGGCGAACACTTATTTAATAAAAGTCCCATGTAAGATGGACTCTTCTTCTTCTTGTCTCTACCTTCCATAGACGAGGTGATGCTGGTAGTCAAAGAGGTAATGCTCAACTTGATGTCAATAAAAAACATTTTCATCACAAATAATTTACTTTTCTCTTTTATTTGATAAATATTGTTCTTTCAAGTGTGATATAACGATATAGGAAATTTATATTTATTAACTTTTACCATCCGTATCCGTAGATACTTTGTAATCATCCTATTTATTGATATTCCGTAGAAGCACAACTACTTATTGAACAATAAATAATGAAACTTACTACAATTTCGATTAATAGGAAATTGTTCATCCCTAAATAGAGAATACAAAACCTACAGGATGACGCTTCTGCTCCGATATTAGTAAGCTTAAATATATCAAGATGGCAAGTGTCGCATTGGCGCTATGCCACCTGATGCCCCTATTAAATGGCAAAAGCGCCCCCGTTTTGCCAAACCACCCTATCAACCACCCGTAAAACGGTCCGTTAATATTTGTAAACGGTAGATGTGTGTTTAAATAGAAGGGTGGGGTGAACTTTCGATTTTTAGTTCATTTTAAATTAAAATATACCGCAGTAAATATATTTTTTTCAAATTACTTACAGAGTGTCTTATTTTTATAAATATTTATTGTAAAGTAGGGAAAACCGGGTACCTAATATTTGGTAGCTTTTGAAAACTATAATTTGTCTTGACTCTTAAAATATCATGTGTTTTTATTAATAAATGTATTTATGTATTTATTTGTCTTGACTTTAAAATGTCAATGCATACATATAGTCACGTTTTTTTCTCAAAATAGTAGGCAGATACCATTTCCTTTCACTTGCTACGGTTCTTACACACATCTTTTGCTTCTTCTACTTTCATCGGTGCTCTCATACATGCTCGTCGGTTGTTGGTACTCTTGACCTGGACTTTCTTTAAAACAATGTCGATCTTATCTGGATATGTTCGCTGAGGTCTACCTCTACCGTCTTTCCCATTCACACTGGCCTTATAAATCTGTTTCGTCAATCTTCCTTCATCCATCCTCTCTACGTGTCCAAACCATCTAAGCATTCCTTTATCTATCTTTGTAAAAACATCTTCTGTCATACCACAGCGTTCCCTTATCTCACTATTCTTCACTTCATCTAACTGAGTCACTCCGGCTATACTTCTCAGACTACTCATCTCCGCAGCATTAATCTTATTTCCATGCTTCTTCTGCCAAACCCAACATTCACTAGCATACATAAATGTATGGACCAGCACTCTATGCACAGCCAGACGTGCCTTTTTGACACGTTCTGCCATATAAAAACTACAGATAAATTACGAATAAAAACTACAAATAAAAGACACCCTCAAAGAGGAATGCAGGAAGCAGTCCAAAATTTGTTTTAAATATCGAACTCGCATGTACAACAGGGCATGCGTAGGAAGAACTCCTCCACTGCATAAAAACAATTATATGTTATGGATATTTTTTTTAAATTTATTGTAAGTCAAATTTTTATAGCTGTGTGGCAGGGCATTGTAAAGCTTAGTACTGATATATATATATATATATATATATTCATTTTTCGGGGCAAAAAATAAACAGTTTTCCACAAAAAAGATATTACTTTCAAAAAAAGAACAATTTATAAGCTTACTTACTTTTACCGAAAATCTACTGCACAAAATTTTTAATATGTAACATGTTTGCTCTCGCTTTCTTGCAATTTGTCGGAGAGATTTCGTGAAATGTGTAACAGTAACAGTAATAGGAAGTCGCGGAAGCACGCGCTATTTGATTTGCGCTCGCTTTCTTGCAATTTGTGGGAGAGATTTCGTGAAATGTGTAACAGTAACAGTAACAGGAAGTCGTGGAATCGCGCGCTATTTGATTTGACGAATGAGCACGCGGTGAGTTAGCCGTCAGATAGACGTCAGCCAATTTTCCGAGAGGTCGGTACTGTTAGCCATCAGCAGTTTACTTAAGTTACAGTGTTGTTTATAAAGTTTGCTGTTATATGCGTAAACTATATAAATAAATATTAACTGTTGATAATAAGTCTCAATAAAGTGCAGATCATTTAAAACAAATTCAATAATAATAATAATAAATAATTATTCGAATAAAATATTTCAGTATTTAGCTTTTTTAAATTTTGAGGTTGATTTTTGTCACTCCTAGTGTCAATTAAATAAAATACAATTTTCATTAAAAAAAATTGTTTGTTATGAAAAATCATTTCAAGTATTACGCAACCCAATTTTTTTTGGAATATAATTTTAAAATTGCTTATTACTAAGGTGAGATGTTAAATGTTACACATCATATGCTACTACTGTAAGGCTCGTTCGTTTTTTTTATCTTCTAACAAATTCTTTAAAATTGTAAATCTAAACGAATTGTTTTGATAGCTGTCAATAACAACGAGACAAAATGTGCATAGCCTACTATTCAAATACTCGATAAACTTTAAAAACGGACGTAAGAAAAGAAAATGTTTTTGATAATTTCATATTGTTGCGTTAATTTTGCCCAGGAGTTTATTTTTATACTTATTTTTTTATGGTTAATGGTTTTGAGATTTCCTATATACGAGGGCAGTTTGATAAGTCAGTGACTTTTTGAATTTCCCGCGCAGTTACTCCAAATGCAACAGTGCTGCCGTCAACTATAATCTATCAGTGGGCAACTTTCTAATTTTGAGCAAGCTACGTCGTGCAGTTGGTGTTTGATAGCCGTTCAAAGCAGACAACCTCGCGAATTTTTACGAAAATGGAAAAAAGTGAATTTCGTGTGCTGATTAAGCATTACTTTTTACGTAAAAAATCCATCACTGAAACTAAGGAAAGACTTGATAAATACTACGGGGACTCGGCACCATCAATTTCAATGGTTAAGAAGTGGTTTACAGAGTTCCGCTGTGGTCGTACCAGCACTAGTGACGCCGAACGTCCAGGTCGTCCAAAAGAAGTGATCACGCCGGAAATCGTCGATAAAATCCATGAAATGATATTGGATGATCGGAGAATGAAAGTGCGTGAGTTGGCTCATGCTGTAGGTGTATCTCAACTGAACGGGTACATCATATTTTACACGAATATTTGGACATGAAAAAACTCTCTGCGAGATGGGTGCCGCGATTGCTCACACTCGACCATAAGCACAATCGTGTGACCACTTCAAAAGAGTGTTTAGCGATGTTCAGCCGTAATCCGGGCGAATTTTTGCGCCGTTTTGTTACTGTTTGAAACATGGATCCATCACAACACGCCAGAGACCAAGGAACAATCGAAACAGTGGGTTGCTCGGGGTGAACGTGGACCAAAGAAGGCGAAACAGAGTCTGTCAGCCAACAAGGTCATGGCCACAGTTTTTTGGGATGTACGCGGTGTCATTCACATCGATTACCTCAAGAAAGATAAAACGATCACCGGCGAACATTATTCAAAGCTTTTGAACAGATTCGACGTTGATTTGAAGCAAAAACGGCCGCATTTGGCGAAGAAGAAAGTGCTGTTTCATCAAGACAATGCACGTGTGCACACTTGTCTAGTCACGATGGCCAAAATCCACGAATTGGGATACGAACTGCTACCCCATCCAGCATATTCTCCAGATTTAGCCCCCTGCGACTATTTTCTGTTTCCAAACCTAAAGGAATGGCTGGGCGATAAGAGATTTGAGTCAAATGAAGAAGTCATTACCGAAACAAACGCGTATTTTGAGAGCTTTGAAAAAACCTATTATTTGGAGGGAATAAAAAAATTGGAAAACGCTGGACTAAATGTATCGAGCTAAAAGGTGATTATGTAGAAAAATAAAATGTTTATTTGCGGAAAAAAATTTGTTTTATTCAAAGTCATTGACTTATCAAACCGCCCTCGTAGAAAGCTTTTATTTGCTGCAGAGTAAAGAAACGAAAAGATTATAGTAAATATAATTTAAAAAATAAAAAGAGGTATTTTAAAAATCCTTTCATTATCCTAGCAAGATAAAATATGTACCCACCAGTTTTTAAGTCTATTCTTTATAATAGCGTATATTATATTAGTGTATTTTCAAGTGAATCTATGTCTGTTCTAGTGCATAGTCTACAAATTTTAATAAATAATCACTGCCAATAAGTATGGCTAAAATAACCGGCGCACTGGCAACTTTTATGTTTGGTGATTGAATAGTTCCGATACTAAAAAGATCCATTTAAAATTGCTGACTAAAAAGTAGATACACAAGCTTAATCTTAAAATTTATAAATAATAAATACCCGTGTGCGTGCTTACAGGTGTAAATAAGTGGGTTATATTACCACGATGGGATACTAAAACAATTTCATCTCTCTGGAAATAGGACTGGTTGTATTAGTATCAATGTGGTACATGGGTGGATCCAAGATGGATAAAAGGGTTGGAGTGGGCGTTACAGGGCCAAATTTCAGGCTCTCAAAACACCTTGGTAACACCCCAACCATTTTGCCCAGGAGTGCCTCGAAAGAGACACCCGATGGGCAGAAATATATAGTCTATCATATAGCCAATCAGCATTAAAAGCTCTGAAGTCATACACTTGTAAGTCTAAGCTGATTTGGGACTGTAAACAATCCCTGAGACAACTGGCAGCAAAAAACCAGGTCACTTTGATGTGGGTTCCAGGTCACAGGGGAGTTACAGGCAACAAGAAAGCAAACTGCCTTGCCAAGGAAGGGGCAAATACACCATTTTCAGACCCAGACCCAGACCCAGACCCAGAACTCCCCACTTAAAAGAAGAGGTTCGACGCTGGGAAACAGATTAAATGAAATCTCACTGGAATAAAGTGTCAGGACAAAGACAGGCGAAAAGGCTAGTGAGCCACTCGCCAAGGAAAGCTAAACAGCTTCTCATGTTGGACAAGAAAGACTTAAAACTGGTGACGGGACTCCTCACAGGACACTGCTCTCTGAGGTATCACCTGAAAAATATGGGCAAAACAGAGAGTGATAATTGCCGCCACTGCGAGATCTTCGCTGAAACTGCTTTGCGAAGCAAGTTTCTGGAAGGGGCCTTTCTAAAGCCATCCGATGTCAGGAACTTAGCTCCTAGGAAACTGATAAACTTTGTACGAAGTCTCGGAATCCAGGACCTTAAATAGATTAAGGGTTATGAACAAAATATCTGATAGGTCGAGATGCTTGAGAGGCTGCATAGCCTTCACGATCACTTCCTCCTACAATCTACAATCTACAATCTACAATAAGTTACCCAAACTAAATAATTATAATAACTAATGCGCCAGTTTATTTATCGTTACTAAACATTTTCTCCCCAAAAATAATCATAGCATGAAAGGCATTCAAATAAAATCAAAAATAAGGAAATAGGAAAAGTAGTGATTAACTTATATGTACATTTATTATGAATTTTTGTTAATAACATAGAAGTTGTTTTTTATTTACTCATAATTTTACAGATGTCAAGCTGGAACCGGAAGGTGTATAGTTGACAAAGCTCATAGAAATCAATGTCAAGCATGCCGACTAAAGAAATGCCTCGGGATGGGAATGAACAAAGATGGTGAGTATTATACAAAACATTTCAGATACTTTACACCGATCCTAAGCAATTAATATTTATTCTTTAAAGTAACATATATATTTCTTTTAAGAATAATTAGATGTGCAGTTAATATTTAGCCGACCGATTTTAAAAAAATCTCACCCTATACAACCAGGAACTTCGTAAGAAGGGCTGGATTGTACGGTGAACTGTAGCCTCTAGGGGTGAGCCACAATAGACCTACTAAGGGTCGCGGTGGAGGGACGACCACGCCCCACTCACATAAAACCTAACCTAACCTAATATTTAGCCAAAAGCTTGTAAAATGGGAAGTAAAAGTTTTTAAAATATCTACCTACTTATAGCCAGTAATCTTTTTTCACAATTCAACTTAAATGCTCCTTCTTTAGAACACCCAAAACGTTTTAGATGAAGTTGTTGCATTGACTTAACCAGAGCTACGCCAAGCTATGCCACCGCTTGCGTGCAAAATATAAATTTACGCCCTTTTATAAAGTTATAACTAAAAATTAATATAGATGTAGGTACCTACGCATATATGAAATTTAAATAACCGCAAATACTTGCATACAAAGTATCATATAATTTTAAACCGCACAATAACTTAAAAGACATAAAAAAAATTGAAATAAAAGTTCACAACCAAAAAGTAACGAACAATCCGTGTGGTTTTATTGGACACCCGATAGGAACGAAGTTCCTTTATTTATAAATTTTGATCAAGGTATTTTGCAAAAAATATAATTCGCATATAAATTTTTTATGTACTATGTATATTATCTTATGAGGTTCAATAAATTTACAATTATTTATAAACTTATGAATTAATGATAGAAAAAATTGTTGTTAACATAAAATAATAATAATTAAATCCAATGATACTTTAATATGGAAATTAATGGTTCGCCTTACTAGCTTGTCTTCCAATTCAGATTGATAATTTAAATAAAAGAAGTTCATTAAGAGTCGCAGTTTATTGAAACTAATAACTCGAAAACTATTGATTGCAGAAAATCCAGATCGATCTTATTTTTTTCTTCCTAAAAATCTCTAAAAATTGTATGCTCCTTGTTTCGATCTCCGATACGTTGTTTTCGAATTAATTAAAAATAAATGTGCTGTCCTCCCTCTCTCTGAACGCACTAAGTGTAAAGGAACAGAGACAGCGACTAACGCATTCTTGTAACGCACAGTTTTCCTAGTAACTACCGTACGATCACCTTGCTTAACACAACACTAAAATTGCTAACGAAGATAAATTGCTGAGAAAGCAATTGAATACAACAATCCTGCTTATATGTGCTTCATTGACCTGACTAAAGCCTTTGATCGTGTCAGATTAGGAGACGTGCTAAAATTACTTAAAGAAGAAAACAACTCCACAAGTTTAGTGGAGATAATAAGAGACATTAACACAGACAACAAAACTAAAAATTGACATCGGAAGTAGACATTAAATCTGGAATACGTCAGGGAGATAGCCTAAGTCCACTTTTATTCAATTACGTAATGGATAAAATTATAGGACAAACAAAAAAGGTAGGACGGGGATATGGGCTTGGAAGAAAACAGATAAATATTCTTTGTTGTGCAGACGACGCAACTCTGATCTCGGATAATGAAGAAAACCTACAGCGGTTGGTGCATACCTTTAAAACAACGGCGGAAACCTGCAATATGCGGATATCAACATCTAAGACCAAATCTCTCGTAGTAGCAAGGGAACCCAGACGATGCAAAATCGTAATTAACGAAGAAATAATCGAACAAGTTTCTAAGTTCGAATATCTGGGAATAGAAATTTTTATCGTCCACTTTTCCGTTTCACACAAAATTGAAAAAGGATTATTTTTAAAGCTTGACAATGATTAAAAACCAAAGTGGTAAAACTCTAACATTTAAATGATGTAGTTAGAAAATATCTGCTCTATGGGGCGCCAATTTGCGTGACAAATAACCCCTTTTGTGAGGTATTCGTCCTAAAGAGCGGCACGTGCATTAATCCGCAAGCAGGCAAAACGTATGTAAAATAATTGTGAATTTGGTTTGCATAACAGGGTACGGGTGGTGATGATCATACACACATATTTTTAAATTCCGCGTGAAAAGATAAAAGGAAAATAATTGGGATGGTTATTTTCCTTCGCTTCAATAAAACAGGACGTTTTATCGACAACAAATTTATTATCGGCATCTACATGCAGAGACATAAATACACATTTTTATGTACAGGGATAAATATTTGTACTTTATCCCTATTTTTTTTGTAGAACAGTAACAAATGTTTCGGGATATTAAGCTTCAATACCTGTAGATAAAAGTGCCTTTAACATTGTACATACAGACTCTGAATGAGGGGGAGGGCCCAAATGGCGCCTGCGCAGAAAGTCCCCTATTAGACATTGAATTACCCTATTGTTTAAAAATAGGTGGTGATATTTTCCAGTGAATATTACCTTAAGTCAGACAAAGTTGGCCATCTTTGTATGGATTGTAATGGTAACCAGTCAACCAATCTCAAATAAGTCACGAGTGTGGTTCAGATTTTAGAACAAAACAATTCCGATCTAATCAATATACGTTCGCCTATGTCGACCTCTATCCATCAGAGTCCTCCAACTAAACTTCTCAGACTACTCATCACCGCAGCGTTGATCTTACTTTCATGCTTCTTCTGCCAAACCTAACATTCACTACCGTACATAAGTGTAAGGACTAACACTCCTTCCTCTATGCACAGGCAGTCGTGCCTTTTTGACAAGTTTTAGCTACTTATGCGGTGCCTGTGCAAACACCCTTCGCTTAATATCACAGTCATACTTTCCGTCTCTCGTAATCTTTGAACACAAGAATAGTATCTCTTTCTATTGTTCTCTTTCAAAAACCATTACTTTAATCCCTCAGATGATGCTAAATATAAACTGATCATTGGCGTAAAGGTGGCATATGACGATCAAATCATTTTCCTTAAAATCAACCAAAAGTAGGGGAGAAAGTAGAAAAGGAAAATCTTCTCGGTGTTTTAAAAAAAACTTTATTAAAGTAGTAAAGTAAAAAAGATGAAAAATTTTATTTTGCTTGTACAATGATTTATTTAATTTTTGCAATAAATCTGAAAACATAACATTTTTAAATAAAGAATAAACAGGTCTTTATATGACACAAACTGTCACTCGAAGAAGACGGATTTTTTTTATAAATATACTCAATAATTGAAATAATGAATTTATTCCATTTGGCTGTTCTACACTGTATAAAAAAGACAGAAGGAAATTTTATTTCTTTCTTTCTTTTTTAGTTTTACAAAGAAGGCATTTCAGTACCTTGGTGCGAACAACAGAGTGACCCTGTTGTGGGTACCTGGGCACCAGTGGGTGGAGGAAAACAAAAAAGCCGACACCCTTGCAAAACAGGGGGCCGAATCTGTGTTCACAGAACCGGTCTTTGGAGTCACTACAAGTGCCGCCAAAACAATTATTTCGGACTGGGCGGAGAGGAAAATACTCACGTACTGGTCCGATATACCAGGGTTGACTCACTCGAAGGCGTTCTTACCTAAACCCTCGAGAAACACAACTAAGCAGATACTAGAATGGAGCATGAATAACCTGCGAATTCCAACGGGACTGCTTACAGGACACTGTCGTCCAAGGTACCACCTCGGAAGGATAGGTCTGAATCAACAAACGGACTGACGGTTTTGCTGCATGGAAGACGAAACTGCTGAACATATACTATATTTATGCCCCGGCCTGGAAAGAATAATAAACTAACCTATACATATTATCATAAATTTGTACATGAAATATCTAACCAAAATAATACCTAATAATGTCAATAATAATTCAATAAATTTCTAAATCTATAAAACAAACGTAATAGCGCTGAATATAAATTTTTTTCGAAATTCGAAATAATGATATAAATGACGGTATTTTCTTACTATAAATATAAGAAGCGTAACTTTGTTGAAATGAAAGAAAATATCGAAATAATGATACAAATAACACTGTCGTCCAATTATAATCCCAAATTATAATATTTAAACAATACCCAATCCCAAATAATATTGGTTAAGTAATGATAATTAAATATAATAATAATAATCGAATAAAAATGTCCAATAAAAAAATAATGTCACAAAATAATTCCTCACAGAACAATACCACGTATAAAAATCTTGAACGGTTTTCTCTTGAAGGGAACAAAGTGATTATCTATCAAGAAGGAAAAATATAAATTTTAAATCAATTTCAAATCCCAAACCATATTTGGATTTGTCGCTTTTCACACACCAATAACTGAAAGTTCGACAGATTACACCATTCTTCAGAATCTTGATCTTAATAATAGGACCATGATAAAAAAAATTCCATCTCGGACTACCGGAAACACAACTTGATTTTTTACAATTTAGACTCGTAAATCTTTGATTCGAGACCACCACTACCAGTAACACCAAATATTACTGTCGACCCTGCTATCGAATTGAAACTTTTATTTATTCTCGGTCCTTCTTTTAACGCTACAGCTCTACTACAAGATAATGAAGATTATTTGTCACCCATCTTCTCGATGGAGTACAACTTTTAATATAAATGGAAGGAAAAACTTCATAAGGCAGTAAGGTCACAATCTAGGGGTCCACAAATCACTGCTCTAGTCGAGAAGTCTTAGGCGTTCGGGGAATTCATTGTCACATCCTCTTTCGGTCATTATTGGCACACCCAAGAAGGGCACTGTAGTAGCTGGGTTTAAAAGGGTAGCCATGACATAAAATCACTTCTTCTCTTCTTTAAGTGCTCATCCGTTAACAGATATTATTGATCAACATGGCAATTTGAACCTTTGAAATAGCTGCCCTAGAAAGGCCGGTCGTTGTGGTACCAAATCAAGTTCTCAAATTCTTTAACCAAGAGATTTTCCTTCTGCCAGGTCCCCTCCGTCCTAGGACTCTCCCCTGAAGAACCAGCTGTGGGAGCTCATAACGTTTCCTATTCCGCACTTTGTGACCTAAGTACTCAAGCTTCCTAGTCTTGATCTTTTTTTGATCTCCTTATCTTTATTTATTCTCTCGAAAACTCGCCGATATAGCCACATCTCAAATGCCTCAAGCTTTTCTGTGGAGCATTGAATGGGTGCCCATGATTCTGCTCCATAAAGCAATACTGGGAACACGTAACAGCGAAGTATTCTTACTTTTGATGTTAGATTAAGGTCGTGGCTTTTAAAAAGGTTTGACAATTTTAGAAACGCCGCTCGGGATATTTCAATCCGGCATTTTATTTCACGAGAATGGTCCCAATCTTCGTTTATTGTTGTGCCTAGGTACGTGTATGAAGCACCTCTTTCGATTTGCTGGTTTCTGATAGTAAGTTGGCACGGTACATTGGTTACTTTTCGGATTATCATGATTATCTATGTTCAGCGTTAGACCGTATTTTTTACTGGTATCTTTGACTCTTGTCAAGAGTTCTTGTAGGCTTTCAATATTGTCAGCAAATACTACGGTATCGTCTGCGTACCTTATATTGTTCAATCGTTGGCCGTTTATAGATATTCCTAGTTCTATGTCATCTAGTGCTTCTTTAAATATCTCTTCTGAGTATAGGTTAAATAATAGGGGTGAGATAATACATCCTTGTTGTACTCATCTTTGTATTTCGATTATATCGCTGTCTTCGGCTTCTATTCGTATATTTGCTGTTTGACCCCAATAAAGGTTTACAATAATTTTTAAGTCCCGGTCATCCAATCCAAATTTTCTAACGATCTCTACTAGTTTTCCATGCCGAACTTTGTCAAATGCTTTTTGATAATCCACGAAGCATGCATACACATCGCAGTTCATATCATGACACCTCTAAAATAGCACTTGTACACAGAAAAGTGCTTCACTTGTACCCATTGCATTCCTGAAGCCAAATTGCGTTCTTCCAATGTGCTCTTCACATAGCTTATAAATACGTTGGTGTATAAACCTTTAAAATATCTTCAAGAGATGGCTCAAGAGACTTATTAAGTGATATTCTAAGCATTGTTTAGCGCTGCGTTTCTTAGGAATTGGTATGAATGTTGACTTCAGTCATATTTTGGGTATGTTTCCCGTAGGGTATATGTAGTTAAAAATATTTGTCAGCCATTTTATTCCCTCGCCATCGAGAAGTTTTAGAAGCTCAGAGTGAATGTTGTCTGGGCCAGGTGCTTTATTGCCTTTCATACGTTTTATAGCTTTTTCAATCTTATCTCACAGTATGAGTGGGCCTGTGTTGTCTCCCAAAATACCAATTATACTTTGTTCTGGTCAATTATCTTTCAAAAGTAGAGAGATGTACTCTTTCCAGGTTTCGACTTTCTTTTTTTTGTCGATTATAACCATTCCATTGTTATCCACTAGCTGACCTAAAGTATGGTGTTTGTATATTCCCGCAGCTTCTTTTATTTTTTTATGTAGGTTAAAGTGATCGTGTTTTTCTTCAAGCATTTCGATTTCGCGGCATTTTTCTTCTATACTGCGTTGTTTGGCTTCCCTGATTTGCTGTCTGATTACTCTGTCAATTCGTTTGTATTTCTTTAGGATCTCTATTTTTCACGTGTCTCCGTTCTTCCATCGGGTCAAGAATCTCTTGTGTCATCCAAGGTTTGTCTTTTCTTTTTGTGTTTTGGAGATGTTTGTTATGATCTCTTGTGTGACATCACTAGATTGGAAATTTTCAAAAATCGAAAAATCCAATATGGCGGTCATAAGAAAAATTAAAGTTGAGGTGGATTGCGGAATAACAAAAGACGATTGAGAAATATCATACAAGCTATCGTATTCGTCTTGAAAAACTGTCATATTTTGAGAGCTGTCAAATTAATCGTTTCGGATTTACAGGCGAAAAACGAAATCCGCCATTTTTGGATTTTTGCCGGACGATCAAAGAAGCAGACAGGAAAAGAATTGACTTCTTTGAGCTCTGGTGCTGAAGAAGACTACTGTGCATCACTTGGACAGCACGGAGGACAAACGTGTCAGTTATTCAAGAAATAGGCATAAAAGATCGACTGTCAACAATATGCCGACGACGAATTCTCCAATACTATGGGCATATAAACAGAAGACAAGGAGACAGCATGGAAAAATTGATGATACAAGAAAAAATAGAAAGCAAGAGGACAAGGGGTCGCTCTCCCACCAGATGGGTAGACCAGGTAAAGAAAATTACGGGAAGACCTTTACAAACAACCATTAGAGACACAGAAGAGACACTTTGTAAGCAGATCATCAACAACACAGATTAAAATCATGGAATCACGATCTCTCAGCTTTGAGAGTACGACTGACAGAGAGAGAGAGAGAGAGAGAAAATAGGTACATTAAGTATTTAGCATACCAATTAGTTTATTCTAAAGTTAAATTGATAAACGCTGCTTCTGTACCTATAGATATAAATTATTTTTACTGAATTAGTTGAATAATTCCGTCCAATAAATCTAGTTCTGAACGAAACGGCGAAGTTTAGTAAATCAAATTCCGTTGTAGAGTGTAAAATATAACACGAAATAATAATAATCTCGTCCGATTTATCAAAACAATTATAACTCGATCTCCGGCAAAATTTCGGGAGAAAGGCAGAGCAATCGGTCTAGGCAAATCAGAAAGACAAAGCGACATAGGTAACAAAATTTCATGAAGCCGCAAACCAAATCACATTAGAGCCGCGAGCGTACATTTTACGCTTTATCCTATAATTCTCAAATAAACGAAGCCAATCACAAAGAGGCAGGCATACGCAAACTTACAATTCCGCCGGCGTTTTCCCGTTGCCGGTGCACCCTCTCCTCGCATCCTCAACGCGGTCGTTGACGATGGCAGCGAAGCAAATTATTTAACCTCTTCTCCGTCATTTGTAAAGCAAGTGCATTAATAACATTTTTTTTAAAAAAAATACAACTTTAAATTCGTTCGTGATATCAAAGAAACTCACAGTAACTTTATTTTGACATTTATTTTAATTATAAATTTCTATTTGATGTCTTCTTAGTGCCGTCAGTATATTTAAATGGAAGATTGTTAATGGAAGCTGTGAAGAGTTGAAGCATAACGGATGTGAGAAAGATTTCATTTGAAAATTAATATCAGTGGTCTAGGTGCGACCTGAGAGGTCCACACGACTAACTTCCCAGTGGAAAGAATGAAAAATTACCATATGTTTTGTTGTTTTAATTATTACTACTATTATTATTAAAATTATTATAAAAAACTATTTCAAATTGTTTACAACAAATTATGATTATCATTAACAATATTCTGTTTATGTCAATCGTATTCTTTTAAACTTTTTCTTATCATATATAAGCGGAAGCTATTTTCAATTTTTTATAACAATTAAAATTTTTTTTATTATTATGATCAATAATCATTTGTTAGTAACAATATTCAATTGTTATAAACAATGCTTGATTTTTACTAACAATATTTTTTCACTGTTATAGGGTCTTCAATTCTATTCTCTCAATACTGACACGAGTTTAAAATTCTCCAATTCCCATTTTTGTTTTCTAAAACTATCTCTTTTTATGAAATAATGTCATCATATTTTTCATACAAATATTCCTAACATGCAATAATCATATTATTCAAAAGATCTTAAAATTCTGTATTAAAAATAGTGTAATTTATAAATTACAAAATTCAGGTAGTTTAGGATTTTTTGATTCTCCATAAAAAGCAGCATGACCAATTTTGCTGAAAATCTAATCAGTTCTAAGTTGCGTAATTATACGTCGAATGCAATTGGTCCCACGTCGATATCATATTTTGTTCTCGAGATAATCGAGACGAAAAATAATTCCGAAAATTTACCATTTTTTTCAGTTTTTTTATTCTCCATTAAAAACAACTTAACCGATTTTGCTAAAAATATAATTAGTTCTAAGTTGCGTAATTATGCGTCTAATGCAATTGGTCCCACGTCGATATCATTTTTTGTTCTCGAGATAATCGAGACGAAAAATAATTCCGAACGCACATACGTACATACACCCACACATATGTCTACTTAAAAACTATTGTATTTGACTTTGGGGACCTTGAAATGTGAAGATATGTCAAAATTCGGGATTCGCAAAATCGGACCAATTACTTTAACTTCCACTGTGAAGTTAATATTCACTGTAATCTAAAGGCTCTAAATATTTAAAATGGCCTCTCTAACCTCTTCCTCATCATTTGTAAACCAAGTGTATAAATACACTCTATTTATTGAATGCAATTTTAAATTCGTTCGTGCTTGCACTGAGTAGAGTCGTGGCAACAGCCAAGAGACTTGAAGCGATCTAAATGTGGACGTATAGAAGAATTCTTAAAATATATGGATTGTGTGTGTGTGTGTGTGTGTGTGTGTGTGTGTGTGTGTGTGTGTGTGTGTGTGTGTGTGTGTGTGTGTGTGTGTGTGTGTGTGTGTGTGTGTGTGTGTGTGTGTGTGTGTGTGTGTGTGTGTGTGTGTGTGTGTGTGTGTGTGTGTGTGTGTGTGTGTGTGTGTGTGTGTGTGTGTGTGTGTGTGTGTGTGTGTGTGTGTGTGTGTGTGTGTGTGTGTGTGTGTGTGTGTGTGTGTGTGTGTGTGTGTGTGTGTGTGTGTGTGTGTGTGTGTGTGTGTGTGTGTGTGTGTGTGTGTGTGTGTGTGTGTGTGTGTGTGTGTGTGTGTGTGTGTGTGTGTGTGTGTGTGTGTGTGTGTGTGTGTGTGTGTGTGTGTGTGTGTGTGTGTGTGTGTGTGTGTGTGTGTGTGTGTGTGTGTGTGTGTGTGTGTGTGTGTGTGTGTGTGTGTGTGTGTGTGTGTGTGTGTGTGTGTGTGTGTGTGTGTGTGTGTGTGTGTGTGTGTGTGTGTGTGTGTGTGTGTGTGTGTGTGTGTGTGTGTGTGTGTGTGTGTGTGTGTGTGTGTGTGTGTGTGTGTGTGTGTGTGTGTGTGTGTGTGTGTGTGTGTGTGTGTGTGTGTGTGTGTGTGTGTGTGTGTGTGTGTGTGTGTGTGTGTGTGTGTGTGTGTGTGTGTGTGTGTGTGTGTGTGTGTGTGTGTGTGTGTGTGTGTGTGTGTGTGTGTGTGTGTGTGTGTGTGTGTGTGTGTGTGTGTGTGTGTGTGTGTGTGTGTGTGTGTGTGTGTGTGTGTGTGTGTGTGTGTGTGTGTGTGTGTGTGTGTGTGTGTGTGTGTGTGTGTGTGTGTGTGTGTGTGTGTGTGTGTGTGTGTGTGTGTGTGTGTGTGTGTGTGTGTGTGTGTGTGTGTGTGTGTGTGTGTGTGTGTGTGTGTGTGTGTGTGTGTGTGTGTGTGTGTGTGTGTGTGTGTGTGTGTGTGTGTGTGTGTGTGTGTGTGTGTGTGTGTGTGTGTGTGTGTGTGTGTGTGTGTGTGTGTGTGTGTGTGTGTGTGTGTGTGTGTGTGTGTGTGTGTGTGTGTGTGTGTGTGTGTGTGTGTGTGTGTGTGTGTGTGTGTGTGTGTGTGTGTGTGTGTGTGTGTGTGTGTGTGTGTGTGTGTGTGTGTGTGTGTGTGTGTGTGTGTGTGTGTGTGTGTGTGTGTGTGTGTGTGTGTGTGTGTGTGTGTGTGTGTGTGTGTGTGTGTGTGTGTGTGTGTGTGTGTGTGTGTGTGTGTGTGTGTGTGTGTGTGTGTGTGTGTGTGTGTGTGTGTGTGTGTGTGTGTGTGTGTGTGTGTGTGTGTGTGTGTGTGTGTGTGTGTGTGTGTGTGTGTGTGTGTGTGTGTGTGTGTGTGTGTGTGTGTGTGTGTGTGTGTGTGTGTGTGTGTGTGTGTGTGTGTGTGTGTGTGTGTGTGTGTGTGTGTGTGTGTGTGTGTGTGTGTGTGTGTGTGTGTGTGTGTGTGTGTGTGTGTGTGTGTGTGTGTGTGTGTGTGTGTGTGTGTGTGTGTGTGTGTGTGTGTGTGTGTGTGTGTGTGTGTGTGTGTGTGTGTGTGTGTGTGTGTGTGTGTGTGTGTGTGTGTGTGTGTGTGTGTGTGTGTGTGTGTGTGTGTGTGTGTGTGTGTGTGTGTGTGTGTGTGTGTGTGTGTGTGTGTGTGTGTGTGTGTGTGTGTGTGTGTGTGTGTGTGTGTGTGTGTGTGTGTGTGTGTGTGTGTGTGTGTGTGTGTGTGTGTGTGTGTGTGTGTGTGTGTGTGTGTGTGTGTGTGTGTGTGTGTGTGTGTGTGTGTGTGTGTGTGTGTGTGTGTGTGTGTGTGTGTGTGTGTGTGTGTGTGTGTGTGTGTGTGTGTGTGTGTGTGTGTGTGTGTGTGTGTGTGTGTGTGTGTGTGTGTGTGTGTGTGTGTGTGTGTGTGTGTGTGTGTGTGTGTGTGTGTGTGTGTGTGTGTGTGTGTGTGTGTGTGTGTGTGTGTGTGTGTGTGTGTGTGTGTGTGTGTGTGTGTGTGTGTGTGTGTGTGTGTGTGTGTGTGTGTGTGTGTGTGTTCGTATGCAGAATATTGTTACTAACAAATGATTATTGATCATAATAATTAAAAAAAATTCAATTGTTTTAAACAATTGAAAATAGCTCCCGCTTATGAAATAATAAGAAAAAGTTTGTTTATCTTTGTAACCACATCTTCTTTTACACCACAGCGTTCTCTTATCTCACTATTTTTTACTTTATCCAGCCGAGTCATTTCGGATATACTTCTCAGACTACTCATCTCCGCAGCAATAATCCCATTTTTATGCTTCTTCTGCAAAACCCAACATTCACTACTATTCGTACTGTACTATTCTTTTAGCAACTGCAAAATGTATACATTGAAAACCAGTCACTTATCAAAAAATGAAATAAAGAGAGTGGCGTGAACAACACCACTTTCTCAAATAAAAACCGTCCAGGAAGTGTGTAATTTACAGGCAGTTGCTAAAAAATGAATTTTTTACACAATTTTATTGATTCGACTATATCGGTCGTATATTATCCTTTGTTTTTGTGTTTGAGGTTTAAATATGTTGAAGATACGGAATTGAAAAGAGACTACTGTCAATCAAATCAGAAAACTAAGAACGTGTCACATTAAAAACGGTGCCAATTACGGCTGCGAAGTGTACGTACTCCTGAGAGACAGAGAATTTGGGCGACGCGATATTTCCGACGCCGACGGCTAAATTTGCATGGAAGAGCAAATAGGCAGGCGTCGGCTGTAGCAAACACCCATTGCTGGGATTTAAAAGACGCTGATTAATGGGATTCAAAGCCGGTAATTCTCACCAAACGCTCTACCAAAACTCCCGGGATGATGGCTTAGAATGTGATCACGCATTGCACAGGGACGGTCTCTCGGGGGTGATTTTGAATATTCAATTACTCATAAAACTGCAATTTTAATTAAAGTAACATTTAAAATCAGAGTTTATTGCGGGACCTCGCCAAAGGTTTATTAATTAATTTTAAAAACAACAAAAGTTGCACCGACTCTTTATGGCGTTAGAATTAAAATGCTTTTATGTGAGGATCGTGGATGAGCTTTTCAAAGATTAATGCTTCAAAAGCTGCAAAATCTGTTTTTATTTAAAAAATATACACAATATTTTTACACTTATTCATTTTAATATAACAAATGATGCTATTCGCTAATTGGCTTAGGCTCGGCATACACTAACACTAGCCTCCACTAATAACATTGTTATTAGATACACACAATAACAATAAGTCAAAGATTATAGGAATGGCAAATTATTTGAAGATTGTAACTTTGATAACATCAGAAACATCATCGAGTGTTAATATTACAGAAATAACTAATAATACAGAATTGTAAGCTGTATTTGGTTTACTATTGTTTTTATGTAAATAACATTGTCTTAATAACATAAAACTAAAAAAAAAATTTCTATAATTTTAACTTTGTTTAATATTTGTATATTATTTCTTTATTGCATCCTTGTCTTATAAAACTCAATTAATTATTTTTCAACAACACTTAATTTCTATTAGTCTAAGATCCGAAGTGCTAGTATTTAGGTGTGAGTGAGATTTTTTTTTTTGTATATATTATTTTTTTCCTGATGCGACTGGCTAAACGACGTGAGTCAAAGCAAAAAAAAAAAAAAAGTTCCGAAGTAAAAGCGACCTTCGCCCGTTTGTTTAATGGATATAAATTATTTTATAAGTAATTTAGTAGGTATGTTAAAAATTATAAAAAAAATGGGTTGCCTGAAAAAATTCTGGCCAGGCTATAATTAATTAAAAATTAAAAAATCACTTATTTTTTTAATTTCTACCGATGAGTTTAACAAAAAAATTTTACACCAACCGTAAGTACAAAGCCTATAGAATATGCAAACGTAGGGTTGCCCATATTTTTCCAGGTCTAACTATTGGGTTGCCAGGTAAAAACAGGTGTTTTGGTCCTAGTTATTTTCACCCACTTGTTTAATCTATAAATTAAACATAAAAATAAGCGCTGTTTTATTGCGAACACAATGATATAGGGTTGCCCGCAAAAAGTCTGTCCTGAATGAGGTCCGAGACAAATATCTCGTGCGATAGACGAAGACACAGAAATTAAAAATAAAGTGAATTTTAATTTTTAATTAATTATAGCCTGGCCAGGATTTTTTCAGACAACCCATCTTTTTATAATTTTTAACATACCAAATAACTTGGGTATAAAATAATTTTTATCCATTAAACAGATAGGTGAAGGTCGATTTTACTTCGGATCCTCTTCTATGTATTTCACATCAGCCAGGCTCACTTTTTTTTGTTTTTGACATTATAAAGAAATAAACGGTATTATCTCTACTTATTACATTTTAATGTGTTATAACGAATTTTTAAATAGACAATAAAGAGACCTTTAAAATAACGTATTACAAGGCCCCATTTACCGTTTAAACATTTAGGGATCATAACTGTCACTCGAAGGGGGGCAATGTAGGGTCGAAATTTTTTTTGTCATTTCATAATCTAAAATTGATATGTTTCGTGATTTTCTATAAATTTGCACGATTATTAAAATAATGAATTTATTTCATTTGGCTATTCCATACTGCATGTATGTTGGTACTCAAGCAAAACCTGCTTTTTAAGTTAAGGACCTAATTAAAAAATTCTTAAGCATTCTTCCCGAGAGAACATATATGTAGAACAAAAGAACAGTTTTTTCATTTTCAGCTGTACAAAACGAAAGGCAACCCAGAAATACAGCAACGATAAGACCGGAAACCTTGAGGGACATGAGTGCCGAACAAGAAAGAGCTCTAAGAGAGGCGGCAGTTGCTGTAGGAGTATTCGGGTAATGGAATATTCTCTTAATAATAGATATTAGTGTGTACATAAAGAAACGCAACTTACTAATATTGCGATTTTTGTTGGGTTTACGAAAAAAAATGTTAAATAAAAGTTTTTTCAAATAATTCAGTCCCTCTGCATAAGTCGATTAGAAGTATTCAGGGTACACCGTCACTACAAACTAACTTATTGACATAATTTTTTAAATATTACACCCTGTATATATTTTCAGTTTTTCATAATCTATTAAATAACAAAAACAACCATCAAGACCGCATAATTCCTCCTTTAATAGTCCCAAAGTTACATTAGTTTGAAACTAAAATTTAAAAAAAATTGTTTATCTATGTCAAAAAAATTGTAGGTTTTTCTACCATTAATTGTTTATAAATGTCTTGAATTATTTCTGTCATTAGTAAAAGGTGTTTATTGTAATAAGTTACTTTTAAAATTTAAGTGTTTACCGAAGGGAAAAGAATAATGATTCTTATGATGAGAGGTTACGGTGATCGTTAAAGAAGTTATAATGAGGTAGCTTACTTATTTAATGATACATATCCAAATCACAACCAAATTATTAAAACTGCAGTCTGGAGGATTGTGATACTTTTTGAAGTACATAGTGGGTTCAACTAAAAACTGGCCGATCAAAGACCTTAACTAATGATGAAAAAATCCTTGGACGTTATGCCAAGTTTTGTAGAAAATCCTTTTACATCCATTCGGAAAACTGCATTAGAACATGATGTTAGTGTGGAATCCGTCTGTAACATTATTAAGAAGAATAAGTTTCATTCTTATAAAGTAACGCTATTGCAAGAATTATCCGAAGATGATTATGACCGCAGAATGAAATTTTGTGGAACTATAATGGAAAAGGTAGATGCAGATCCTCATTTTACAAGTAAGATAGTAATTTCCTATGAAGCCACGTTTATGTTAAATGGTACAGTTAATCGCCACAACTGTAGATATTGGAGTGATACTAATCCTAGATGGATGCAGGAACATAGAACACAAATGCCTTTAAAAGTTAATGTTTGGGCAGGTATTATAGGCACCACTATTATTGGACCATTCTTTGTAGAAGGCAATTTGAACGGACCAAAGTATTTAGATTTGTTAAGAAATCAAATAAATCCTGCAATAAGAAATGTAGTTGGTAACAATATTTTAATGACATTTGGTTTCAGCAGGATGGTGCATCACATCACTTTAGTGTTGCTGTTCCAAATTATATAAATGAAGTTTTTTAAGACATGTGATACTGATAACAGCCCTTCAAATAACAAATCAGCAATTGCGTAATACCGTATCAGCAAGTTACATTACTCTATGTACACATACATACGTACATACATAAAGTCACGCCCTTTTCCCATAGGGGTAGGCAGAGACCACTTCCTTCCACTTGCTACGGTTCTCACACACATCTTTTGCTTCCTTTACTTTCATCAGTGCTCTCATACATGCTCGTCGGTTGTTGGTACTCTTGACCTGACCTTTTCTCAAAACAATGTTGATCTGATCAAGATATGTTCTCCGAGGTCGACCTCTACTGACTTGACCATTTACACTCACCTTATAAATTTATTTCGTCAATCTTTCTTCATCCATCTTTTCTACGTGTCCAAACCATCTAAGCATTCCTTTATCTATCTTTGTAACCACATCTTCTTTTACACCACAGCGTTCTCTTATCTCACTATTCTTTACTTTATCCAACCGAGTCACTCCAGCTATACTTTTCAGACTACTCATCTCCGCAGCATTAATCCTATTTTCATGCTTCTTCTGCTAAACCCAACATTCACTACCATACATAAGTGTAGGAACCAACACACCTCTATACACAGCCAGACGTGCCTTTTTTGACACTTTTTGGCTATTCATAAAGCTAGGCAGTGCTCCATTCATTCGCCTTCCTGCCAACATCCTTCGCTCAATGTCACTGTCATACTTTCCATCTCTCGTAAACTTTGAACCCAAGTACACAAGTTCATTTACTTGTTTCACTCTTTCTCCCTCAATCGAAACTCCACAGTTTGTCATGCTTTCTTCTCTTTCAAAAACCATTACTCTCGTTTTGCTTACATTACATGTACACACTATATGTATTAAAATTAAAAATATTGCTGATCAATTCTATGTGTTTTGCAGACCTCCAGTATCACTTACAATGGCCTTCAGTCCTGCGAGGTACACTAACACTTTCTTACCGTCCGTAACTCACTCCTCATTACCGAATAGAGAACCTACTCCGAAGGATGTTAATAATAGCAGTGATAATGACGGTAAGTTTTCCAATTCCTAAATATTTATTATAGTTTTTTAATAAAAATACATAATTTTTTATTACATAAAAATCCATACGGAACTACTGAGGATTTCCTATCATTTCTACCGTTTAGGTATTGCTTTTAATTTGGTACTCGCCAGTTGCAAGGAAAATGTTTTATAGAGAAACGCCAAACCGGCGGATTTTTGAAGAGTCTTTAATTTATTGCAATAAATAATTATTTAATACAAAATGACATCATTATGTTGTTTTATTTTTTTTAAGTTCTATAATTGTTCTATCGAATTAAATGAATAGTGTTATCTTAAGCATACAAAAATTAAATTATTTGGGCCTTTAACGTTAGCTTACCCGCTTATAACCCTAAGCAATGTACTAACATCCCAACATCTTAATGGGCATATTTAAGTTCAGTTAAGTTCAACATGTAAACTTAAGTCGGTGGCCATAACGACGCACCGCACTTAGTATTGTACCATAGCATCCGTGTACGAAGCAAATGTTAATAAAATGCGCTTGGTCGATCTTAAATAATTTTTTATTATTTTGAGTTTTGAAAAATATCGTTGTGCGGCTACAACCGAAATCGGCATTGTTAATAAAATACGAAGTATTATGCTCGTATAAGGAAAAAAATCCCGTGGTATCGATTTGCTCATTTTGGTTTTTTTTTATTCCGGGTGAGGATGGTGATGAATTTTTTTAGTAAACCCGGATGAGGTTTTAACTTTTCAAAAATATTCGAACAAGCTTTTTGGCAAGCGTCTTTTAAATACTGAGAAAAATTTTTTGGAACCATCTTCCCATTTTTCATGTTCAAATTGTCGTCAAAATATTTCTTACTATTTTCCTGTTAATGTTGACCATGGTAGTTTTCCAATTACAGCACAAGAGCGCATTGTGCGGCATAATTCTCAAAAAAAATTTTTTTTATGAAAATAGTCGCAAAAAGGGTAGACCTATCGTGTGGGCCGCGGACGGCCCGAACTGCGGCTATTAGAAGGGGAAGGGATTATAGAAAGGAAATGATTGTGGACACGCTTTTTAAAAAGTTGCAGGTCATAATTCTCTGGAAAAACTGATTTTGGAAGCTTATTCCATTCCGTAGCAGCCCTGTAAAAGAAGGATTCTTGATGAAGATTGGTCCTTGTAGTGTCAATCTTGAGAGTAAATGGGTGAAACTGGTCAGCGTGCCGAGTTCTTTGGCCGAATGTGGCCAATGGTGGTACAAGAGTTTTTATTACTCTGGAGCATCTGCCATGGAAATATCTGTAGAGCAATGACTGGTCTGCAACTCTTCTTCTATGTTCTAGAGGGTGAAGGGTATCTGTGAGAGTTGAGCTGTTTATTAAGCGAATGGCTCTTTTCTGAATGGAATCTAGAAGACGAAGAGAATGCCTTGGTGTTGAACCCCAAATGTGCGAGCAATACTCCAGTAGAGGTCGGATTTGAGCCTTGCACGTCGTCAACAGTTGATCAGGAGTAAAAAACTTTCTGGCTTTCCACAGAAAACCTAGCCTCTGGCTTGCCGACTTTGCGATGTTAGCAAAATGGTCATGCCAAGACATATTATTGGACACCGTGACTCCCAAAATCGAGAGATGGAGGGACTTGGTTCAAGGTTATTTCCGGACATTGTGATGGGATGATTTGAGGAATTCACTTTCTTGGAAAACGTGGCAGTTTGTGTTTTTTGGGCGTTGAACTGAACAAGATTGTTGGTTCCCCACTCGACGATTGCTTTAAGATCTCTATTGATGGAATCAACCTGTTCCTGCCTGAGTCTATTTGTATCATTCACCGAAAGTGATCGATAGGATGTGAAAGTTGAGACAAGTGTGCTATCGTCTGCGAAACTGTAAATGGGGTTCGTGGTGGTTTTCAAGAGGTCGTTGATGTGTAAAAGAAATAAGGTGGTTGACAGGATGGAACCCTGGGGGACCCCGGCATTAGTTTTAAATGCATCAGAAGAAATACCGTCAACTGCCACATGTAAGGAGCGATCTTGCATGAAGCTCAAGACCTATACCAACTCAGTAATATAAAATATAAGATGTTTTTTTCTTTTAAGTTGGCGTTGATAAAAATTTTAATTACATTGTTGTTAATAATTTTTTATTGTTGAGATAATTTTTATTCCTTTCGAAGTAATCTTATAAAAAAAATAAAAAGTGAATTAAAACTGTATGGATGTAGGTACGACATCGGCTATTTTATTTTTTTCCTATTATTCTGCAAATGTAGATAAAGTTTCATTTTCATAACCAAAAAACTCTAAACAAATTTATTTAACAGTAATATATTTTTGTTAGCATTGCAAAAATTATCAACCAATTGTTATATACAAATGTATGTCCACATTTATAATTTCTAAGTCAATAAATGTTTCTTTCTCCCAACACTGAGCCTAGTGCACTCTGCTGGTAGACTTAAAAACTAATTGATATTCCAATCAAACATCAGCACACTACGGCATTGTGCGACACTGAGTTGCATTATGCTCGGTAGTTGGAAAACAGTGCATATATGCTTTCATTCTGATGATCCTTCCACCGATTCTCATCCATCCAAAAACCTTTTGCTGCAAAAAAATTGCTAAACATGTCACCTGTCACTCCGATTTTCTCGCGGTTTCGTTTAAAGTTGAGGAAGTCCCTCACGTTCATCGTATTCCAAAGATGATTCTCAGCCATTCAAAATCCTTTTGTGCCACATAAATATTGCTAAGCTGTACATGTAATTCTCTCCATACACCTTTGTCCACATTTGTTGGTTTTGAACGGTTTTTTATTAAGTTTTAAATTGATGCGTTGCTCAATTTTTTCAATCGTCATTTTTCGACGCGACGCTTGTACGGGGTCTCTTTTTAACACGCTTATATTAGTTTCACATGTATGTATGTATGTTTGTTTGTTTGTAACTGATTCTTTGGCCTCGAATTTGCCCTACTTTAAGCGATCAGATTTAATTTAAACTTCGCACACTTGTCAAATACCGACGACAATGCAATAATTCGATCAAAATATCCGATTATCCTGATTAGTTTCGCCAGAATTCATAAATTTCTTAAGGGAACCTTTGCTTGAGAGTAAGAGAGATAGAACTAGTGCGTGAACTACGCATGCGCGCAGTTCCAATAGTGTTGCAGAAATGTTTTAAAATACGCGACAGTTTTCTATTTTCCAAAATAAGTAGTTTGTCTATTATCTAGTAGATGGCACCACTATCAATTTGCAGTAATACAAATGGTAGTTTGTATTTTGTGTTGCATAAAAGTATAGTGTTATTTTTTTAAAAACACCAATGATATAAATTATAGTTTAAAAAACACGCTTTTAGAGTTAATCAAACCAAAAAGTAAAAAATAATTCTTAGCATAAGAATAAAATGACTGACGAGAAAATTAATGTCACTGTTTTAAAAGCGTGGGTTGCTTTGTATGACATTTTAAACTAACTCTGTGTTTCGGAATAAAAGCACCCCACGCCTTTAGAACAGTGACATTAATTTTCTCGTCAGTCATTTTATTCTTATGTTAAGAATTACTTTTTACTTTTTAGTTTGATTAACTCTAAAAGCGTGTTTTTTTTTTTAAACTATAATTTATAATAAGTAACATTTTATTTGTCAGTGAGTACCTACTAGAACTTGATAGCTTATATTGAACAAGAATAATCTATAAACAGTTGTAAATTATATTTGATAGCTAACAACCTGATAAGGTTGATTATTTTAAAATTAAGGAAATATTCCCATTTATTTTTGGAAAATACACCTATTATTATCTTTTAACGCGGTCATTTAAATTTTTTTCGTCTTTCTTTCCTTGCATTTTACGTTAAATTTACTTTTTTTTAGAAGAAAGTATAGACGTGACTAATGAAGAAGATGATACGCCGACATCTGGCTGTGGCGTGTCATCAAGTAGTGGGCCTCTGCGACCTGAACCTCAACCGGCACTGGCAACAGGTCTCTATCCATCTACTCACGAGACAATTTACGAAACATCGGCAAGACTTCTTTTTATGGCTGTAAAATGGGCAAAAAACTTACCTAGTTTTGCCAGCTTACCATTTAGAGATCAGGTAATTTACAATCAAATGAATTACAAAACATTTGTAATGTAAATTGCAGCATATCTTTAGAGCTTTTCCGTTTATTTAAATTAAAATTCTGCAATGTTTTTTTTCATTACAAACTAGAAATAAAATTTGCAGTCACATCTACATCCAAACGAGAGACAAGTGTTTTAAAAATCATTAATTTGTAGGTTATCCTATTAGAAGAAACATGGAGTGAATTGTTCCTTTTAAATGCCATCCAATGGTGTATGCCATTAGATATAACGGCGAGTCCATTGTTTAATATTAACGAACACACCAAAAATGGACATTCTGCTACAGATGTTAAAATATTAGGGGATACACTTCTAAGGTTCAAGGCAGTACATGTTGATCCAGCAGAATTTGCTTGTTTGAAAGCAATTGTTTTATTTAGAGCAGGTACTTTAATTGCGTTATTATAATATAGATAATAAGTAGGTGTTCATAAGAGCCGGCATAACTGCTTTATAGTACGAATTTTCATTCTTAAATTTCCTCTTAATTTTAGCTTGTCGCTGCCAATATTTTTACCTTTATATATTATAATATTATGTTCTATACTCGACAAAAACAAATGAGACTGATCAAGTAGTACAAAAAAAAAATATTTTTTTTAATCCAAATTTAAAATGTCTCCTTCAAAGTAATTCCCTCCCACTAGAATAATACACTTATTTCAACGTTTTTTTTTCAGTTTTAAAAACAGTTATGATACTCAGTTTTCGGTATAATCTTCAAAGCGGTCAGCGTATTCTCATCTATTGACTCAAAACGATAACCACGAGGTGGTAATTTCAATCGGGAAAATTGAAAAAACAATCACACACGGAGCCATATCTGGCGAATACGGTGCTTGTGGAACGACATTCACCTGATTTTTGATGAAATACTAATAATGGCAGCATGCGATAGTGCATTATCGTGATGCAAAAACCATGAATTGTTGCTCCATAATTCTGGTCGTTTTTTACGAATTGACTCACATGTAAAAGACGCAAAAGCCATAAATAATATTCTTTGTTGACTGATGGGCCAGTTGGAAGGAACTTTTTCATATTATTTATTTCTTTACAATAGCCCTAACCGAGAGTTCTTAATGTAACTAATGATGTATCAAACGAATTTGTGTTCTAAAATATTTCTTCAGTTATAGTATACCTATTGTACGAGATCTAACAATAAAGTACTGTTACGGATTGCGATGAAATCCGTCCCTGTTTTTGTTTGAGTTGATGAAACGGCTTAGGGGTCATCAATAAGCGAATGATTTATAGCCGCGGGCGGCAATAATTCTCTCGATTAATTCCTCGTTCTTCCAGCATAGACGTCCCCTTTCTAGAATAATTGATTCAGATTTATAAAAAGAAATATCGATGTCTAGGTTTAGTTTAAAGTTAAGTTTTTGAAGTCAGTTATTTATAGTGTTATAAAGAGATTGTAATTATCTAAGCGATTATAAGAATTTATAGAAAAAATTGTTTAGTTATTATGAGTGTTTAAAAATCACCGAACCCAAGAGTAAATATCGTAACAAAACTAAGATTGGTACTTTATTTTCGAAAAAGTACAATCTAACTACGCTCCCCTTAAATCATGGGCGTAATTTCAGTTTTTTAATTGGGGTTGCAAGGCCTACCGGGGACTGGGGGAGACAAAAAAACAAAGTTTTAGGTATTTAACTTTTACTCAATTTTATCACAAGTTATTTTATACAAAATGAACTCTTATCACCTATGTACCTATTGTCATTTATGGTAATAAATGATAATCAATCACATTAAAAAACTAAACGTACCTATCCAGAATACCACAACTACTAGTAGTAGTACACTCTTTATGTTGAAAAGATCAGACGACACGACACAAACAGCCCTCTTGTAAAGATCTGTGTGGTCTGCCTTTGTTGCAAAAAATCACACTGCATATTATTTACAAAATTGTCATTTCCGGACGCCGACATCGCTTATTTTCGTTCTACACACAGGTTTGATATTTAATTAGGTACGTCATGATTACTATATCACCATTTTTATATTCTACCCAACTTTATAATGTACAACACATTTCATTTTTCTGTGCTAAATTAGGCATAATTAATAAAAAAATCAAGAGAGTGTCATTCTTGTAATATTTGCGATTCTTACTCCAACATTTTTGGGTGGAAAATTACTGGGAATTTTGAGGTGGCAACTGCCACCCCTTATCAACCCCAAATGACGCTTATGCATTCAATATACTCGCCCTGTCTATCTACACAGCGTTTTATTCGCGTTTTTCATAACAGTGGAGAAAATCTTCAGATGTTGGGCTGTTTAGTAACCGCGTCGTTTTCTAATAACTGTAAATGCTCTTTTAAAGATTCACAAATTTTCGGCAACATAAAGACACATGGAGTTAAATTAGGTAAATATGGAAGGTAGTCGAGAATAAGGATTTGTCATTCGTCCAATGTGAGCGAATACATTTTCCTGATAGACTCAAAGTTTTCCCTTCCTACAAATCATGTCGACGTCGCCTCAGACGTTTTTGCAGTCTTCCTAAAACTTTCAAGTAGTACCCAAGTTTTATTGAATGAATAACATCACCTTCATTTTGGGATCGATTTGCTTAGCTTGACTTTTCTTAATCTGGATGATAATGGTAATTTCAACGCATGGATTGTTCGAAAGCTGACTTCAAGAATAATATGACAAATAAGACATTTTAATTGTCAGTGTGTTTAAGGTAACGAGTCCTAGAACTTTATTGTCAGACCTCGTGTAGTATTTTCAACACTTTCACAAAGCGTCCTATTTGCGTTTAATACCGTATATTCATACAGTAATAAAGTAATTATTTTCAGAGACAAGAGGGCTAAAGGATCCGAGTCAAATAGAAAATTTACAAGACCAAGCCCAAGTTATGCTGTGGCAACATTGTAGAACTCAGCTTCCTGGTCAAGTTGCCAGATTTGGTCGACTTCTACTCATGCTACCTTTGCTTAGAATAGTTCCGGCCCTGCGAATCGAGGCAATTTTTTTTCAAAAAACCATAGGAAACACGCCAATGGAAAAAGTATTGTGTGACATGTACAAAAATTAACTGTTTTGTAAATATATTGTAAATGTTAATATTAGTGCTCTACTCAAATACAACGCATATTATGTACTCTGTAATATATCGAAAAATAAATCGTGTATCTATTAGACAACTGTCTTTAAAAAAAACAAAAGTTATATAATTCTGCTAAGTTATTTAGAGCAGCAACAAAAATTATCAATATTATAGCCAACATGATATTAAGCTGCCGGTGAACAATTATCGCACTAAATGAAAAAGAAAATGTTATTTAATCTTTAAAATATTTGTCATTGTTTCTAAATAAATTCTAAGATCATTAAAAAAATTACAATAATCTGCTTGGGTAAAATGAGCAAGACAGTATTTTTTAACATTAACTATATCTCATAATTGTTATCGTTACAAAATTAGTTGCTCTAAATAAAAATTTTTCAATATTTTCAGCATCAAAACGTTACATTTGTAACGTAATTCATTTTAATTGTTGTTCGTCTACATCTTCAAAAATATAATCTTCATCTGCTTCATTTAATTCAAAATTATTTACTTTATGCTGTTCTTGACTAAAATGTAAATCATCATCTTGTTGTTTTGGATGTTTTGTCTTCAATATCTAAAAAAATAACGACATTACACAAGTTATTATTTTTAAAATTATTCAAATTTACTTTTCTTTGTTGCAAAAACTTATTAAATGCCTCCCTTTGTAATTTTGCAGTGTCAAGTGTAATAGATTCCATGTTTGAATATTGCTTTAATTTAAATTTAGCCCATTCTCCATTATCTATTCCATCATTAGATTCATCAATAACTGGTTTCCTATGACATTTTCTTACCTTAAAAATATTGGTATTTTTAATTTTTATTATAAAAGTAAGTTATTGCTTAAGTAGTTACCCGTAAAAATTGTAAAATTATCATAGTGAGGAAATCATCAAATCTGTAAAACATACCCTATTCATTATATCAGCATGATCTAAATTAAAAACACAATGAGTCATAATTGGTAGTTCTAGTTCCTGAACTTCAAAGGGTTCTTGTTTTTCTAACTTCACTAGCTCTTCCTGAAAATAAAACAAGCTTTTTTTTATAATTTTTCTATAATTCTCAAAAGCGTGTAAGTATTAAGTAATATTTATAATAATATGTACCGTATTGACATGTTGCAAGCATATCCATTGATATGCCGCTTTTTGTATTAGTCTATTTAACTATTTTGGCGCTGGGAGAGAGCGGATTGGACTTTATGCTTTTATTTTGTTTTTAGTTACACTAAAACCTAAGCACTACACGAAACTTCTGCATTAAATTCCTTACAAGATGATTTGGGTGCACTTTCAGTCTATTGTATTTTTTTGTACCTATCTTGATTTTTTTCTTTAATGGGAATTATTTCAGAATCTTGATGTATGGCATTGTTGGTGATGTACCACAGTAAATTGAGGATCATATAGGTTTTAATATGGTTTTATTTATCAGAAGTTTATTTTGTATTGTTAATTGGGATCTCCTACCTATTAATCAATATAGATTTCGTAATCTGTGACCTAATTAATTTCTTTTGAAAAATATATGTTTTCTCCAGATGTCTTTTGTCTAGGTGGATTCCAAGGCATTTTACTTCTTCCATTTGTGGCATAGGGAAGAATCACAGAGTGGGTGACATCTATTATTGATCGTATGAACTCCTCGAGGTATGAACAACAAACTAAGCTCCATTTGTTTATATGGGTGAAAAGTGAACTTTATATATTATTTTGAGTAATTTAAGCATTAAAAGTGTTATATTTGAACGATATGTTGTGAAGAATTGGTGTTATTAAACCTCAAAATCCGAAAATGCAAATGATTAAAAAAGGTGATATGGAGATAAAATCGAGAAAAATGTGCTCTGTTCCACAATGCTCTTCATTATGGCAATTCGATTATACCTTTGCATCAATTTCCTTCAAATCCTAAGGCAGCTCAGAATTGGAAGATGATCTTAAAGATAGAAAAACCAATCTCAAAGTTTATGTTTGTTTGCAGCAAGCACTTTGTGAAAGATGATTTTATCAGTGGTAAGTTTGATACTGTTGTCCAATGATCTATCATTATATTTGTGATTATTCGTAGTGACTTTAACAACACAGAGAAAGCGTTTGAAAGATGAATCTGTTCCTAGCCAGAACCTTCCAGTGTTGGAAGTATCAACATTCCATAATTAAGAAAAATAGAAGTAACCAAAGTCAATTGGATTATAATATATAATCCTTAATTGTTCGAACAGGTTCACCCACATAATATAATATGTCCGAAATTGATATTTCGACTTTCATAGGTATTGCAACAAGAATTCCAGGGACAATAGAACTAAAAAACTTCAAAAACAAACTAAAATTGATTCCTGGACACACCTGGTCTTTACTGACATTTAACAACAATCCAGCGACAACAAAACTGAAACGTTAAAAACAAATCTTAAAACCAGCTTCAATCCAATAGTTTTACACAAAAAATCAATACAAATCTCTGAGATAACTACAATTCCCTTCAATAAAAACTTTGGTTTTACAAGTGATCAAATGGCAGAATATTTGTTGTTTACACCTCGATCCGACATTCTGTCATATACAGCGCCATCTCACGTGATTTTTACCTATAAGTTTGTTATTAAGACATATGTTATGTATTACCAAAACACACACACAAATTGTCATTAATCCTGTCAACTATCAAGACATACAGGGTGGCCAACCGAAAACGAAACAGAGCCATTTGTAGGAACCTCGTCAACATTTTAGAAAAACGCTCAGACCCGTTGATTTTTGATTAAAGGGCGACACTCTTTTCCAGTATTTTTGACTCCACTACTTTTAACCTCAAGCGAGAGTAAAATTACCCCAAAATTTTTAAATGGCATCGGGGGTCGAATAAGACGTCTTTTGAAAGCTTTGACAATTCTCTTTACAATAGTCTTTAAATTTTTCATTTCCCTCCAATAATTTGAAAAAAATTACATGATAAAATTCCAATTATTTTAGTTGCTTACTTACTACTTAATTGGTTAAATGTTCAAACTGATGACCGCCCGCTTCCATACATAATTTTGCTCAAAACATTCACGCACATTCCGAAGAATTTCCGGAATAATTCGACGGCACTCGTAAACGATTCTTTGACGCAAATCTTCCAACGACACTAGTTGTGTTTTATAGATTTACTTTTCGGATGTTCCCACAAAAATAAATCGGGTGGCGATAAATCTGGCGATCGTGGAGGCCATTTAATGCTGCCTCTTCTCCCAATCCAATGCCGTGGAAAAAGTTGGTCTAAATACTGACGAACAATCGCCGCATAATGCGGAGGAGCACCGTCCTGTTGAAAACAAAATGATCTTCGTCATACTGTGGATTATTTTCAAATAAATCAGTAAATAAAGGGTCAATAGCGTCTTCCAGTGATACATTTCGCCAGGGAAATTTCCTGGTAGAAAAAAGGACCCACCAGTCGGTTACCGCAAATGCCAGCCCATACATTTAATTTCTCCGGTTGCTGTGTATGCACTTCGTAAAAAACTCTTGGGTTTGAATCGGACCAATAGCGACAATTGTAGCGATTTACCGTCCCGTGCAAGAAAAAACTGCATTCATCGGAAAAACAGATATTAAAAAGGAACTGTGGATCATTCCCGGGAGAAAGAGTGGAACAAGTAAATGAGTTTGTATACTTGGGTTCAAAGTTTACAAGAGATGGAAAGTATGACAGTGACATTGAGCGAAGGGTGTTGGCAGGAAAACAAATGAATGGGGCACTGTAAGGCTTTATGAACATCCAGAAAATGTCAAAAAAGGCACGTCTGGCTGTGCATAGAGAAGTGTTTGTTCCTACACTTATGTATGGTAGTGAATTTTGGGTTTGGCAGAAGAAGTATGAAAATAGGATTAATGCTGCGGAGATGAGTAGTCTAAGAAGTATAGCAGGAGTGACTCGGTTGGATAAAGTAAAAAATAGTGAGATAAGAGAATGCTGTGGTGTAAAAGAAGATGTGGCTACAAAGATAGATAAAGGAATGCTTAGATGGTTTGTACACGTAGAAAGGATGGATGAAGGAAGATTGACAAAACAAATTTATAAGGCGAGTGTGAATGGACGGAAGTAGGTAGAGGTCGACCTCGGCGAACATATCTCGATCAGATCAACATTGTTTTGAAGAAAGTCCAGGTCAAGAGTACCAACAACCGACAAGCATGTATGAAAGCACTGATGAAAGTAGAGGAAGCAAAAGATGTGTGTAAGAACCGTAGCAAGTGGAAGGAAGTGGTCTCTGTCTACCCCTAAGTGAAAAAGGAGTGACTATATGTATGTATGTACATTTTATAGAATTAATTAAGAAATTTTATGCTATGTATTTTTTTAAATTATTTTTAGATTTACTTAAAATTGTTTACTGTTTAAAAAATATTTTAGAAATTTAACAGGTTTTTGATATAAATTTTGACGGCAATTCTTAGCAAAACAGCACTAAAAATTGAACTCCCCTATTTCATGTAAATGACGACCTCGGAATTTTGAGGCCCTATCAGGGGCACTGGGCCCACACCCTGGTGGTATCAATATTTAAATTTCTTATAAACATACAAACAAACAAAAGGCAAGACCTGTTAGCCGCCCTTGACTAGTTGAAATTACGCAAACAACATTAAAAATTATTTTTTTAAAGTACAGGTACAGTTGCAAGAATTTTTAAAAGAGTATTGGGAAACCTAAATTTGTTACATTATTCAATTATTAAGCTTAGCAGCCTCCTATGGTTCTCTTAAGTGGCAGGTGCTTTGGACATAACTCTACTGATTACTGATTTAGTAGTTTTTTTTATCAAAGCCATAAAAAATATGTTTTTTTTTGCTAGAGACTGAGCAGTCGCGATTTGTTTTAGTGAGGGTGTCAAACCCCAAAACCCCTCTCAAATACGGCTCTGCTCCTCATCATATAAAAATAATTCACAATATTTATACCATAAAAAAATGTTTATACATTTACTCTTCATTGGTAAATAAATAATTAAATAAGTCTAAAGACTGGCCATTTATCAAGCTTATCTTGGTAATACATTTTAAGTGATTTGAACGCTGTTATTCTCAAACCAACAATATTTTGTTGCAGTTAATATTAGTAAAGCTGCTGGCGCTGATCAGATTACAGCAGAAATCATTAAGGCAGGTTTTCTTCTTCCACAAATCTCGCAAGAGCAAACAGGCTTTATCCCGGGCAAAGGAACCAGAGAACAACTACTTAATGTACGCCAACTTATTGAGAAAGCTCGAGAGTTCAATTTAACAACATATTTGTGCTTTGTAGACTATTCCAAAGCCTTTGATACAGTCAGATGGAACACACTTTGGGAAACCCTAAAGATAATGGGAGTTCCCTTGCATCTGGTATAGCTGATCCAAAGTCTATACGAATACAATAATGCAAACATAAGGATAGATGGTGTATGCTCTGATGAATTTCATGTGGAGTCAGGTGTAAGGCAGGGTTGTACACTCTCACCAATGCTATTTAATATATACAGTGAACACATTATGAGAGAAGTTCTGGAAGGCTGGGATGATGGGATATCAATAGATGGCAGAAAAATTAATAACCTGCTGATGACACTGTCATCATAGCTAGCTCACAAGATAAACTCAAAGCAATTGTAGAAAAACTTGAAGTAACAAGCAAAAAATATGGCCTGAATCTAAATAAAAATAAAACAACTATTATGGTTATTAACTGAACCAACCAAATAAACAACCATAACTTAAAAGGCTATAAGGTGGTGATACAGGTTATCTGTCTGGGCTCACTCATTACTAACAGGGGAGGGTGCGAAAATGAGATTAAATGTCAACTAGCAATTGCTAGAAGCTCAGTCATAAAACTTACAGAGATATAGAAAGACTCCACACTACTAGAAAAACAAAACTAAAACTCATCCAGAGCCTCATATTTCCCATTGCAATCTATGCCGCCGAAACATTGAAGCTAAAAATGTCCGACAGAAGAATAATTGACTCCTTTGAGATGTGGGCTTATAGAAGGATGCTGCACATACCCTGGACGGAACATTGCACCAACGCATCTATTATTGATGAATTGAAAATCCGAACTCGCCTTTCACCCAAAATCAGCAAATCATATCTGAAATACTTTGGCCATCTGTCACAAAGAACCGATGATTTAGAGAGACTTATTGTGTTGGGTAAAGTCGATGGCAAAAGGCTGAGGGAAAGATTACCAACAAGATGGATAGACCAGATCAAACCCTTAGTTGGACTGGGAATACAGAAGTTCCTGCAGGCCGCTCAGGACAGAGAAGCTTGGAGAGCAACAGTGGATGCCGCTACATCATAGTGCCACCATACCCTTTGAGTTTACCAAATTTGAATAGAAATTAAGACAAGAACATTAAAAAAACAAATTGTTAAGCCTTTAACAATGCCGTCACTTTCAAAAGCATATTTTACCTTAACACTATCATCAATCTGCATAGAAAGTTCTAATTCGGACATAAATTTAGCTGCTGGATCCTTATTAGCAGGACCATCTTCTCCATAATCAGCTATAGCAAGTCTTTTGTTTAATTCTATAAAATCTTTGAAGTGTTTATCTAAAAATAAAAATATATTTATGAATCATAGATCAACATGAACAAGAGACTACATAATAGCAATGAATATAAACATCTCATAATACAAAGTAATTATAAATTGATTTTTTCATATTAAAAATTAATATTTATTCCATCTTTAAGTCTAAACAAAAAAATCAAATTAAATATTGTAATTGATTTATCTAATGAAGTATTTACCTTGTACAAATTGAATGACTGGAATATTTCCCATTAAACGTAATTGTGATAGTTGATGTCTTAATAATCCAGCATTTCTCTTTAATATCTTTTCAGCTCCTTCTTGTTGTGAGTTTGTACTTGTCCAGTACACTTTTAGAATCTTATAGTCTGGAGTAATATTGACTTTATTTATTTCTACTCCTAAACCTAATATTTGGTCTGTATAAGTTTCAGTAGTCATTAAATCTGTAATATTTCTCATAAAAAGTTTATTTAATACCGCTATCCTCCTTGGATTTGTAGAAATTTTTCCTGCTTGTGTTTTTGAGAATGGATTAGTGATATTGGGAGGAGCTTCATAAAAATGTGATCTGAAAAAAGATAATTCTTAGTGGGTAACACTAATAAAATTGTTAAATTAAAACTGTAAATGTAGTTTTTTTGTTAATAAATATAATTTGCAAAACTGTGTAAGTTTGAAATCCAGTATAAGGTTTGATGAAAAGCCATAATTGAGAAATGCAGAATACTAATCCTATTATTACAAAACATATTTATTGTAAACAAAATATTAAATCAAGGAAGATCTAGGTACTCTACTTTGCTGATAACACACATTTTAACATAATAAAAACTTGACTTTCTTTAAGAATTTTTAAAAACCTGGTATTTCTCTTTTATTGACCACCTAAAGGTAATTCTAAAGTAATAAACTGACCCAATTGAACTGAAACTGAAGTTACAATTTATATTTTATGTCTTCGGGTGTTCATACCTAGTCAAGATAATTTAGTATGTGTCTTCACATATTCAAACATCGGTTCTTTCTAAATGGAAATCAACATTTATTTTCAACATACTAAATCGAATGACAAAACTTACTTTTTTTTCGAATTTCCTAAAACTTTTCTCATAAAGTTTCCAGTTTGCCGATGTGCAGCATAATAACAACTTGATGTATGAAGATTAGAACTTAAAATTAACGAAAAATATTTATATATTTCTAAATGTTTACTCATATTTTTGTTCTGATGAGTTAACCTAACTTATTTTCTAACAAAACTATCTACCATCAAATAAAATTAGGTTATGTTTATTTTTATTTGTCAAAAAATGAATGAATTTGATTTTAAATCTCTCATATTAACTCAAAAAGAGCCGATTGTTATAAAACATATCTTAAAATGGAATTTATTGAAGTGGAATTTAAACGATTGGGAATCTGTACTTAATAATGAACTATTGGAATTTAGATCAGGTGTATATGAAAGGACAGATGATCCTCAATGGGAAAGAAAAACCAGTATGTTAAAAGGAGATTTTAAATTTTTTATCAGTCAATCTCAAAATAATAAAAAAGAGTGGTTATATTTCGATTATAAACATTTAAAACATTGGTTTCGAAATTTAAATGCTGTAAAACAAGTAGGTATTTTGTTATTAGATGACAATATTTTTCTTTGATAAATATAATTAAAATATCAGTTAATATATTTTTTACTGAATTAACTTTCTCTTAAATATGCATAATTAAAATAAAAAATAATTAAGTAATTATTCCAACTAACCACTGTTTATGCAAAATTTTTCCTTTTTTTTTATTTAAGCACACTATTCTTTTTAACAGAAAGTTGATTGGTAATTTGTACATAAACAGTTTGGATGTACATAACACCACCAAAGATAGACTTGTACGACTTACTGATAATTTGCACATATATAGATTAGATGTACATAATACCACCAAAGTCTACCTCAAGTCTATCCTCATTGATAATAGTGACATCTAAAAAGCACAGATCATTTATAAATTAATAAACAATTTTATAATATAATTTCTTTTGAAAATTCTACTTTTAAAAACTATGTTTTTAAAATCTTATATTAAGATGCTTAAATACAAAATAATTATGAGCATAATTACAGATTATTAATTATTATTGGCAAAATATGTTTATCCATATGTGCATTTTTATTAAATAACCACTAATGAAAATTTATAAATTGTTTTATATTTTTATAACAGGAAATAAATTGGAGTGCAATTGGTTTTCCAGAAATCAAACCTGAAGAATGCACAATATGGATAGGGTCAAAAGGTGCCCACACCCCTTGCCACATGGATTGTTATGGTTTTAATTTGGTGTATCAAATATTTGGAACGTAGGTACTCTGATTTTGTTGTTCTTTTGTGTTGTAAAGTGGATACTAGCAAGTTTAGATATATTTAATAAAATTAATTAAATATTAATTTTAACATTATTTTAAATATTTATGATTTAATTATTAAACAGCACAATCGTAATGGAGATGCAACTAAAGTAGCTTAAAAATAATTTACTAATTATTTAACTATGAACTACCTATTAAAGAAAAACATACATACATACATATAGTCACGTCTTTTTCCTCTAGGGGTAGGCAGAGACCACTTCCTTCCACTTGCTAAGGTTCTTACACCTCTTTTGCTTCCTCTACTTTCATCAATGCTCTCATACATGCTCGTCTGTTGTTGGTACTCTTGACCTGGCCTTTCTTCCAAACAATATTGATCTGATCAAGATTTGTTCGCCGAGGTCAACCTCTACCGACTTGTCCATTCACACTCACTTTGTTTCGTCAATCTTCCTTCATCCATCCTTTCTACGTGTCCAAACCATCTAAGCATTCCCTTATCTATTTTTGTAACCACATCTTCTTTTACACCACCGTGTTTTCATATCTCACTATTCTTTACTATATCCAACCAAGTCACACCGGCTATACTTCTTAGAATATTCATCTCCGCAGCATTAATCCTATTTTCATGCTTCTTCTGCCAAACCCAACATTCACTACCATACAAAAGTGTAGGAACCAACACACCTCTATGCACAGCCAGACGTGCCTTTTTTGACACATTCTGGCTGTTCATAAAGTCATACAGTGGTGCCCCATTCATTGGTTTTCCTTCCAACACCCTTTGCTTAATGTCACTGTTATACTTTCCATCTCTCGTAAACTTTGAACCCAAGTACACAAATTTATTTACTTGTTCCACTCTTTCTCCCTCAATCGAAACTTCACAGTTTGTCATGCTGTCTTCTCTTTCAAATACCATTTCTTTCGTTTTGCTTACATTTATTTTCATCCCTTTGATTTTCAGGGCATCATGCATAACATTAACCATCGCCTGCAACTCCTCTTCAGATGACGCTAATATGACTTGATCATCGGAGTAAAGAAGGCATTTGACGATCAAATAATTCATTTTCAATCCATATGCACTCTCTTTCAAATCTTTTAAACATTCGTCTATGTATAAGTTAAACAGCCATGGCGAAGACATACATCTCTGCCTTGCACCTTTTTCGATGTTAAACCAGTCCGTGCAAGCTTCGTTTATCCTGACATAAGCAGTGGAATCCTCGTAAAGTGATTTCAGTGCTCGTATTAAACTACCGCTCACCCCATACATAGACAATGTCGACCACAATTCACTTCTCACCACTCTGTCATAAGCCTTTTCCAAGTCTATAAAAGCGCAATAGACTTTCTGACTTCTAGCCAAGCATTTTTCGACCATATCTCGTAATGAAAAGACCTGATCCATACATCTCCTTCCTCTTCTAAATCCTGCTTGCACATCCCATATCATCTTCTCAGTTTTATTCATTACTCTTTTAATGAATATCTTTGCATACAGTTTGCTAAATATGCTGAGTAAACTAATACCTCGGTAATTCTTACAGTCCTGCTGTGAACCTTTTCCCTTATAAAGCGGCACAATAACTGCCTTGCACCAGTCGTCTGGTATGATACCACTCCTCCAACAAAGGTTAAAAAGGCGGTACAGCAGACTAGCTACTACATTTTGTCCAGCTTTTAGCATTTCAACTGTTATCCTGTTGTACCCAGCAGCTTTACTCAATTTCATACTGTTCAACGCTTCCACAATTTCTGTCTTACTAATTTCACATTCATTGCAACTTTCACTCATGTCTTCGAATGGGGCCTATACTTGTTTAACTTCTTTCTCAAATAAACTTTCGAAGTATTCCTTTCATCTCTTTAATACGCATTCCTCTCCCAATACCATCTTGGTTTCTGATTCTTTCCAGTTGTGAGGTAGTATTTTTACCTCTGGCTGTTCTTATGGACTTCCAGAAGAGTTTAACATTTTTTTGGAAATCGTTAGATAACCTTTTATCAAATTCATCTTTATCACTTTTCTTCTTTTTTGCCACAACCTCTTTTGCCACACCTTTTAACCTTTTATACTCATTCTTTGCCTTGTTTACATCCTCAGTCGTTGCCTTTTGCGTTCTTTGATTGGCTTTTATAGCTAGCCAATCTTGTCAGGCTTAAAGAAAAAATGTATTACAATATAAAACAACAAATATTTTATTAATTGTCCCCCCTGGAATTTTATTTAATCAACTATTTTTTAGAAAACTGTGGCTTTTATTTCCTCCTGAAGAAAATTTAAAGGCGACTAGAATACCATATGAGGAATCAAGTATTTACTCCAAGCTAAACTTTTTCAGTCCAAAAGTTAATGATTTTATAGGTAAAATAAAAAGTTTTTAACTCATTTGTTTCATTGCTGCTAAACATAATAAGTATCTGGTATATTTCATTTATATATATTTTTGTTATATTTTTAGGCTTAGCCAATAATTGTAGAAAAATAGTGCTAAATCCTGGAGATGTTTTATTTGTTCCACATAAATGGTGGCATTATGTTGAAAACCTAGAAACAAGTATTTCTATCAATGTTTGGTTGCCCATGGTAATAAAATCAACTAAATAAAAGAAAAATTTAATTTATTCATATAATATATTTTTTTATATAATTCTCAGTTCATTATCATCATGATGGGTGGGACTTAGCCTGATGTAGAATTTGTGACCATTCATTCCTGCCTTCCTTCGCCATCCTCTAACTCCAATCACTTTTAAGTCATCCTCAATATTCTCCATGTATCGAGTCCTTGGTCGCCCTCATTTACGTTTTCCTATTGGTTTGTCTAGGAGGGTCTTTCCATGGCAGATGCTCCAGAGAAATAAAAACTCTTGTACCACCATTGGCCACATTCGGCCGAAGAACTCGGCACGCTGATCAGTCTCACCCATTTACTCTCAAGATTGACACTTCTTCTTCTTGTTGTGCCATACCCCCTGGGGGGCGTCGGCGACCTCTCTGCAACTATTCATGTGCACGCTCAATCAGTGTTGCATGAATAAAAGGGACCTACAGTTTAATGCCGGTTCCGAACGGCTAGTTTAGAGAGGCCTTACTAGGCAGAATACATTCGGTGGTTTGCCATTGCCTTCCGAACGGCAGCGGTCGCTTATAATTCGTTGGTTTGACCTGGGGATCGAACCCGGGTCTCTTGGTGCAGAGGCTGGCGCGCTAGCAACTACACCACGACCACTACAAGGACCAATCTTCATCAAGAATCCTTCTTTTACAGGGCTGCTACGGAATAAGCTTCCAAAATCAGTTTTTCCAGAGAACTATGACCTGCAACTTTTTAAAAAGCGTGTCCACAATCATTTCCTTTCTATAATCCCTTCCCCTTCTAACAGTCGCAGTGCGGGCCGTCCGCGGTCCACACGATAGGTCTACCCTTTTTGCGAATATTTTCATTAAAAAAAAAAAGCATGTCCCAGCCATTTAAGTCTCCCTATTTTTATGGACCTTACGATATCTGGCCCCTGATAAATTCTATACAGCTCGAAATTATACCTGGATCTCCACACTTCATTCTCGTTGACGCCTCGAAAGATCCTTCGCAGGACCTTTCGTTCTAAGTATCCCACTGAAGCTTCGTCCTTTTTAGTAAGCGTCCAGGTTTCAGAGCCATACATTAGCACTGGTTTGATTAGCGTCTTACAAAGCTTATACTTTGTTGTACTCGATATACTTTGGGATTTTAGCTGACGCATTAGTGCGAAATAACATCTGTTAGCACTAAGAATTCTCCTACGTTTCTCTTCAGAGGTATTATTGTCTCTGGTTACCAGGGATCCAAGATATACAAATTGGTCGACGGATTCTATTACATCGTCGCCAATTCTCAGTGAATTTTGTCCACGTCGGTCTTGCTCTGTTGTTGCGAGCATATATTTCGTCTTGTCCATGTTGAGCGATAGTCCTATTCCTTTTGCTGCATTTTTTAGTGCTGTGAAGGCTTCTTTAACTCCTGTTTCAAATCTACTTACTATGTCAATGTCAATTAATTTTTAAACACATCGTTATTTTTAAAGATTATTCTTCATATACAGGGTGATTGATTAGTGTGATAAAGCTCAGTAGCTCTGTTATTATAAGAGATACCAAAACAAATTGTGTATAAAAATTGTAAGCAGCTTTAAGCTTCATATTTCAAATTTAGTTACAATGTTACAGGGTGTTCCATAGCGCAGTGCCAGATCAAAGTTTTGTTTTTTAAATGAAACCCTGTATTTTACCCTAAAATTAAAATCCGCTTTACCTCCCCATTACAACAATAAAAGATTATAGTATGTTATTCAGGGTATTTAAAAAGTTATAACCAATTCTATGTGGAAATCTTAACAAGTAAAACGCACTGGATAATTAAAAAGAAAAATAAGAGTAATAATCTATTGGAGCTAAAGTTTTTTAACGATTGTCAAAGTTTATAAACACGAACGAATTTGCGAATATTTATTAAATCGAATACAGTGTAAGTCGAAACTTGAGTACATTATTTTCTCAGTAATTTTAAAATCATCCTGTATTTTATATCACTGTCGAAGACTATTGTTACCATACTTCTATTTTTATTAACCATTTCCTATGCCTAAAGTTATTAGATTTTTAGATATTTCCATTTTTCTATGCAAGTATTAGTTAGGTATCTAAATATATTAATTGTTAGTTGGCCATGGTTGTCATAATTGTGTCATGTATTCGATAATATACACTTAGCACGTCCTGACAATTCACCATTACTGTTTGTTAATCCATTGGTGTGTTACACTCTAAACTAGCAAATATGAATTTTACTCGTGACGAAATGGTAGATATGATCTAGATATTGGGGGATTGTAATAAAAACGCATATTACTATCAGTTAGAATTTATCATGCAAGATATCCTGAGAGGCGACAACCTACAACAGCAAGTTTTGAAAGATTGAAGGATCGGTTTAACCGCACCGGTTCACTTACTAATGATAAAAAACAAGAAAGAACAAAAACTACTGTGAAAGAGGAAAACGAAATGAATGTACTTGTGGCAGTTAACGAAAATCCATAATACAAGTATTAGAAATATTTGAAAAGAACAAGAACTTAGTGTGTTCAAATAATTCTTCCTAAAAACAAAATGCACGCTTACCACATTCAATTGCACCAAGAATTAACTGATAATTATTTTGAGAAGAGAATAGTATTTTGTGAATGGGTTTTACAAAAAGTTAATCAACAAATAGATTTTTTTGACTTTGTACTATTCGGAGATTTCATAAAAATGGTGTTGTTAACAGGCATAACTATCACTACTATTCAATGACTAATCCATACCACATAATTTCACACAGTCAAACTAGCTAAATGTGTAGGGAGGTATTGTTGGTAACTATGTAGTGGGACCATATTTTTTTGAGGAGCATGTAAATGGAGAGAGGTCATTTTGAACACCTTAATAATTGAGACCTACTTTATTTTAGTAATAGTATTGTTTTTTTAATTGTCCTTCTATTGTTTCTTATTTCTCCACAAGTGTAATTTTTTTAAACCTTATTTCTAATCATTTTTTTCTGTACCCTGTATTCGATTTAATAAATATTTGCAAATTTGTTCATGTTTATAAAGTTTGACAATCATTAAAAAACTTTGGCTCTTCTTATACTCCTTTTTAATTATACAGGCCTATGAACTTAAGATTTCCACATAGACTTGGTTATAACTTTTTAAATACCCTGTATAACATACTTTAACCTTATATTGTTGTAATGGGGATGTAAAGCGGATTTTAATTTTAAGGTAGGTAAAATACAGGGTGTTTTATTTAAAAAAACAACTTTGATCTGGCATCTGTGAAGCTTAAAACTGCCTACAATTTTTATACACAATTTTTTTTGATCTCTTATGATAACAGAGCCAGTGGCGTAGCCGGGGGGGGATATCGGAATGTATCCCCCGAAATAAAAAAAAAGAAAATAATACGTTTAAAATTACGTTGAGACCTATAATTAAAATAACCCATAGTTGTAATTGGGCAATATTTTCCCCCCCCGGACCCCCAGTATTGGTCACCCCCGAACCCCCAGTATTGGTCACCCTCGAAATAAATTCTTGGCTACGCCACTGAATAGAGCTATTGAGCTTTATCACACTAATCAATCATCCTGTATATACCAGAATATTTAAGACTAATTATAGTAGAAAATTAAATATTTTTGAATAATTATGCATATAGATAGACTTATTTTTAATGTACCTATAAATGACTATAAATTATCAGTAATTTTTATCCATTTTATTAAATACCCTACATTTACGGATTTTTCCTTAATATTTTAGGCTGAAGATAATGAAGAAAGACTAAAAGAATCGATGGTACAATATTTTGTAAAACAAGTGACTGAAGTATCCAATTCTGAGACAAATAAGACTATTTTAAATCCCAATATGGATGAAGTAAGCTCTCTCTGCCATCTACCTTTTTGTTATATACTTTCCTACTCTTATGTATTTAAAGTACTAAACCAAAATGTTTTATTAGATTGTTCTTTAATTTTAAATGCATAATTATTTAAAACAAATATTTCTTGGTTTAGAAAAATTTCATAAAAAGGTAGGTAATCAATTTAAAAATTACCTGTTTGATATCTAGTCATAACAACAACTTGGATATTAAAATTCACATATTTTTTTAGGTTATTTTAGAAAATAGTATTGGTTCTTTTGTAGAAATGATAACCAAATGTAAAAATATATGTCGAGAAACGTCGAAGGAACTACATGCAGATAATGAAGTAGGAAAGGAAGAAAAACAAAAAATAAATTCTTTTAAAACTGAAGATTTTATTGTAGACATACCCATTCTGTCTCAAGAGGAGTTTTTACATCTTTTAAACCAACACTGTCATAGATTTGATGGTTTTGATGCAAGTCACGATGGTATAAATAAACCCTATGATGATAATGTAGAACTACTAGAAACATTAACAAATCCTGAAATTATAAATCATATTACAAAAATTTATTTAAAAAATAAATCTTAAAACAAAGATCATGTAATAGATTTTTTTGTATTATTCATCTTCTATGTGTAAAAGTTCAGTTGTTTTAATCAAAAACGGGGTGCGATAATGGTCTTTTTTGGGTTTGATATGAAGCGGTCGGGTTAGAGAAGCCCATACTGCAGATTTTGAGCTTATTGTGTTCCGCTGCTGCCACCTGTAAGCCTAGTTGGCTAACGACCACTTAAATGTAACAGGCCTCTTATCAAATTTCTAGCTCGAACCGCATCAGTCTGGGTCGGATCATCCCTATGCTGAATGCGCCACTTTGTGAGGATGTCACAGTCAAACATGACGCGATTTGCTGTTTCCTCTTCATTTCCACGTACTGGGTTCTTCAAAAAGATGTTATGCAGATGTACACAGGCAACAGTGTCCAAGTAGACTATTCTCTTAATATCTTTTTTCTCGACATCCAATTTAACATGCAAAAAAGGACCGTGACATCTAGTGAATTTTTGAGGAACTAAATTTTTAAATTAACAACTTAAAACAGAGAATAGTGACAAGCTATAACTTTTCCATTTTTCAAAAATCAAAATTAAATATTTTTATCATTCTGGAATCTTACCTTGCGATCACTTAGTATTTTTTTGGTTTGATTACATAAGGTGCAAAAAAAATTAATAAAAAATATTGAGATTCTGTTTTATTCAACAAATTAAAAAGAGTGTTGCCTCGGAACATAATTTTGTGATACACATAATATAAATGATTTGCAAAATTTAATATCGGCATTGAATATGGAATTACCTAATTCCCAACATTTTAAAAATCACAAATTAATACACTTATTTTAAATGATGATTATAGAACAAACTTCTGGAATCTAAAGCAACTAATATATTTTTTAAAAGAACTTTAATTTTAAAATATTTAAATAAATTTATTAAAAATAGGAACTTTTTGAAATTATAGGTACACCTATTCCCGAGTGAAACAATATTTAAATTTTGTATTTAAAATTTAAATATATTTAAAAATTTGTATGAGTTATCCCACTCTGTAATTGCTGTTCTTTTCAGAGAAGTTTAAGAGTATTCAGATCAAGTATTTAATTTTATGGAAAATTATCTTTAGTGACAGTAGCCCTATCTTAATACAAAAAAGTAACTGAAGTGATCGTCTTACCACAAAATTTGTAAAATACTATATCATGTTTATAACACCATTAGTTTAAAAAAATATAACACAATTTTTTTTAAATATTTTCATAAGTGATTTCCCAAATATAAAACATTGTTTCAATGATAGCAGATAAATCTAATTTAGATTAACCAAAATCATTTGATTATTAACTTGGCAATTAATTGTCAAATAATAAAAATGCTTAAACCCCTATTATATTATGCTTTTTTTTGTTTACTAAATATCCCCAAATGACTGGGACTATTACACTATGCCTTTTTTAATTATTGTTATACAGGCACTAATTTCAGAGCAGCAAACAAGAAAAATAGACAAAACGAAAATTATGTGATTTATTTCAGTTATTTGTTCGTTATGTCAAGTCAAACAGATAATTTACTGTGTTAGCGAACCTAAAGTGTTTGCAAATATCCTTGAAATCTCGATTTCAGCCACCGGCAGACGGGCAGACAAATAGGTACGAAAAAATCAAAGTGTAATAAAGGTTTTAAAGTATATTTTTTTAATAATTAAATGGAAAAGGCATTTGCAATGATGTAATGATAACAATTATTACATAAATCAACAACAAACAAAAATACAGTAACTTAAGAAAAAAACATAAAATTAAGTTGGGTAAGCTATTTCGTTTTGTAAATATAAAAAAACCGATACAAAAAAGCATTGATTTAAAAAATTTAAATTTTCATCCCTACAATATGCTAGACATTTAGTTTTAAAAATTATAAAAGTAAATATTAATTTTTGTTTTAAGTTTATTTACACACTATAAAACGAATCTAAATCGGTACGACAATTCAATATAAAAACCAATTAAAAACTCCAAAAAACCCAAAACTCATGTACCTATTACTACTAACTCCTACAACGATAAAAAACTACTTGAGAAAGGCATTATGCTCATTACTCTTATCTTTAATGCTATTCTACGCTTAAACTACTGGCCAAATCTCCTTAAAACAGCAGAAATAATACTAATCCCTAAAGAGGGCAAAAACCCAAATAAAGTTTCCTCATATAGGCACACAAGCCTATTACCAGTCGTATCCAAAATACTGGAAAGACTGCTAAAACAGAGGAATTGATCCCTCACCACCAATTTGCTTTTCAAAAATAACACTCTACTATCTAGCTAGTTCATATAATAGTACACAACATAAATAAGGCAAAGGAAAACAAACCAGTACTGTACAGCTGCTTTCTTAGATGTTAACCACGGTTTGGCACTCGGGCTTTATCTTCAAAATCAAGAAATATCTTCCCGTCACCTACCTGAAACTGTTAAGATACTCTCTGAGAGATATAGAATTTCGAGTGAATGAAAGCATTTCCAACTTTCCAATAAAATCTGGAGTTCCGCAGGACGGTGTACTTGGACCATTATTGTATGTGCTACATATAGCAGACCTACCAACTAATAATGAAACCATCACTAAAACATTTGCAGATGATACAGTTATACTTGCAGTCCATGAAAATCCAGTTGCAGCGTCTACCATACTTCAGATACAACTAAAAAACGTTTAGACTTGGTCACACAAGTGGAGAATCAAAAGCAAATGAATTAAAATCCGTCCAAGTAACATTTACCTTGAGAAAAGACCAATGTACTCTAGTTTCACTTAATAACGTTCAAGTTTCACAATCCAGTAACCCCTTACTACATTTCCTCTTAGAACTCCTAGCTGATAGAAGACTCAAAAGGAACTGGTTAGCTGATCTGAAAAACGAATAAAGAGGTCTTATCACGGGAGATGACCTCATCACGCCAATAGGAGCCCACTGGTTCTCAAGCCAACCTAATAGTTTATAGAACTTATGTTTGATTGCTAATAAATGTGATATGGAAAAAAATTTATTTATTTAAAAAAGTCATCACATTAATAAATTAATTATATAAATAATAACTTATTTGTCTAGAATAACCTATTACCCATTACATAAATATTTAACGATGTATTATCCAGCACACAAAGGTATACTAACAAATTACAAACATTTACAAATATCATTTAATGCTTAAAATATTTATGGTTTAATAGTATTTGGATATATCAATTTAATTTAAAAATTAATAATAGTAGGTATGGAATATAGTCTTATTACATTTGTGTTTATTAAAGTCAAACATTATCTCATATATTAACTAACAAATCCCAAAATAACAACTGCATCTTTGGTATGTCAGATGATAAAAATTAAATAAAGACAAACAACCTACAGTAGGAATCTCTGGTAAAATATGGTAATGACAGAATAAGAGCACCATTATCCATCCACTTTTTAAATATTATCAAAAAATATATATTAAAAAATCCATTAAATTTTTAAGAATACAATAGGTAATTTTTTCCAAAATATTTCGGAAATAGAATAAAATTTAATTTTTCAAAACGTTTTGGAACAATATTGTATTTGGTTCATATTAATTTTGTTAAATAATATTTATACACAATTATAAAAATTTCATCGTTATTATAAATTTTTTAGTATTAATATTGTATGTATAAGCAAATTATGTTTCTATAAATTAAGTTAGTTAAAGATCCAATAAAAAATTCTTTCGACTAAATATTTTAAATTAAGATGAGTACGAGTTAATAAGTAAAATATATTTCGAATTTTGTTTAAGTCTAAAGTTTTTTAAGTTTATAAAAGTATACTTCATTTGTAACGATTGTAAACACACAAATCGTTTGTTAAAAAAATGGATTTTAAGACCAGTTTTAAGAAAATATTTAAATAGTAAATCAAATATAGATTTTATAGTAGAATAGAATTATTATTGAAAGGCACACCTCGTGACTAAATTCTACAGATAGGGATTACTAAACACGACGATTTCTGAAAAACTTGTTTGACAGTTACAAAAAAGTATGCGTCTTAATTTTAGCGGGTATATGTAATATTGTATAGGTTAAAGTTAAGTGTGTCTGTGTGACCTTGTATTTTTTTATTCAAAATACAAATTTAAAATAGACAAAACCGTACGATTTGAAAGGAGGATCCTGAGGAGAATATTTGACCTCGTCAAGGACCCAAACGCCGAACAATATCGAATAAGGACAAATGCGGAAGTCCAGGAACTATCAAAAACCGGACATAGTTAAATCCATAAAATCAATGCGCCTAAGGTGGGCTGGACATGTCCTGAGAGCACTAATCAAAACAGTGGGGAAAGAAAATCCGGTCGGAAAGAGACCGCTGGGGCGACCGAGACTCAGATGGAGGAACAACATCCTAAGAGACCCACAAATTATACGAATATACGACACGAAGGAGGCCATGCTGGACCGAGATCGGTGGAGGCAAATTCTTAACGCAGCCAAGACCTACGAAGGGTTGTAGACCTACCCTGAAGAAGAAGAAACCTTATGGTAAGAACTACTCTACGATAACGAAAGAGGTAATTGCTACTGTAATTAAATTTATGAAAAACGAGGCAAAGTATGGCTTGTAAATTTCAATTAGAAGTTATCGTCGCCGAGTATTGCCTGTAACAGTAATATCAAAAAAGGTGTTCGTTGGTCGTTTCATACTTTTATTTAGTAAGAGTTGGGACATAATAAATGTTTCTACTCCCAATCATTACATACTTTTATTTACTAAGTAATAATTTAGTATTTGTGAAATAATAATGAAGTATATGTGGTATCAATAATTTTTTTTGTAACTGGCGAAAAGGGGAATCTCTAATGATCTCAAAAGTAAACATTCATAGTTTTTTTTATTTACTTTTAATTCTAATACATTTTCTGATAAATAAATATTCAGTAACCGTTACAAAATATTTAGAATACACAATTGGTAACCAATTAGGTTCAATTCGTCAGTGTGCGTTTCTGTTAAAAGTAGAGTAGAGACGCTGGAATAGTACCTTTCAATAATAACTATTCTAGCACATTTTAGTACAGAGTATTAACAATAAGGATTACTACTTTTTTCAACACGAGTGATATCTCGAAAATGGTTTTTCACTGACAGTCAATTTTTAAAATAAATAAAATAATTTTTGCTTAAATGTTGTTATAATAGTTACACCATTTTCAAAAACACAATAATCATAGATTACGTTATTCTATGCAATAATGTTAATTTTGCTGATGTTTGTAAATTTTAAAGAAAAATCTTATACTTTGCTTTATTATTTACTTTGTCTCTGTCCTTAAATCACTGAAATCATATTTTTAAATAATAACAATAGGTACCATTAAAACATTGAAATGGTGTACGTCCGGTCTTTAATTTTTGTCTGTGTAGACCCATGATATTTCTTAAGATATAACAGTATACGCAGCAATAAAATCCAATTTCCCTACCTTATTGCCACACTACTACTCGGGGCTTAAAGCAAACCGAAACTAAGGCAGTGCGCTGTTGTCGATTATGCGTTACTGTGCTTGCATCCATTTCAGTAGACATACGCTATACCAGACAAAAAACTTTAAGATCTGTTTATAATACTGTATTGCCAGCTAGTATCTGAGATGATGCGAATTCACTATGGTGCTGATAATTGGAGTGTTTTACTTAGACGTTACTTTGTTACTTTGAACCTGATGCGCATGACCGACTAAGCATCTACAATTACTCTATTTGTTGTGCCTACATACAACGAGCCAAGTTCCTGAGATGTCTCACTCTAAAAGGAGCCTCTCATTATAGTAGCATTATATAATAAGTATATGTTATGTTTTTAAACTTCAAACAGAAGACGTCATCAAAAAGGGTCGTTATTGACACGGGAATGGACTGTATCTTAGGTTTAACAAATTATTAGGAATCTTAATAGCCAATGATAAATGATTATAACAAGAAACGAATATGTATTCTTACCTATCTCAGCTTCTAGTTTTTGTTTTCTCTTAGAAGAAACTTCAACTCAGATGGAATAATACAATACAGATTCTCACTAGACGCGATAGGATCGATCTCGGCTGGGGTGAACACTTAACTCGCCTGTGTTTAAACAACACATAGTTCTCTTCTGTTTGAGAGCGACTTCTAGCGACTATATAAGGAATACGCTCTCGCTTGCCACAATGCCTTGAAAGATTTTTTTGACACATACATGTTCCTGCTTTTTGTCGTCTATCATTGGCCATAAATATGAATGACATATTTCAACGACAAAAGGAATACATACAGTTTGTCCCAAATAATAAAAGTATTTATAAATATAAATTTATATTAGTTGTCAAGTGGCGCAACCAGTCATATTTTTTTCACTTAGCTGTCATCAAATTACGAATTATTTTCGAGATATCAATAGCGTTCTATTAAAATTTTGAGACCCCGTATATCATTGACCCTTTAAGAAAATACCCACAAAAATATTGGTTTTCTTAAAACTAAAAATTATTGTGACACTACAAATAATTTGTTGGGTACATATTAAAAAACATATTAACCATTGTCAACTTTTATCACAGATATAGAGAATATGTACACAAACGTGGATTTGCGCAATGGAACATTTTAAAAGTTTAACGAAAGCAATCCCAAATGTTAATATATTGCAAGAATGACTAAGAAGAAAACAAATAGGTGCATATAGAAAAAATATAAAATTGAAAAGGTAAAATATATATAAAATGTCACAATAATTTTCTTTTACAAGTGTAAGCTAACTGTATTTCCCAAACTACTGAACCTTTTTTATTAATACATACAGAACTTTAAAATTTTAAACCTAAGGAAGACAAAACTTTTTTTTGCCCCATGTATAATTAAATTATTTCTGATTGATAACGTGGGGTACTTGCTAATTTTTACCACGAGAATGATTTTGTAATTCTGACCAACTATATTAATTAATCTCAATTGCACTAATATAACAAAAACAATCAGGTTTACAGTATTTTAAAATATAAAAGCTTGGGTATCCATTGGACACATTTTTATTGTTTCTTCTAATCCAACTTTGTCTTTAATAAACAAAAATGATAGAGACGTCCTGTGTAGATTTTTTTGTTTGTTTAAAGGGATTAATCCATTTAGAGTGACCTGTAAACAAAACTACTTTTTAATATTTGTTAATTTTTGATTGGTTTTGAAACTGAACATAACTATTCCACTATTTCACGTAGAAGCAAAGTATTTATTATACAGTAGGAAAAAGTCTGATAAAAATAACAAACTTGTACTTGGTACACTGTGAAATAAGTTTTATAATTTATTTAACTTTGAAATAAAAAAAGTAGTCTTTTATTAAAATTCACACTTACCCAACCCCCACTCAAAGAAAACTGTTCCAGTAAACTGTCATCAATAAAACAAAGATCTAAAAATTTTCGGTGCAATATTGCACCAACATACGAACTTCCATTAACTTGTACATTAGTTTTTAGCAAAGGCATCGAAAACTCCACACCAAAATCTTCTATTGATGTATAAACACCATTGGACACTTCATCATCATCAACTGATCTCAATAGCCTTGTCATAGGATTTAACAAACTTTGAGAAGCTACATACGCAGAAAGAGTATGAAAACCTGCTGGGTGATTTCTTGTCGTTGTCTGCAATGATTTATTAGATTAATATAACTTTACTACAATATTAGAAAACACAACTTAGAGCACATTTAATATTATTTTACCTGGCAGTTATTATTTCGGTTCTCTAGAATAACTCTAAAAATATGCTTTACAGGGCGATTATCCAGCACTCCTTGTCCTAACCCCAAATTATCATCCTGGTTTAATCTACGATCTAACATAATCTCTATCCGACCAGCAGATAGTGAGCTACATCCCAATGGAGTGCTTGTAGTAATGGTAAGTCTTGCATTTTTATCTTCAATATACGACACAGTTGGCATAGGATAATAGTTAGCTTGAATTGGAAGTTTAATGAATCTTTTTCTCTTTAAAATCTGTAATACAGTTTAATTTAAATTAAGATGCTGCGGTTATTGTTTAGTTCGAAATCGATAAGTTAACAAAAAAATACTTTTCATTCTGCTGCTAACAGTGTGGAAAGAATTTTTCAAGAAAAAAAATGCCTAATTTTTGAATTTATCGGTATTGTTTTTTTTTGTGTTTTATATTATCCATTTAAAAAGGTCCGTGTCAACACCGAATTTGATTAAAAGCTTAGAAGATTTGTTAAAGGCTACATATGCTCAGTGCTCCTTTGCGGTATGGAAAGATGGACGATGAAGGTAACATCCATTAACAAGGTAGATGCTTTTAAAATGTGGCTCTATTGCAGAATGCTCAAGATCCCTTGTACATCACGAAAAACCAACGAGGAAGTCCTGCGGCGAGTAGATAGAAGTCGTGACAGAAATATAAGGCAATGGACAGAACTAAAGACCATCGAAAGTCTGGTTCATACAGCCAAAAATCGTGAAGAAATGAATCATATAATCGCAAACATACATTAATTTTTTTTTAAACTCTTACAACTTACTTGATAACCATTATCATCAGTGAAAAATTCATCTGTACTATTTATATTCGTAGAGAGTCGCATCACTAATTCAAAATTATTGGTTTTTTGTATATTTACTAAATTTTGAATTTCAATTCCCAACCCGTCGGCACCTAAAATAAAAAATTATAGAATATAAGTAACCACTAAATCTTCATTGATCCTACAAAAATATTTTACTAAATTTGTCATAGAGCTAATTTTATTCGCCAGTATTTATTAACCTGGAAAATTCTCAGAATCTCGTACCTGAAGTATGATATAAAGTGGTGCAATGTTGAACGTATGGTAATTGAACCAATACAGATGATATTATTGGACCCTTTATTATATTTACAACCACACTCTCTAATTGCAAAGGAACGGCATCTCGATCTGGTAAAAATAAATATGCACCACTTCTCTCAGAATTATGGCGAACTCCTACACCATATCTAAAAAAATAAAATATACACGTGGGTTTATTGGTTAAAAATAACAACGAAGCACCCTTTAGCACCAGTTATTTTGAAAAATACCGTTGCACCTTTGCATTGCTGATTTACTTTAGTAATAGTTAATAATACAAAGGTTTTTTTTAATAAAATGAAGATAAATGTACTAAATTAAATTTTTGGCTTTTTGAAAAAATCAATCAGTTAACTAGCAGTAAAAAAGCTTAATTTTTCTATAAACTATTTTGTAACAAACACAATAAATATTTAACTACTTGATATATACCCAGATTAGGAATTTTACAGTAAATCTTCAATTGTTCGGTTAAAAATGTTTGCATATAAAACTCCTGGTATATTTCAATTTTTAGTCAAAATTTTAAAAATAAATCAGCCACAATAAAAATTAATATATACCCTCTAACCAACACCTAATAACAATAAGTATAATACATAAAGGGACGATCAAGAACAGGTAAATAATTAAAATATGTTTTGTACATCCGAAAAATAAATATTTTTGTTTGTATTCATGGTATTCCAACAATAAAGTGTACTTTAATAAATAGTTATTAGAAATAATTTCTTCTCTTTTTTAATTTTTGGCCATTATTACTTTTGATGTGATTTCTAACACTAAATAAGTTATTTCATAATCTATAGGTATTAAAATAAGAATAATATATATGTAGAAAAGTCAGTTGTGTGATTTGTATATTTTTTTAGACTAAAAATTCATAATATAAGGTTTGTTCCAACTACTCAGTCATGACTATCAGAGTCATGCCCAATAAAAAGCGTCCCAACCATGCAGAGGCGATCTGTTTTCATTCTAATTCATTCATCTAATCGTGAACCGGTTCCTGCAAGGTAATTTCGGTGCATTTCCGAAGGTGGAAACTGTTTGGACCGGCACGTACATTGGTTTCATCAGCTATCGCTATCACTTATTTTTTATTTACCAATAAGTATAGTTTGGTTGTTTGTCGAATGTACATAACGGTCACAAAACCGTTCCAACATTTAGACAAAACGTTTTAACATTGCGGGTTGGAACAAACCTATAATTGGATAAAAGTGATCAATGAAATAAAACGTGATACGTCCAAAATTATGAATTAGTTTTTTTCCCAACACTACTATGACTATAAATTTATGAAATTAAACCTAAGTTTGGTATTGGATTAGTTTGAATATTGTTATTAAAACAACTTTTATAATTATTAAAAATAGTGTGTAAATTATGAGCTTAAATATATTATAATAAAAAATCGTAGATAATACCATTTGCAATAATCACAAATAAAGTTAATAAAAATTAATTAAGACCTAATTGAAAATAGCCAATTATTGGATGTGCAAAATAATATTTTAAGAAGACGACACAAAGCTCTTTTAAACAAAAATAAAATAAAAATAAAAAAAGTTAATTACGTGAATTAATTTGTAAAACAATGAAAGTAAATTCCTGTTGCATGCAATATGTCCAAGGTTTAATTAATGTTTGTGTGTGTTTGTATAAAGTTAAATGGTTTTAACTTTTATCTTGCTTCACCTGAAAATGCTGATAAAAATTCAACTTTATATCGATATATTCAAGTACCTATCAACTATAAGCTGCTAACATTTAACAAAATAATTTGAATAAACACATTTTAAAGTATTTAAATGCACTCGACTCCGAATGTTATACAACTGCTCATACAAAAGTAGAATAAATAATCTTCACCATTTGTTGACTAGTGAAGTAACAATGAGTTGAGATTTATAAAATATTCAAGATTTTTTAAATTAACATACCACATTCTATTCTTGCATATAAATTAATAGCTGAAAATAGTTTTCAAAAACATAAGAAAATTTTTCAAAAACAAAGAGGATAATGAAAATTAGAATGTAACTTTACTTTGCAATACAAAAAACACGTGAATTAAACGGTTATAAACTTTAACGTGGTGCATTTTAAAGAAGTTTATAAATTATTTTAAAATGCTACCTAATATAGGAAGGGCCATAAGTCTGTAGTAACTCGTATAAAAAGCTACCAGCAGCTTAACTCTAGATCACAATGTTCTTCAAAAAGATACAGACAGCTGTATAATCTTTTTATAATTGTATATACTTTGATGAATCAAATATAAACTATCGTGAGAAATGCACAAGTGACATTCAAAGCTAAATTTATTGACATTGTGAATAAAATAATGCAGTGGAAAGGCTTTGTGATAAGGTAGGATAAGCAAAAGAGTTACTGGAATTTCCCGTAAGTACATTTAATACATTCCCCTATAAGTACTGCCCCGCCGATTTTAAAAAGTATTATATTTTCTGTCAGTTTGAAATTTTTTTGAAATTTGTTTTTTAAAAAATACGAATATTATTTACCTTTTAGAATATTTTATTACAACCAAAATACTTACTGTGCAAAATCTAAATGTACCGGTACAGTTTTACCTCCAACTTTCATCGCCTTGAGCAAGCCTAATTTACTGAAAGACGCAGTTACCCTGTGATTTTGCAATGTAAATTCTCTAGATCCAGCCGAAACTTCTGGGTAAAAACCAGTAGGAGATTTGACTTCACCATAATGATTTAAAATGATTACTTGCGAAGTTTTAGTTTCGCTGTAACATACAATATTTAATAATCGCTGTAACATACAATATTTTAATTTTTAGTTCTAAAACATTTACATAAATCATTAAAAAAAATGTACCAAAAACAAAATTAAAAAAAAGTTCCCTTTTATACGCAATATTAAACATGCCTTTAATTTCGTACGCTTATTACGACTGTAGGTGCTGCCTTCGCAACTCAAAATAGTTTTCATATTATCGCAATGGTCCACCTTACGACACTCATATGGGCTATCTACAAGGGGAATATCAAATGCGCTTAGAAGCCAAGAGTACACTATTTTTGAATCGTGGTAGTGTTGGCGGTTGCTTTAATAATAATTGCAAATGAAAAAGATTAGACAACAGGAAGTAATAAATATTATTTTGTAATTTATCAGTAGAATTTTCGCTAATTTACAAATATTACTAGGGTAAGCAGTGCCTTTTTGCCTACATTGCACTTTTTTCTTTTTATCCATTGTCACTCCCCTTCTTTAATTTGTCCTACCTATTGTTTTTTATTAGTTTTCCCCCTTATTTTTGTAATGAAAGAGACCTGTCAAAGATTCCCACTTTATTCCCAACGAAGCGGATGTCGAGTGCTAATTTAAACCGAATTGATTACCACCCAACCCACACCTTTACTTCTGATTACGTATTCCCGCTTAAGAATATAAGCGCGAAATTCTTAATTTATTGTCGAGTAGGGATATTCAGCAACCGTCGTATTTTTTTGACGTTTCATCCTACTCCCACTGATTTAACCGAAAGTGATCCCTAACAATAATAATTCATCTCTAGGTCTGTTTTCCAATATTAGTTCCTGTTTGGCTAGTCTTCATTTTTTTCACTTCCAATACATATATTTTGGGTTCGTCTTTTTCTGCTATTATCCAGCTTTCGCATGCATATGTTATTGTTTGTAAAGGTAATGGAAAATCTTATGGACTTTAAGCTTACAACACTGCGCAAATCTAATTTTTCGGCATCACAAAATTTGACACTTATAACACTGATAATAGTCCAGGAGAATTAATTATTTCCAAAATTGAGATTACAATTAAAAATTTATGTTAGATACATTTATAATATCTGATATTATGTAAAACAAAAATCCCAAACTTACCTGGGAACATCAGTTTCTAGTAAGGCATTTATAGTGTAACTAACCAAACTGAGTGCCGGTATATTTGCGATAAATGATAACCGATATTTTGTTTGTGACATTGAAGGTCCATATTCAAATATGGGGGATATTTGACAAAATACCCTCTTTCCCTGATGGTCAACTACCTAAAATAACAAATTTAAAAAAAATAAATATTTGTTTCAAATATTCTACCTCAACAAACGGAGTGGAAATATGAAACGACACAACTTCTCGACGTGAAAATGTCAGAGAATTGTAAATAACGATCTTTTTACTGCGAATCTCCGGAAATCCTATTATAATTTGATAGTGATCTTCTTGTAAGTGCCCTAAATTATCAATATTATAATGAATCGCATCTTTGTTGGGTACTTCGGCTTCAAATCCATTTAATAAAATATGAGCACAAAGCTGGATAACTTGTTGTGACGCACGTAATGCTGTTATCATTCTAAAATTATATATAAAAATTACACACATTTTTTATTTACTACAAATAGGCTAATGATGTTATTAAATCTGATTTAAAAAATATTTTTTAATATATATTATTAGTTACTAATTTAGCAAGTGAACTAACTTTTCTCCATAGTCATTTACAACGTGAGTTTTAGCAGTTCCTGTAATTCCATCATGATGCTGAAAGAGTGAAAGAGCATATCGAGCATTTGTTATTATATTTTCTAGACCAACAGTTTCATTCACAATCCAGGATGAACCGGGTTTTTGGCTTAGATAAGCTAAAGTGTGAATTGTTTGAGATGCCCTAAAAATGAAAATTATAATTATTTCTTACATCACTACCTACTAAACAACATTACTGTTGTGTAAGTAACTTACTTAAGATAGTTCAACAGTATTCGATCCATTCTCTTGTAAAATGGTCTTGAAGTATAGTAACCACTCCAATAGTGATCGTCTCGATCGGCATAAGTAAAGAAATCTCCAGTTAAAGTAGGGAATTCTGATGTTTTTTTACTTTTTTGTACCTCATTAAAATAATCTGTTAATGTTCCAAATTGAGCCTTAAATTAATACATACATTTTTTAACAAATTTTTTTAAATGTTTTTATCCATAAAAAACCAAAATATTTACATTTCAGGTAAAAAAAATTACCTGTACATTTAATTTAAGATTGGAGTTCATATAATCAAATAGTTTTTGATAATTTTCATACTGTACATCCCATTCCGTTGGATGATCATATCTGAAGTCATCTCCAAGAGGAGCAAGTACTACATTAGTTTTAAATAGCTTTGATTTTTTTCTGTATTGGTCCAAAAGTATTTCGGCTCTGAAAATAATGAGATAGTAGAGGCAGAATGGAATTATTATTGAAAGGCACACCTCGTGACTAAATTCGATGGAGAGAGATTACAAAACACAACGATTACCGAAGAACCTGCTTAACGGTTGCAAAGAAGTAGCGCCTAAATTTTAGAGGGTAGGTATAATAATCTGTAGGTTTAAATTTAGCGTGTTTGTGTGGGTGAAATCTTGTATTTTTTATTTAAAATAGGTACAAATATAAAATGGGCAAACCGAACGAAAAAAAAAAACTGAGAAATCAAAAAGGTATTTGCTTAGGTAATAAAATTTATGAAAAACGAGGCAATTGGAAGTTATCATCGCTGAGAATTGGCTGCGACAGGAATATCGAAGAAGGTGTTTTGCAGTGTTTGCATGGAGGCACAGGTAGTTAATAATTAAAAGAGTAATTGAGACATAATAAATGACTACTTCTATTTTCTGAAATCGTTCCATACCCTTCTTTACTAATTAATAATTATTTCACAAAATGAATACATTTTTACTCCACTGTACCAGTTTTATTTACAGTTTTTAATCAAGTTTTAGTAGGTAAAATATTAATTACAAAAAGTGAAAAAATAAATTTAATTTGCTGTGATAAAATAATAAGTTTATTAACTGTTAAAATTGAAATAAATTTGAAATTTATCAATGCCTTTTAATAAAATTTGAGTTTGAGTCAGCATGTAAATGAGAAATATTTATCTTTATCCCTTTTTAATTTTTTAATACTTATGAATCACTTACCTCTCCGCAACATTTTTTTCAGTAATGGGTTGAGGTGGTATTTTCCAGGGACAGTGGAAACCATGATTTGGGAGCCTCTTAAAATCAAATTGACAACAAATTTTTGGATCCGGACCACAAGTGTGTGGAACATCATAAGAATAAAAAGGCATCAATTGTGTGAAGATTTCTGTATCACCTTTATTATCTAGAATGTAATTTAGTTTCATTAATATTATCCAAATATTGGTTGGGGTAAAATCTAAAAACAAAGTTTTTGATACATTTTAACTATTTATCTCTGAATAATAGAAGCAGATTCCGGGAAAAGCTGTACTCAAGTTAAAATAAAACTTCTGTGCATTTTAGTACTCTAAATTTCACAGCACAATTCTTAAAAGCAAAATCAATTACTGGAAGATCTTTATGAATAACTGTCATAGATATTTTACAAGCAAGCTGAAATATAATTTAAATCCTGTGTGAAAATGTTTGAAAGCAATGCTAATTAATTAACTAACTAAATAATATAGAAAGAGCTGAAAAAAAGGGCTGTTGGTTTTTTTGGGGAGTTAAAAAGGAATTACTATATGGATAAATCGGGAAACGAAAGAGGTAATTAATTTTATGAAGAACGAGGAGTAACATGACTTGCAAACTCCAGTTAAAAATTATCGTCGCCAAATATTGGCTGCGACAGGAATATCGAACAAGGGGTATCTCATTGTTCGCGATGAGGCTCAAGGAGTAGAGAAAGGTAAGCAACCTTGTATTCTATTATTATTTCAGGACAATGACAAAGAATTAAGGAAATACTAAATAATTTTCCTATAAAACAGCAGCAACGGCCGACTTTAAATAGTAATTTTATAAGAAGTATCGACTTTAAAAAAGTACTCTTTTAATAATGTTTTCAGTGGCAAAAAAACACCCGATAATCGAGATATATTAATGAAAAGTTATGATATAAGATTAAAGCGTATAGAATTTTTGAAAAGAATAAAACAGTATCGTGACGAAGGAATCATTTATCATCATCAGCTTATCCTAGCCCACTACTGGACATAAGCCTCCCGTAAATTCACCTACAAAGCTCGGTCTTGAGCCGCCTGCAACCAGTTTGTGCATATACGTTTCACATCGTCTGACCATCTGGTTGGGGGGTCGTCCTCTACTTCTTAGGGCATCAGCTCTTGGTCTTCATTCCGTAATGCGTTTTGTCCATCTATCATCCGTCATTATAGTGATATGTCCTACCCAATTCCATTTCAGTCTGGCTATAGTTTGTAAGGCATCTTGCAGTCCGGTTCATCTGCAGATTTCAATGTTTGGTACTCGATCCTTTAAGGATAATCCCAGTATAGATCACTCCATTGCACACTGAGCTACTCTGATTTTCTTTATAGTTTGTTTTGTTAGTGTTAAGGTTTCTGCACCATATGTTAGCACCGGTAGAATAAATTGGTTGAAAATATTTTCTTTAGACATATTGGGAGTGTCGATTTCAAGACGTCTTTAAGCTTGCCAAATGCCCATGTCAACCCTATTCTACGAGCAAGTTCGGATATTTGATTATCCCTGCTGATACGGATCTCATGTCCTAGATATTTATAGGCAGTTGTTTCCCTTACTATTTCTCCACCTCCTCTAACACTTCCACCAAGCACAAGATTTCTCATGATTACATTTTTGGTCATGTTGATTTTTAATCCTACTTTTTGTGAGTTAACATACAATTTTTCCAACAATGTTGAAATCATTTATACCGATGAAAAATATTTGCAAAGTCTAAGACGAATGTTGAATATATTTTTATTCAATTCACACAATATCCTGATAAAACAAACCGATAGTTTTTTGATCGTTAAATAAAAAAAATACGTGAAATTATTATGTAGTATATTTGGTATTAATATTTTTTTTTATTTTGTCAATGGCGAAAGAGCAACCCTTAATGATCTCAAAAGTGTCCATTTATAATTTTTTTTATTTACTTTAAATTCCAATACTTGACCATTACTTAAAATACCTCAGTACCAAAAATCCCGAAGACCTAAGGAAATATAAAGAAAAGAATAGGGAGGTAAAAAGAAAAATGCAACAAGAAAAAAACATAAGATGGGAACATACATGTGAAAATATAGAACAATCTATAGGGGGCACAAGGAGCTCAGAATCTTGGCGAGTACTTAAAGCACTTAGAAGAAACAACAGAGAAAAAGTTCGAATATCATATATCAAAGAACAGGAGTGGGAACGATATTACAAAGATCTACTCACGGAGACTAGGCCCCAATTTATGAGAAATGAAGAAATATCAGCAGATGAAAACGAACAAGTTACTCTAACATTACCGGAAGTCAAACGTGCTATAAAATCTATGAAGAACAGGAAATCTAGCGGTCCAGGAGGAATACCACCGGAATTAATTAAATACGGAACTGAGAAGTTGGGGCGAATGATACACGCAATGTTCCTCCGAGCACTAAATGGAGAAGAACTACCAGATGAATGGACGGAAGCCTACATAACGTCTATCCATAAAAAAGGAGAGAAAAAAAGTGCGAAAACTACAGGGGAATCAGCGTAATAGCTTCGATGGGCCGACTATTTGGAAAAGTCGTCAAACAAAAATTAGAAGAACAGATACAAGGAAAAGTTGATGAAGATCAGGCAGGATTTACGGCTGGAAGATCATGTATGGACCATATATATACAATTCAACAACTCATAGAGAAAAAAATGGCCAAGAACAGAGAGGTACATTTTGCATTTGTGGATATCCGAAAGGCCTATGATTCTGTCCCTCGGTCTAAAATCTGGGAAGCCATGTTAGAAATGGGTATAACGAAGAGAATTATCAGAACAGTCCAAAATATGTACAAAAAATACCGTAAGGATTAAAGAGGGAAATAAACTATCAAATGCCTTCAAAGCAACTAAGGGTCTCTTCCAAGGATGCTCAACATCACCCACACTATTCAAAATATTTCTACAACAGACACTAAGACCATGGAAGAGAAAATGTGCAGGAATGGGAATACCAATTAGAAATGATCATCTGTATACTCTAAGCTTTGCCGATGATCAAGTAATCATAGCTCAAGATAGGAGGATTTAGGTTTTATGATGCGGAAACTAGAGGAGGAGTATGGGAAAAATGGAGTGGAAATCAACCTCGAAAAGACCCAATATATGTCAACGGCACAAGACAGGATATATCACCTAGAAATAGATGATAACCGACAGATCTCAGGAACAGACAAATTTAAGTACCTAGGGTTTATAATATCAAAAAGTGGAACAACAGAGGAAGAAATAAAAAATAGACTAGGTCAAACTAGGGCATGTATTAATCAATTAAACCCAATATTATGGGACCGCCACATAACCAAGACTAATAAAACGAGAATATTCAATTCAATAGTTCGCAGCATAATGACTTATGGAGCTGAAATGTGGGTGATCAACAAAAAAAACAAAGGGAAGATTGTAGCCACAGAAATGGACTTTTGGAGAAGGAGTTGTGGAGTGAACAGATTAGATCGAATACGAAATGAGGAGATCAGGAGAAGAATGGAGGTAAAAAAAGACATACTAGAACACATAGAGGAAAAGAAACTAACGTGGTACGGACATGTTAGAAGAACTCCGGAGGATCGCTGGATACACCGGGTAACTGAGTGGAGTCCATTAGGCAGACGAAAGAGAGGTCGACCAAGGCGATCATGGAGAGACGAAGTGGATGAGGCGATGGAATTAAGAAACCTGCAGGACGGAGACTGGCAGGACAAGGACAACTGGAGACAAGGGCTGAAAGCAGGAAGGCAGCGACAGCTGTAGATATCCTGGATTTTATATATATTATAAATTCCAATACTTTTTCTGATAGAAAAATATTCAGTAATTTTTACATATTTATATCGGCTCTCAAAGTGGCGCTGCTATCGTGATGAAATAGAGATGTTGCAAGGGTGCCTTTTATTAGTAAGTAATTTATCTCTAATATACATTACTATGTTTTATGAGCTTTAGAAAGCTCTGCATTTTGTGCAAATTTAAACATTGTGCATTGCTAAACTGTCCCAGATAGCAGAGTTATAGTGGCAGAAATGTTGAACTCAAGTGGTTACAAATGAATTATTACTGTTAGGGACCACCTCCAGTTAAATCAATAGTAGGATGAAACGTCAAAAAACAAGACGGTTGCCGAATAACCCTGCTAGACGATAAACAATACGCGAATATTTTTAAGGCGGAATATATAATCATATTAAAGAAGTAAAGGTGTGGTTGGGTGGTAACCAATTTGGTTTAAATTGACATTTGACATCTGCTTTGTTGGGAATAAAGGGGGAACTTTGATAGGTCTCTTTCTTTAATAAACTATCTCTAATGCCAATCTACATGACATACAGATCCGATCTAATGAGTACACTTACTAATGCTCTGAATTAAATGTAAAAACAGGTTGAGTGCAATCCAAATTATGTTGTGAGGTTTTGTCATAATGCATCTTTTAGTTCATAACATTTGAATCAATTTTAATTCATTAAAAATATAAGAGTAAGTAAACGACTTGTTGCTTTATAACTCATAATTTACTATAAAAAAACCAAAGACTTATACCTATACATACCCCAAAGTTGACGCCACCTAAACTCCAATTGCTGCGTACTAGCTAATTGTTTTTTTACTGAATAATGAACTCGTTGAATTAACATATTTTTAAAACCCATTTTCTTAAGCAATGCAGGTTGTGTCAAACTCATTCCAAATGGATCTATGGCCCAATGACTAACAGGAGTGTAATTTAAATTGTGTTTTATCCATTGGTGGCCATCTGTAAGTTGTGTTACTATTGATTCCCAATGAGAATTGGCTTCATCATTCATTACCCAACCCCCTGTTACTATTTCCAATTGATTATTTCTCAATAACCTAAAATATATTGTAAAAGTTATACATTTGGAAATAGACATACAGATCCTTAACATTTTTGTTGTACATAGCCCATTTGTTTGTCTATTTGAGAGGATAAGAAATGTATCATCGGCAACAATGCACCTCTACTACTCTAGGCTTATAGTTTGTAATGGAAATGGGAATTAAATTGTTTCATTTTTAAATTAACTACAAACAAATTCTCAAAAGGCATGCAAAAAAATTTCAGTTTAAATTTCAAGATACATCTAATCTTGAAAGAAAACTCATTGTTTACAAGACAAATGTCATAAAAAACAGGTATCCCCGAAAAAAAAACAGAGAAAGACGAGATGTTTTAAGCCTAATTTAAGAATATGTGATGCTTTTTAGTTAGTTTGGTAGGTAGGCATTACACATAATAATCATGTACATTCATTTTTATTTTATTATTTTGTACCTAGTTTTTACAATATTTTGATGAAAACTATCTACGAACTATCACAATCACGTTAAATTCGCATCACTTCCACTACTAAATAGCGCTGTTGCCAGTACTATCGTAGTGGAGTTAAATCTTGAGATAAATGTAGTTCCCTATGCACAGCACAAAATTTTAAGATCTATAAAACTTTTGAAAAATAGAATTACATGGTATTATTTTCTCAGTGTATTTCAAACCAAAAAATCCATAGGATGCTTCCCAAGTTGTGATTTAAAAAAACAGTTAAAACTTATAGAACATCCTTTATTTATGTTATAAAGGACCAAAACCATGGATTCTTTAGAATCCCCTAAAAACAAAGTGAAAAGCTAAAATTATTAAGATTTTTTTAAGTAGTTTATTTTTTCTTGACCCCTATAATCACTTATAATCCAAGACCAGTTAAATAATCATAATATTGCAGATAAACAACAGAATCGCGAAATGTTAGAAGCCTTATACCATCGCAAAAGAACTTATTTTACCGGCTACTGAAGATATGGTAAACATCATGGTTGGTCATACTTTTAATTAGGGTATGGCGCCATGGAAACATTTTAATTAAAAAAAGGCGCCTTGACTCAGTGAAATTTGGGAACCATGTAGGTATTATACAATTACCTTTTTACTATTTCTCGGCCATCTTCTTTTAAGTCATTCCACCACACAGAAAAGAAAGATATTTCAGCCCAAATGAATTTTCTTCTGGGATCTTCCGGTAATTTAACTAACATGTTGTCTAAGATATGTTTAGTTTGTGTTATATAATAATCATCAAAGGTTTTTGTCCACCCTGGATCATTGTGTGAATGTGGTACAACAAAAACCTAAACATAAATAAATAATATTGACTTTGTTGTTAATAATTTACAAAAAAATTTAATAAGGTATATCAATCGTTTTTTTGTGCATTGACACTTATATACTATTTAATGCTTATTTATATGTATTATTGATAACATACATACATACATACATGTGGTCACGCCTTTTTCCCGTAGGGGTAGGCAGAGACCACTTCCTTCCACTTGCTACGGTTCTTACACACATCTTTTGCTTCCTCTACTTTCATCAGTGCTCTCATACATGTTCGTCGGTTGTTGGTACTCTTGACCTGGCCTTTCTTCAAAACAATGTTGATCTGATCGAGATATGTTCGCCGAGGTCGACCTCTACCGATTGTCCATTCACACTCGCCTTATAAATTTGTTTCAACAATCTTTCTTCATCCATCCTTTCTAGGTGTCCAAACCATCTAAGCATTCCTTTATCTATCTTTGTTACCACATCTTCTTAAAGACCACAGCATTCTCTTATCTCATTATTCTTCACTTTATCCAACAGAGTCACTCCGGCTATACTTCTCAGAGTAGGAATCAACACTCCTCTATGCACAGCCACACGTGCCTTTTTTGACACTTTCTGACTGTTCATAAAGCTATGCAGTGCCCCATTCATTTGTTTTTCTGCCAACACCCTTTGCTTAGTTTTCCATCTCTCGTAAACTTTGAACCCAAGTATACAAACACATTTACTTGTTCCACTATTTCTCCCTTAATCAGAACTTTACAGTTTGTCATGCTTTCTTCTCTTTCAAAAACCATTACTTTCGTTTTGCTTATATTTATTTTTATTCCTTTGATTTTCAGGGCATATTGCATAACGCTAACCATCGCCTGCAACTCTTTTTTAGATGACGCTAATATGACGTAAAGAATGCATTTGAGGATTATTCATTTTCAATCCATACGCACACTCTTTTAAAACTTTTAAACAATCGTCTATGTATAAGTTAAACAGCCATGGCGAAGCCACACATCCCTGTCTCACACCTTTTTCGATGTTAAACTAGTCCATGTATGCTCCGTTTATCTTAAAACAAGCAGTGGAATCCTCGTAAAGTGATTTCAGCTACCGCAACTACCACTCACCCCATACATAGACAATGTCGACCACAATTCACTCCTCACCACTCTGTCATAGGCCTTTTCCAAGTCTATAAAAGCGCAATAGACCTGACTTCTAGCCAAGAATTTTTTAACTATACCTCGTAATGAAAAGACCTGATCCATACATATCCTTCCTCTTCTAAGTCCTGCTTGCACATCCCATATCATCTCAGATTCATTCGTCACTCCTTTAATCAATATCTTTTCATACAGTTTGCCGACTATGCTGAGAAACTAATACCTCGGTAGTTTTTACAGTCCTGCTGCGAACCTTTTCCCTTGTAAAGAGGCATGATAACGGCCTTGCACCAGTCATCTGGTACGCAACCACACCTCCAACCAAGGTTAAAAAGGCGGTACAGTAGACTAGCTACCACGTTTTTTCCAGCCTTCAGCATTTCAACTGTTATCCTGTCATACCCAGCAGCTTTACACAAGTTCATACTGTTCAACGCTTTCTGTCAAACTAATTTCACTTTCATTGGAATTTTCACTCATGTCTCGAAATGGGGCCTGTACTTGTGTATCCCTATATATAGAGATTAACCTCAGTTATGAAAAATTTAGTCAAACGATTAAAAGGATAAGAATAAAAGGACCATTGCTGTGAAACAAATGGCCAATTTATTAAAATTATGTCATCCAAGCTTCACTGAAGAGGATGTGAGAAAGAAAATTAATGTTCTACATACAACAAACAAGTGTGAAAGTAATAAAATAAAGAAGTCAAGACTTTCTGGTGCTGCGACAAATGATTTATATGTTCTTTCACTATGGTACTTCACCAGCGAAAACTGTGGAATGAATTGAGATTTGCCGACTATGCTGAGTAAACTAATACCTCGGTAGTTCTTACCGTCCTGCTGCGAACCTTTTCCCTTGTAAAGTGGCACAATGACAGCCTTGCACCAGGTAGTCTGGTTCGCTACCACTTCTCCAACAAAGGTTAAAAAGGCTGTACAGTAGACTAGTTACCACGCTTTGTCCAGCCTTCAGCGCTTCAACTGTTAATTAATAACATTAAGTATAAAATGATAAATAAATATTACTTACTTTTAATTTATTGTGTCTATTCCATTCTTTTTCATCCACTTCAATTCTCCAACCTTGTTTCCAGACACCTCCATCCACATTATCAAAATTGATAATATCATATAAATCTAGCATCTGCATATTTATTTTAGGTGAAATATTTATTTGAAATGAACATTTATTAATATCATAAACAAATTCAGATACTTGTGTGGTTTTTCGAGATATATTGAAAGGCACTACATTATGTTTTAGTGGATAACTACTAGAACTGGAATGGATCATATTTTTCATAGCTTCTTTAATTTCATAAACTGCATTATGATGTTTATTTAAATCATTTTCTAATTGCTTTATTTTATCTTCAAAATGTAACCATTTGTTCTAAAATAATAAATATAACATGTTTAACATACATAAAATTTATCACTTTCAAAGCAAATTCAATTAAATTAAAAAAGATCAATTCATTTGTATGTTTTTACTCATACTATTTGTAGCAAAAATGTACTAATTTAACATTTTTTAATTTTGTGATCAAAAACCTGTTTGTACTCACTTTTATTCAAATTTGACAGAATTACATACATAAAGATTTTAGTTACCTCAGATATAATTAAGACAAGTGAAATGGTAAAAGTCTGGTATTTTATACAACAAAATTTGTTGGGTGGTATGAATGAATGAATGAGTAAATAGGAGTTGTGGAAGAGGTCTAATTTTTCCCAGCATTGTCTGCTTTTTTTGATTGACGAAACAAATGTGTAAGGCGAGTGTGAATGGGCAAGTCGGTAGAGGTCGGCCTCCGCAAACATATCACGATCAGATCAACATTGTTTTGAAGAAAGGCCAGGTCAAGAGTACCAACAACCGACGAGCATGCATGAGAGGCCTGATGAAAGTAGAGGAAGCAAAAGATGTGTGTAAGAACCGTAGCAAGTGAAAGGAAGTGGTCTCTGCCTACCCCTAAGGGAAAAAGGCGTGACTATATGTATGTATGTGTCTGCTTTTTGTACAATTCCAGCTCCTTATTTTAGTCCCATTTTTTCAATTCTCCTGTTAAAGAGTAGAAGCTCATGTACTACTATTGCCACAGGTGGATCACTCCCTTGGTCTTGTATACACCCCAGGTAGTGCCTTCACTGAGGGGTGGCTTCACATTCGAAGATAATATAAGTGGCTGTTTCCTCCTCCTCATTACATAATCTGCATATAGGTTCTGTGTCAAACAAGCCTATATTGTGCAGATTGTACAACGGTTCTAAGTTTTTCCCTACTTAGAGAGAGCAGCTTCCTTGCCTGCTTAGGTGAGGGTTCTTTTCAGCATTAGTTTGCTGTGCCTAGCTTCCTCTGACTGTGCCCACTTCATCTGATGCTGAGAGGGGATCCAGCCATTGATCGCTACTTTTAAGCTGGCCTTGGGTATCCCTATTATTGGTTCTGGCTCAATAAATGGTGTTCCAGTGCCCCGCCCAGCTATTTTGTCTGCTTCTTCGTTACCAGAAATACCTTTATGCACTAGCACCCACGACAAGGTAACCTTGTTATGGTTAGCCAAGGTTCGTAGGTCTCTGGCACATTTCCAGATAATTTTTGAGTCTATTCTCCATGATGACAAAGGTTTGAGTGCCGCTTGACTACCTGATTTAATGAGGATCGTTTTCTTATTATATCCTTGTCTCAGATTTTCAACAGCATAAGCGTTTATGGCATGTACTTCAGCTTGGAAGACCGAGGCATGTCTCCCCAATGAGTTTGTTTGCTCATATTTGTGTTTTAAAGAGTAGACGCCTGATCCAGTACCTTTACTGGTTTTTGATCCATCTGTGTACCAGGTGAGTTTACCAGGTTGATCATCATTTCCTTTGTCATCCCTGAGTTTTGCGTGAACCTCATAGTTAGTCTCAAAGGATATTTCTGCTATCATATAATCAGTTGCCATTTCCAGAAATGGGTGTCTGATTATATTTTTTATGGTTGTATGCCCATATGTTTTAGTACCTTTCCAATAGTTCTGTTGTTCTAGTCTAAACGCGCATTGTCTTGCCTCACCCTGAATATAAATATCTAGAGGTGGGAGGCTTAGCATTGCTTCCATAGCAGCAGTGGGGGTTGTTCTCATAGCCCCCTTAATAAACAGGCAAGCCAGTCTTTGTATAATGCTGAGTTTATTTACAGTTTGGGATTGCCTTACTTTGGTCCACCAACAAATAGAGCCATATGTTATCTTGGTTCTTATCACAGCCATGTATAGCCAATGAGCTATTTTCGGTTTCAGTTCCCAAGACTTTCCAATGACTCTTTTTGTGGCCATTAGCATTATTTTGCTTTTGTTTGAGATATGCTGCATGTGGGTATTCCATGACAATTTCTTGTCCAGAAATACCCTGAGGTATTTTGTACCCTTACTGTATTGCAGTGTTTTCCCATAGAAGGTCCACATTTCGTTTTTTGGTAAAAGCTATTAGCGCAGTCTTTTCGGGATTGACTTTATGTCCACTATTCTGACACCATTGCCCTGGGTTAAAATGACAATGTCATCTGCATAGCCCTAAGCAAAAATTTCACTGTCATTTAGTTGACGTATGAGATCATCAACCACCACATTCCATAATAGGGGAGAGTACTCCTCCCTGGGGACATCCCTGGGCTACCCTCGTCTCCACACTATCACAGAACATGTTTTTAAAGGGTGTGTTTTTTGGTAGGCATGCTGATTGTTATGAAGGGGTTTAATGCTTAGTGGCCCCTCTCTTATGTGCCTATCGACTAATCTTTCCATTGTCTTTAGCAAAAAGGAGGTTAAGCTAATAGGTCTATACGAATCTGGGACATATCCCATAGCTACGCTACTTCTGTATAGTTTGCATAGGATAAGGATTGGTAGACCCTTTCCTTTCTGAAGTAGTGCAGAAAATATCTCATCTGCCCCTAACGATTTGAATGGTTTAAAGGTGTCAATGGCCCATTCAATTCTGTCGCATGTTATGTTATGTTTCCAGAGTTTCCTTCCCGGTCTGTGTAAACTTCCTATCAGGTTTTTTCAAAGTCCCGATGGGGTTGACAGGATCTTTGGATAGAATTTTATGGAGTCTACTTGCTTCAAAGGTGTTTTTAACCTCCATGCAAAATTTCCTCAATGCCGTCCTTCTTGGGATCCTAATTTGTTTATTATACTCAGTCAGGGCTTGTCTATATTCTTCCATTCTCCCTGTCTTTATATTTTTCTTGTCTAAGAATTTCAATTAAAATATGTACATGTTTTATAAATAAATATGTTGGTAAGCAGCATAAACGAAATGTACTTACATCTTGAAAATCCTGTATAATTGATGATTTTCTATTAGGAAACTCAATTAAATCTATCGCTGAGTATATCATAGCTAATACAGCTATTAAAATCAAAGATCCAAATATTGCCACAGCTTTTTTTAATCTCATTTTTATTAGGTATTTAAGCTAAAATTAAATAGGACTATAAATTTTAAAGCTAAGTACTTCATGTAATTAGTAAAAATTTAAAACCTTAAGAAAAGTAGTACTTATAATTAACTATTATTACAAAGACACTTACCAATATGTAATATTTAACTAACTACATGTTCTAAGTTCATTTTTTTTAAATATTGCACAAAACAAAATATAAATAGCTAACTAATATTTGTTAACTTAAATATGCTTATAAACAGAAATTTTACCTGGCAGCATATGTCAAATCTTGTCACAAGTCACAACACAAAAACAACCTAAAAACACAAACTATTATTACAGACTATTAAAATGTCACTTATGATATGCTATGTTCTTTGAAAATTTAGCTTTTGAACAAAACTTGTTTCGTTTTGCAAAGTTTTAACGATTAAGTGTAGCAATAAAAAAATTAAAAACTTACAAGCGTCGCATCGAAAAATGCAGAGTACAAAACTAGTAACGCGTCAATTTAAAATTTGTAGTTGACTTCACTCAAACGCAACAAATGTTGGCATGGGTACGGAGAGAATTTCACTCCCGTTCAAAAAATTTTATGTGAGCCAAGAGGTTTTTGGAAGGTCGAAAATCATCGGTGGAAGACAATGAACGTGACGGAAGTACGTCCCTCGTCTTCAAAAAATGACGCCAGTGTAAACAAATTCAGAGAATTAGAATGATGTAAAATATAGTCAACATTAACAAGGAAAAAGAAAGATTTTGCTGATAGGTAGAATGTCAATCAAACTTACTACGTTAAAGTTTTGGGAAGACTGCAAGATGTCGCCCAAAATTGTGGCAGGATAAAACTTTCATTCATCAAAACAATGCACTCGCCCACAATTCCTTTTCTGTTAAGCAGTTTTTGACCAAAAAACAAATCCTTATTCTCAACCACCCTCAATATTTACCTGATTTAGGTCTTTATCGCTTTTTCTTGTATTCAAAAATAAAAAAATCTTTGAAAGTAATAACTAACTGTTAATCCTTTGAAGTAAAAAACGACGTGGTTACTAAACAGCCTAACGATTGAATACTATTATCTTCTGTTATAAATTAGTAATGGAAGAAACTCATAAAGATAGGCAGGAAGAGAGTGTATTAAAGGAGATCATATTTAGTTTGTACTACTTTAAAAATGAGTAGCTTTATCATATTAATCCTAGTACTTTATTGTCAGACCTCATACATGCATACATCACCCGTAGTGAAAAAGGCGTAAAATACACACATCTTTCGCTTCTTCTACTTTCATCAGCGCTCTCATACACATGCTCGTCGATTGTTGGTATTCTTGACCTGGCCTTTCTTTAAAACATTTTCGAACTGATCGAGATATGTTCGCCGTGGTAACGACCTCTACCGACTTGTCCATTCACACTCGCCTTATAAGTTTGTTTCGTCAATCTTCCTTCATCCATCCTTTCTACGTGTCCAAACCATCTAAGCATTCCTTTATCTATCTTTGTAACCACATCTTCTTTTACACCACAGCGTTCTCGTATCTCACTATTTTTTGCTTTATCCAACCGAGTCGCTCCGGCTATACTTCTCAAACTACTCATCTCCGCAGCATTAATCCTATTTTCATGCTCCTTCTGCCAAACCCAACATTCACTACCATACATGAAGGAACCAACACACCCCTATGCACAGCCAGACGTGCCTTTTTTGACACTTTCTGGCTGTTCATAAAGCTATACAGGGCCCTATCCATCTGTTTTCCTGCCTACACCTTTCGGTCATTGTCAAAGTCATACTTTCCATCTCTCGTAAACTTTGAACCCAAGTCACAAATTCATTTAATTGTTCCAATCTTTCTCCCTCAATCGAAACTTCACAGTTTGTCATGCTTTCTTCTCTTTCAAAAACCATTACTTTCGATTCGCTTACATTTATTTTCATCCCTTCGATTTTCAGGGCATCATGCATAACATTAACCATCGCCTGTAACTCCTCTTCAGATGACGCTAATATCACTTGATTATCGGCGTAAAGAAGGCATTTGACGATCAAATCATTCATTTTCAATCCATACGCACTCTCTTTCAAATATTTTAAACAATCGTCTATGTATAAGTTAAACAGCCAGGGCAAAACCACACATCCCTGTCTCACACCTTTTTCGATGTTAAACCAGTCCGTGCAAGCTCCGTTTATCCTGACAAAAGCAGAGGAATCCTCATAAAGTGATTTCAGTGCTAGTATTAAATTACCCCTCACCACATACATAGACAATGTCGACCACAATTTATTCCCCACCACTCTGTCATAGGCCTTTTTCAAGTCTATAAAAGCGCAATAGACCTTCTGACTTCTAGCCAAGAATTTTTCAACTATACCTCGTAATGAAAAGATCTGATCCATACATCTCCTTCCTCTTTTAAATCCTGCTTGCACATCCCATATCATCTTCTTAGTTTCATTCGTTACTCTTTTAATCAATATCTTTGCATACAGTTTGCCGACTATGCTGAGTAAACTAATACCTCGGTAGTTCTTACAGTCCTGCTGCGAACCTTTTCACTTGTAAAGCGGCACGATAACGGCCTTGCACCAGTCATCTGGTACGCAACCACTCCTCCAACCAAGGTTAAAAAGGCGGTACAATAGACTAGCTACCACGTTTTTTCCAGCCTTTAGCATTTCAACTGTTATCCTGTTATACCCAGCAGCTTTACCCAATTTCATACTGTTCAACGCTTCCACAATTTCTGTCGTAGTAATTTCACTTTCATTACAACTTTCACTCATGTCTACGAATGGGGCCTGTACTTGTGTATGCTCTTTCTCAAATAAACTTTTGAAGTATTCCTTCCATCTCTTAAATACGCATTCCTCTCCTTTTACCATACTCCCATCTTGGTTTCTGATTCTTTTCAATTGCGAGTTAGTATATTTACCTCTGGCTGTTCATATGGACTTCCAGAAGAGTTTAACATTGTTTTGGAAATCGTCAGATAACCTTCTATCAAATTCATCTTTATCACTTTCCTTCTTTCTTGCCACAACCTCTTTTGCCACACCTTTTAACCTGTTATACTTATTCTTTGCCTTGTTTACATCCTCAATCGTTGCCTTTTGCGTTCTTTGATCATGCATAATATTAACCACCGCCCGCAACTCCTCCTTAGATGATGCTAATATGACCTGATAATCGATGTAAAGGAGGCATTTGACGATTAAATTATTCATTCTCAATCCATACGGCACTCTCTTTCAAATATTTTAAACAACCGTCTATGTATAATTTAAACAGCCATGGTGAAGCCACACATCCCTATCTAACACCTTTTTTATTTTAAACCAGTCCGTGAAAGCTCCGTTTATCAGACCTCATATGCACAGTTTTTTTCTGTAGTTTTATTTTTTAAATATTAGTTATTCTTTTAATTGAAATCATTCAGGATCAGGATGTTCTGGAACATACCCAACTTTCTTATTTTTATAAAATGTTCAACATCTTTATCTTGAATACACGGTTCGTCTTTTACGATATTCAGATTTGACGTTTTTCTTGTCTTCAAATAAATAATCGTCGTCGTCAAAATCATTAGCATCACTATTAGTATCATTAAAAGTCATTATCAGAAGTTTATTTTTTAATGGAATTTTCTTCTGTCTCTTTTGAAGTGTCATATTTTTCTTTGTCCAGTTTGATGTTTGTGATGGGAGTCGATTTTCGGTGACCTTCGTACACCTTAAATACATGCATTGCATGACAAAAAGGATGAGCGTCGGAATCGGGCCAGAATGTAACGTGCTAATAATCAATCAATCAATCTTTAACATCTCGATCGTTTTGCTCGTTTATATCTTTATCTAGATTAGCAAGTTTTTCTTCCAATTCATTCTTCATCTGCATTTGTTTTAATTTTGAAGATGCCGGAGTATTTATTCTTACTTTAATTGTTGTCAAAGGATTTTGAACACGATGGCTGGTCATAGGTATGGCTCCACAACTGTCTGCATGAGTTCTGTGTTTAAGTAAATTGCCAGCACAGCTCAAAGATTTACCGCAGCCTTCGCATTGATACGGTTTGATGCCTGTATGTAAAGAGATGTGAGTTATTAAACTTTGACGATGACAGAAGCCTTTACGGCAAACCTGCAATTTAAAAAAGTATAGTTACAATATTTTTCGGTGGAACGTACAACTTTTAAAAATAGAGAAATACAAACTAAGTTAAGAGAAATTGTAAGCATAGACCTTTATTGAAATACTAAAGAACCTTTGTTCTACAACTAGAGTTATACTTACTTCGCATACAAAATCCTTTTGTTGTGTATGAATTCTTTCATGAATTTTCAACTGCCCAGATTTAAGGAACAATTTAGCACAGAACCTACACATAAAGCTATTTTCTCCTTTATGTCTTTTCAAATGTGCGTATAATGATCCAGGTGACATGAGGTTTTAACCACATTCCTATAAATTACACAATATTTTTCAAATTAAATTGTCAAAAATTAGATTATCTAGTCAGTGCTGTTTTAAGTAACTAATCACAGGGCCTCACACTTAACAAGAGACCCTCAGTCCACCACTAATAACCCAAGTCTTATACAGTTTTTTAGTAATGTTTTAAAATAGAAGAATTCTATTTGGGTAATGTTTATTAAATAAAATTAAAAATTTTCTTTTCGACAGTCTCTATTAATCTTTACTGGATAAATCGAAATCCTTAACAGGGCGGCCGCTATAATTAGCCAAGAGCCCCACATTTGAATCAGATGTGAAGTGTCAACTCTGAACTAGTATGGAATGTTCTCCCACATACATTGCAAATGTGACTTTCAATAATTTTTCCTTCGTGGGCATTTCGTAGATAAACAAGATATTCTTTTTCAACATTGAATGTAAGATCCGGACAAACTTTACATTTGAAAAACTTTAGCTAAAATAACAAATGACATTTAAGTGTACTAAAAACATGTATATTTAGTTAATAAAATTCAAATGTATACAATTTCTAAATTAACTAGGGCCATGATTCAATTTGAAACATTAGCGAAATAAAAAATGCAAAAAATAATTTCAATGATTTATTAAAAAAATCAACACCATGTACAAATAATTTTTTGAATTTATATAATCTCTAATAAAAATTATTTTAAGAGCACTAAGTAAATATATCAGATATGGGGTCATTTCTTCTCACTCTTTTCAATAAATTGAGATGCCACAAAAAATATATCAAATAAGAATAAATAACTGCCAAAAATTTAATACAATCGACTTGCTTTGGTTCTTAAAACAACAATTTTTACATGACTAATATGTTAATCCAGATTAGTTTACACGCATTAACACACATAAGCGTTTTAGATGCAGTTCCAACAAAACCAAATCAAGTCCAACACTACTTTTGTGAATATATAAAAACATCGGTGGTTTAAATAATTTGTTAAACTTCATTCAACATTTTATATCACAAATCTTAAAAATAAAAAAGGTTTGCCTCAAAAGTTGTTTATTAATCCAGAGGTACTTGATTCCAATAAAGTTGTTAATAATGAATTTCTAAATATTTTTTTTCACGAATGTATGCCGAAGAGCGCAGTATAAATATTGAATAAAGTATAACAATTCAGATAAAAAAATAATAACCTACTGAAATAAAAAAAAAAACAAAACATACATGGACGTCTTAAAATACCACGAGTATTAATAAATTTGATCAAATGAAAATTCAATATTGCTACATTATATTCAAATGAAGTAGATAAATTTTTTTGAGTACCTTAAATATGTTATTTTAAAATATTTGTTGAAGACGTTAAAAAATATATTCCTAAAATTTTTATAATTGTGGTAACAAGTAGTTAAAATATTTAAAATAAGGCAATTACTCTTATTTAATTAGTTTTGCACTTTTCAGTTAATTGTTCACAATTTTTGTAACAGTTACGAGCAAATATTTTTCTACTCCATTTGAGATTCAATTAATAAAATATTGTTCCCTCATCACTTGTCAACATTGACATCCAATCCACAACAAGTATGTATAATTTAATTTACCATATATTACTTTTCTCACTACTCCTAAAAACACTAAGTTAGCGATAATGGCTAATGGACGGTATTTTTGAGACTAAAACAGCATCTATATCATTAAAGATTAACCTTAACTATAATTTAAAGATGAAATTTCAAAAAAGGCGATATACTGTTGAAAATTCTCTTCCCGGAAGTAAGTAATACCATAGTTTATTTTATAAAAATTTAATTCTTTCGAATTTTTAAGACCTACATTATTTAAAAAAGGAAGAGATTTCAAGTGTTTTATTTATTTTATTACCTTTTAAGAAAACTCAATTTATACATTTTTTATATTAATACATAATATAATATAAAATGTACTTCGTTGAGTACCAGGTTAATCCATAACTGCAAGTCAAATAAACAGTATATTTTGATAAACTTACTTCTACAGTGTTTTGTCCTGATGCTGCGAGTAAATTTGTACTAATATAATAATTGGATACGTTTTCCGATAAATAAATGAACACAAGGTTAAGTAAGAGTACCTTAATATTGATAGTTCAAAATCAAAGCTTTAAAGTACAAATATTAAAAAAAATTTTTTAGTCTTATGTCTTAAGAATGATATGTTGCAAAATGTTTCTTATACTAAGGACGTTCTTTCAAAATAATAGGCTTTAAAAGATTTGCTTTAATCTTACAAAACATATTAGGCGATTAAATCAGAATCTTTCATACCTTAATTGGGAGTCACACAAACTACAATTATAAAAGTAAAAAAATGAGGAATTCTTTTAAAAATAACCTCTAATTATTTTAATTTGTTAAACAAAAGTTTTCAATATAGATATTTCGTTCTCATAATTTTATTATACAAACCAACAGTTCAGTGTAACTTTAATACTGTGTAAAGAAGAAAATGTAACTCGTGCATATAAAACACTATTACTAACATCGTTTTTCCATTTTTGTTAATAATTATCAAACATTTAGTAAAATTTTATTTCAAATCTTTAAAACATGTGTTCGATAAAAAAGTGCAATTCTGAAAATACAGAAAGAAGGTGATTACTGACCATTTTAATTAATTAACTACTATTGTTTACAGTATTTATATAAACATATTAGTAATTGTTTGTTGGTCAAAAGATTCTTTTTTTTAATGAACATAGGGTATTCATTACGGAAGGCGTCCTTAGATTTTCATAACGCTACAGCATTCCAACATGTTATCAGATCTTTTTACAGAGGCACTATACTTTATACTACACAAACTTCAAACAAAACTATTTACAACTTTACAAGACAATATTAGATTTAAATGAGATTCCTTATTGTCAATAAAACAGCAAAAGTTAATAGGTACTGCGAAATATATAAAACGGTTGCCGTATTGTAAATTTCACAATATGGACACTGACTGCTACCACAAACTTGACATATATCTAGGACGTATGATGATAAGGCATCAAAAATTGTTTCGTTGAATCGTTCTAAAAAAAAAAGCAGGATTTATTTTATAATTTTATTTATTATGAACAAATTCTCTGTTACCGTTATATTGTGTTATATTATGTAAGTACCCAATACTATTTTTGAAAAATATCATTGGTCTGGGTGCGACCTCAGAGGTCCACACGACTAACTTCCAAGTGGAAAGAATGAAAAAATACCATATGTTTTGTTGTTATAATTATTATTAAAATTATTATAAAAAATGATTTCAAATTGTTTATAACAAATTATAATTGTCATTAACAATAATCTGTTTATGGCAACCGTATTCTTTCAAACTTTTTCTTATTATTTCCCAAGCGACAGCTATTTTCAATTGTTTGTAACAATTGAAATTTTTTTTTTAATTATTATGATCAATAATCATTTGTTAGTAACAATATTCAATTGTTATAAACAATGCTTGATTATTACTAACAATAATATTTCACTGTTATAGCGTTTTCAATGCTATTCTTCCAATACTGACACAAGTTTAAAATTCTCCAATTTCTATTTTTGTTTTCTAAAACTATCTCTTTTTATGAAATATTGTCATCGTATTTTTCATACAAATATTCCTAATATGCAATAATCATATTATTCAAAAGATCTTAAAATTCTGTATTAAAAATAGTATAATTTATAAATTGCAAAATTCAGGTAATTTACCATTTTTTTCGGTTTTTTTATTCTCCATAAAAAACAGATCAACCGATTATGCTGAAAATCTAATCAGTTCTAAGTTGCGTAATTATGCGTCGAATGCAATTGGTCCCACATTGATATCATTTTTTGTTCTCGAGATAAGCGGAACGAAAAATAATTCCGAACGCACATACGAACATACGCACATACACACACAGACTCTGTGAAATGTGGAAATATGTAAAAATTCGGGATTCGAAAAATCGGATTCATTACTATAACTTCACACTGGGAAGTTAATAATGGCTTTTACTTTAATTAATTAAACCATAACTAACAGAATGAAATTTAATAAACGTAAGAAACGGCAAATTATCAATAATTAGCTATAACGCAATAGGACAATAATAGTGGTGAAGTAATTAAAAAATACTAATAAATAGGTAAAGGTAATGGAAAATCGCATGGACTGTGCATCACCGTCAACGTCGCAAACTAAAAATACACATTTAGAGTTGATTTTTAAACTTCAGTGTCTTTTCTAAAAACATTGTGAAATCTGTTTCGAGGTTTGATCATGCTGTAATACAGGCGTGTTTTTTTTGCGTTAATTTTACAAACTGTAATATTGTTGGTAATTTTTTTTTATTTGGTTTATCATAGTCATGTAAGTAATTATCGACAGTCAACCCGCAATCGTTGTTTAGTTCAATTTAACACATTGAGTGCCACATGTATCCAACTTGGATATACATGTCACAGTGATTTACTGGCCGCGTGCATCCAATGTAGATGCACACGTATATTTGTATTTTGAGCCGTGTACATCTGCATTGGATTCATGCCGTCTAAATATCTTTATGAGTAAGTAGTGGTCTACGAAACCCAAAACTATGGTTGGCCTGCAGATATTGCAGATTTTTCCCTAGACTTATTTTTAAATAAAATAAAGGGAAATGAATTATTTTTTACAGACAAAACATAACATAACTAAAACATTTATGGGATTTTAAACAAAAACAAACTAAAAACATATTTTTCAATAAAATTAACCAAATTAAACTTAATTTTCTAGGTGCATACAAAAATAAATACAAACGTTTATGGCTTTCGAAAAACCAGTGGTGTATCCGCGTTGAATACACGCGGTCACAATAATACAATAGGTTTTAACAGGTTTATCTTAAACTGGCATGCTAAGACAATGTTTTATATTTGTTTTATTCATTTTGACAACTTCGGCCCGTGGAACCCATTTTTATGTTACCCATGGTGGCACTCAATGTGTTAATAGTAACAAGACAAGATAAATTCTTATTGAATATGTCCGAGAAAATGAAGCTCTTTATGATTTCTCTTCATGAAGATTTTTAGCATTTTTTTTGCAACCGAAAACGTCTCTTTCTCTTCCTGCAAAATTTTTCCATGTTTTCCTGCTCCTTTTCATCTAATATTAGAGCCATTTTTATTAGCGTCGAAGTAACGAACATCACTTTTCTCAATAAAAGTAGAAACTAATAAATCGCGGCAAGCTTGTTACGGTGTGAATAATCTGAAACCCATATCGAGCATGTGCCGTGCCGTTTCCGATCCAATTTCTTGCACGTCTAATGAGAATCGACCTTAAATACTGCCAAGAAAGTTATTCATAGTCAAGGTCGAAAAATAATTTATATTTTATACTAGCAGACGTCCTGCCCGAACGTTGGCTTGCCTTCTTTGGAAAGATCACTATAAATCTCAGCGACCTCAGCCATTTTTAATAGTTTTTATGTTTCATCACCTTCCCGCCCCCTTTTGTAGGGGTGCCAACAAAATTGGGAATATCACTATCGAACTCAGCGACCACGAAAACTATAAATTCGACACTAATATCAGCGTTTTTAATAGTTTTTATATTTTATTCCCTTCACACCCCTTCCATAGGGGTGCTTACAAAATTGGGAATGTCACTATCAAACCCAGCGATCTTGAAGACTCTAATATTAGTCATTTTTAATAGTTTTTTTATATTCCATCCCCTTGCCACTCTTTTCGTTGCTCTGTTTGTTACCAAACTTTACAGCAGGACTCGCCGGACTAACGAACGGCGATTTATTTTTATATATTATTTTTTAGCTTTTTTTTAGAACTTTTCCTATTATTTTTATTTTTAAACCACCACTGTGATTTAATGAAAGATAGGTTTGCTTGACGTCCTTTTACACAATATAAATTTTATTTTTTTTGCGAAAAATTACCTATATAATTTTTCGCAAATCACTCGCGAAAAACTCACTCAATGAAAGATAGGTTAGCTTGACGTCCTTCAAAAATTTATACCTATACTTGAAGTAGCTTGAAATACATATTTTCCATTATCTCTAAATAATGAAAACAGTAATAACTTGTAAACACAATAACGCCATGATCATTATCTACAGTTAATTTTAAAGCTGTTAGAATATTAAAATGGTACTGGTATATGTAAAGGAGGAAATATTAAAATATTAAAAACAATTTTACTTAGCGCCAATTACAAACTCAAATACACAGATTAAGTTTTTGTTAAAAGTTTACTCACCTGGGGCATAATAATCGTATACTCTAATTGGTAAGTATCTTGACATATTAGCAACAGGATGCCACCTCTCCACAGTAAAATTGACACAAGTTTCTTGATAATCAAGCTACAAAAATAAACAGTGCATATTATTTGAAATTATGAAAATCAATGGGAGAGACCACTAAATTTGGGAAACAGTATAATTGTAACCTTCATGCTTAAAAACTATCATATAATGTAATTTTATATTCGTTCTGTAGTATGATGTACATAGTTTTGATTTCAAATATAAACGTTTATGCGCTATTTGTATAGGTTGCTCTCATTGGTGTAATGTAGTGTGATGTGCTAGTCCCATCGACCTTGAGCTCACCAATCGCAGGTACTTGTTTCATCATAGTAAATCCATGCATAAATGTGGTTCTGAGGTTTCGTGTCTGACAGACAGAGACAGATGGTGTTAGGGACTATTACGTCATAGCACCACCCACACTGAACCAGCATTATTATTTATCAATTAAAAGAGGTTTGGAATGATTTCATCACTTAATGGTCTTCCCCATTATCTATTATTTTAATATGTGATTGTAATAACAGCATATGATACAACTTTAATGTTACACTAGAATTGTTTTTTTACTACTTACATAATCAAAGTAAAATATGACTTTTCTTTCAAAAAATCTTGCTCTTTGTAGGTTTCTCACTCTGGAAGACAAAATGTAAGCATCTAAATCTTGTTGTTGGATGATGTAACCAGTTGGAATTGTTACATCAAGAACTGCCATGCCTGATCTTTCAGATTCCTTAAGGTGATTCCATCTAAAACAAAAAATAAAATAATCTATATTATATGTTAAAGGTATCTGGAATATTTTGCTTTTCATTTTAAACTACATTTTCAATAAATCTGATTAAGATAATTTCAATTACCTTTGACAACTAACATAAGTAATGTGAGACTGATTTCTTCCATAAAAATACTGCTTAGTCCTAAGATCAAAAGCTTGTACAGGAGGTTTCGTTTGAAATCTTTCAATATCTACATTATATTGCACAGACATCTGCAGTACTGCATAACCAGTTCCTTTAGCCTGCACTTTAATGGTTCCCCACGCATTAGGAATATCAATATACTGCAGATTTGCCCAGTTCTTATCATTAACATACAATACTTTCGTTTTTCCTGGGAGTGCGGTAGCTTCAACAGTTACAGAAAGACTAGAAATATCACGAATACGTTGCGCTGAAGTGTATTCTATAAGAGCTTTCATAGCGTTAGCTGTGTCTGAAGTAGATGCCCATCCTCCATCAGTTAATCTTTGCGTGTTTAACCAACGTACTATATTATCTATCAATACTTCCTGTTCTTGTCTAGCTACGTATACCATAAGACCATAAGCAGTCGCTTCAATATTCTCAGAATCGTATTCGTAAGGCAATCTTGGTAACAAAAATGGCTTTTGATTTTCTATTTTATATGGGGGTTGGGGAATTGATTCTCGACCCCAATATAACAGTCCACCTTCAGAACGCCCCCTACTAGAAAGTTCTATAAATGATATTTCAGCACTAGCTGCTTTGCTTTTCATCAGAGCATATGCGACTATTGCGACTTCAAAAGCGGAACCTTTTTCTTTAATTAAATCCATGTTTCGTTCTAACCAAAATATGCCTTTTTTGGCTGCTATAGCAACTTTTGAACTGAGACCACCTGCAAATAAAAATAAAGATATGAATTGCTTTAAAAAATAATTTATTTTCATTTGCGGTTATTGGCTGTTTAACACAACAATATTTAATTAATACTGCTATTTTAAATAAATAAATACAGGTTGAGACATATACCAGTTGTCAAAAATACAAATTTACTATCAACAGCTTTATCATCAACACATAAATACTAGTACAGTTCAATGGGTAACGTGCACGTGACGTTTTAGCTTTACAGCAGTAGAAATAGTGACGTCACAGTTCTTACCTATTGCTTCGGCTACAGGTAACATTAACCCTACCTTTAACACTTGAATATTGATGTTTAGTCTTTAAAAATCACTAATAACACCACAATATTGTTCCTTAAACCTAAATTATTGTCAAAAAGCTCACTCTTAACTCAAAAAAACCCAAAAAAAACTCAAAAAACCAAAACCGTTAAACAAATACACAACCTTATAAAAGATATGTCATTTGTTGTACCACTTGAACGTTACGCCACGTGCTGCATGACACCCACGAATCTTTTGAATACTGATTTACAAATTTTGTCGCAAATATTGAGGGACTGTGGGTTTATAAATTTTGATTGAATTCGTGTTATCACATGCTCAACATCATAAATCTTGACGGAATAAACCTTATTTTTTAGTATACCCCAGACTATAAAATCCATTTGGATCGTGAAGGCCCCTTCTTTAAATCCATTCATCAAAGTTTTAATTTAGAAAGACTTACAATAACTGTGGGGGTGCTCTATCTTTCTACGTTTGTCCCATGATAAATCATCAGCCACTCTTTTCACCACATGGACTAAAGAGGTGAATATAGACCTTGACATACAAATCAATGAAGAACCCGACAGACAAAAACCTAAAAATATTGGGGTTCATATTCGATCCAATGCTTACTTTTATAAGCATGTCCCCCAGGTTAGAAACAAACTTAGAGCAAGGAACAACATGCTGAAGGCACTAGCTGGGAGCTTCTGGGGAAAAAACAAGAAAACGCTTTCTACCAACTATAAAGCGATCAGTAGACACATACTAAATTATACAACACCAATATGGTCTCCCCTTCTGTTGATGCCTATACGTTCCGGATGTTGGCGAGCATAATGGCTATACGAACTTTATTCACTGATGCACGGTATAAGCTCACAGTTGGTGTATTAAACCACACTCGGAGAATCTTCAGCTATGATATTCTTCCTCTTCTTACACTCCTTTTACCTTGTACTTTGCCTTGGTCTCCCCAGCTATCCCAAATACACTGAACCAGGCAAGCCAAAACACATCCCTTAGAATCACAACGGGATGCCATCAGATGACCCATGAAGACCATTTAGAAAATGAAACAAAAATACTGCCAGTGAAAATCCACAACATACTGCTTGCACAAAAATATCTTGCCTTCGGTCACCAACCAGAAATTCTTGCAATTCCATCATAAACAACCAAGCCCACCCCGAAGCTTAAGAAAAACAGTGCAAAATGAGCATAGAAACATCTCCGACCTACTACCAGGAAAAAATCGTTCCGCAAACAAATCACAAATATCAGTGTTATTATGGTCATGTTTCCAACATGTTTTTAAAACAATTACACACTGTGTACTTAACTTTCTATTCATTGTTCTCAGATAATAACAAACATTACAACCTCAGATTGCTAGTGTCAACTGACTTATGGTTACTGCACACTAGTCAAGTTCACAACTGACTACCAAAACACTAAGCAAAACAGAGTCTAAGAATTTTTAGAGACAACTGATTTTTGGCCCACCCTGTATATTAAAATAATAAATTTGCGAGCATTATTTTATTAATAAAGAAAAAAAATATTACTTGTTAAATCCTTTACAGACTCCAACATAATAAGCACATGAGCAGTAAGTGTAATATTTCTATGTCTGATAGGATCATTTTCAATATTAAGACTCGAGTTGTATTTTCTATCTGGCAACCAATCTTCTTCCCAAAATGCTCCATTTTCGTTTTGATGGTGTAAAACCCATTCTACAGATTTGGCGATAACTGCTGGGTCGATGTAAATGTAATTTTCCCATTCATAAAAACTGGCTTCTTGGAATACTCTTGCAACATATGACGTTAGCCATACAGAAGAGGTTGATTGATTCCTAAAAATTTATTGCTTCAAATAAAGAATAAAATTCTTGTGCATTTACAAAAAAAATACATGTTAATCCTATGGTAGTTTTTATAGGTGACAATATGATTTGAATATAGTTTAGAAGAATACAGTGGTGCCGCCATTTTGCTAAATTAACATTGGTTTGTACATTGTACAAATATTAATTTTTACAAATATAATCTTCTATTAATAATCTTGAAACTTCTAAGAAACTTGACCGATTGAGGTTATATTCACAATATTTTGTTGCTTTATGCATAGCAGGAAAACAAATTAATGGGGCACTGCATAGCTTTATGAACAGCCAGAAAGTGTCAAAAAGGCACGTCTGGCTGTGCATAAAGGAGTGTTGGTTCCTACACTTACGTATGGTAGTGAATGTTAAGTTTGGCAGAAGAAGCATGAAAACAGGATTAATGCTGTGAAGATGAGTAGTCTGAGAAGTATAGCCAGAGTGACTCAGTAGGATAAAGTGAAGAATAGTGAGATAAGAGAACGCTGTGGTGTAAAAGAAGATGTGGTTACAAAGATAGATAAAGGAATGCTTAGATGGTTTGGACACGTAGAAAGAAAGGATAAAGAAACATTGACGAAACAAATTTATAAGGCGATTGTGAATGGACAAGTCGGTAGAGGTCGACCTCGGCGAACATATCTCGATCAGATTAACACCTATCGGAAAGGACAGGGTCAACGTCTGATGGGACAACTAGTTTTATTGTAAGTTAAACAAAAAATTGTATTTCTTTACAACCAAACGTTAAATAATAGCTGCAACTTACCAATCACTTCTGAAAGTACTAAACGATCCATCCGGTTTCATAAACGATAGCTGCCTTTGGTATCCAATATTCATATAATGGAAAGCATCTCGAGAAAGTGTTTTATTTCTTATTTGTGTATACCTCATAAATAGAATAGTATACATATTCACAGCAAACGAAAATATGTTTTGTTCTCCACAATCCTAAATAATGCAAATTCCATTAATTTCCATTAAGTGGATTGTATAATAAATAAATGCAAATTATACCGCACAAATTTGTTTATGATGAACAATGGCAAACTGATACAATAAATCTTATAAGATGGTGTTGTTACTCAAAAGCAATTTAAAAGTTTAAACATTTGTACAAACGTTATAATACATCTCTTTAATTTGACAAGAACTGGTAAAATTAATGATCAACCAGTAAATACAAACAACCGTAATGTCTAGAGATATCTTAAAAATATGCCTGAATTTTTTCAAAACTTCGATTTAATTTTTTTTATGAATGTAAAAATTTACTTGATAAAGGAAAACAAAAATTCCCCCATTGCAACCCTCGACATTGTCATGCATTTAAACAAAGTTAGGACCAATAGCTCACTGTAAAGGAACAACTGGCGAAAGTGTCTGATCCACGTTCCAAGTTCTCCAATAGAATGAGGTCGACTCTTCCCCCAAAACTGTTCCTCCGCAGACCATAATTGTTCCCCCTCGAAAAGAGTGCACTTACTAAAGGTTGCGGAGGCGGTTTGCACACTCTCTCCACACACGAACCCTTATGGAGTCGGAATAAATTCCAAACCGGGATTCATTAGTGAAAAGCACACTGCTTACTACTACATAAGAGGGTGATCTGAAAAGTTTCCAACCTTAACGTTATTAAAATTTGAGCGGCGATAGGAGTAAAAAGGAAATAAACGCACTATTCGAGTTATTATCACAGACTAACTTTTATTAAAGAATAACATACCATCAAACACAGGCACATAACAGCCATGGCAACAACTACATTAATATTTTAAACTAATAACAACAAACGTGAAGATGACAGCACTCGTCAATAAAAGCTTTTGACAGGTACTCACCAACATTTCAGCCAATTTGGACGCGCAGTTATTGTTTGAACAGCTGAATTTAAACGTAGCCTTACCAGCTTAGAAGACGATGAATCTTCGGGACGTCCAAAAACTACAACCACTGACGATAACATCGCTAAAGTTCACCAAATGGTGCTAAACGACCGTCGAATTAAAGTGAGAGAGATAGCAGAGGTTATGAATGTGTCCAAAGAACATTTCCAACGCTCTGTTAGCGCAGTTTAGGCGCAATGGAATTTTGGCGCCGAATAATTACTGTAGATGAAACTTGGATACACCATATTATACGCCCGAAACAAGAAAACAGTGGACTGACTGCGAATGAGAAGTCGGCTCCAAAAAAAAGCAAAACCTGTTTTTTCGGTTGGGAAAGTGATGGCGACTGTTGTTTTGGGATAGTCGTAGAGTTATCTTAATTGATTATCTTCAAAAAGGAAAAACCGTTACAGGAGCATGCGACGCATCATTACTTGACAATCTGAAGAAAAAAATTAAGGAAAAATGGCCACATTTGCAGAAATAAATTCTGTTTCACCAAGAGAATGAGCCATCTCACACCTCAGCGTTTGCCATTGCAAAAATCCACAAATTACGGATTGAGCTGCTTGACCACTCTCCTTACTCACCAGTTCCAGCCCCAAGCGACTTGTCCCTATTTTTAAAATTGCGTCCGGAGTACATCGATTTTCGTCAATTTTCATACAAAATAATTTTGCAGAAGAAGACGTCGAGTACTTTTTAAACTCATTTAAGAGATGCGAGCATCGCTGGGAGAAGTGTGTAGAGTTTCAAGGAGACTATGTATAAAAAACAAAAATAAATTAAAAAATATGTCTTGTATCTTTGTTAGGTCGGAAACTTTTCAGACTTGATTAAAAAAATGTTGAACAGAAAACTAAAATATCACTAGACGTTGCGAATGTGTGTATATCAAATTGAATTATGTATTACGACAATTTCATTTTAGAAATTATTATTACAAATACACCGAAAACTTTTATCAGCTTCTTATCGCAACATATTTTTCCAAATAATACTTACCATCGGTAAATTTAGTAATGAAGTAGCATTTATGGGCATAGTTGGAAAAACTGCACCAACCACATCACCAACAACAGATATCCTTGCCTTGTTGGATCCGTAAACATAGTAACGATCATATTCGTATGGAATAACAGGCGTCTCCGTAATGTTTACATGCATGTACTGGAAGGCGTAAGCTCTATTGCTCAAATCAAGTAACATAGATTGATGTCTGTATTGTGGTAGACCATCAGACTAAAAAATGTTTTATATACATACATGTACGTCAAATAAAAATATTTACTGTATTGTTTATTACACAGCATGTAATTACTAACAAAATAAATACAGTTTATACTTACTTCTACATGAAGTTTCCTAGTTATTTGATCTTTACCGATTAGCGCTGAAGCGTGGATGGTAACGTCAATATCGCCAAGTCTAGTAGGTACAATTGGTATATATACTACAACAGCATCTTGTGCCTGGGGGAATAAATGATTCATCAATTGTTTTTTTTTGTTTGACAAAAGTAAATAAAATATATAGAAAACAACCATTACAATTGAACACGAAAAAACACCAATATGAAAGAATTTAAACAGTAGATTTTTATAGAAGAATAAAAAAGAGTTAAAAATTTAAAATATTAAATATTCTAAAATTTTATATTTATGGTAGACATCAGTGGCGGAAGGTCAGGGAAGGCCAGCAGCGTAGCTAGAACTTTTTGCCACCCTTTCTAAGTCAATCAATTGGTGGTTTTTATAAATTAAAATAAACATAAATAAAATCTGGTGGCCTGGGTGCGACCCGAGAGGTCCACACGACTAACTTCCCAGTAGAAAGAGTAAAAAAATACCATATGTTTTGTTGCTATAATTATTATTATTATTATTAATAATTATAAAAAACGATTTCAAATTGTTTATAACAAATTATAATTGTCATTAGCAATACATATTCTATTTATGTTAACTGACGAGCATGTATAAACGCGCTGATAAAAGTAAAAGAATGAAAGACGTGTGTAAGAACCGTGGCAAGAGGGAATAATGGTCTTAGCCTACTCCTACGGGAAAAAGGTGTGACTATATGTACGTACTTAAATGTACTTAATAAAAATCAAAGTAAAGCAATTTGTCTTTACATTTTACCATTAATTTCTAAATGCTTTATTCCATATGTTTTGTTGTATAATTGTCATTATTCTGTTTATGTCAATTGTATTCTTTCAAACATTTTCTTATCATTTCATAAGCGGGAGCTATTTTCAATTGTTTATAACAATTGAATTTTTTTTAAATTATTAGGATCAATAATCATTTGTTGGGAACAATATTCAATTGTTATAAATAATGCTGATTATTACTAACAATAATTGTTCACTGTTTAATAATAATAATAATCTGTTTATGTCAACCGTATTCTTTCAAACTTTTTCTTATCATTTCATAAGCGATAGCTATTTTCAATTGTTTGTAACAATTGAAATTTTTTTTTTAATTATTATGATCAATAATCATTTGTTAGTAACAATATTCAATTGTTATAAACAATGCTTGATTATTACTAACAATAATATTTCACTGTTATAGCGTCTTAAATGCTATTCTCTCAATACTGACACAAGTTTAAAATTCTTCAATTCCTATTTTTGTTTTCTAAAACTATCTCTTTTTATGAAATATTGTCACCAATTTTTTTCATACAAATATTCCTAATATGCAATAATCATATTATTCAAAAGATCTTAAAATCCTGTATTAAAAATAGTATAATTTATAAATTGCAAAATTCAGGTAATTTACCATTTTTTTCAGTTTTTTTATTCTCCATAAAAAACAGCTTGACCGATTTTGCTCGAAATCTAATCAGTTCTAAGTTGCGTAAGCATTCGTCTCTGGGGACCTTGAATTGTGGAGATATGTCAAAATTCGGGATTCGCAAAATCGGACCCATTACTATAACTTCCTACTGGGAGGTTAAATATATTAAAATCATTGGAATTCGTAGTATCAGCATATCTCCTTTAAATTTTCCGCAGATGATTGTGGCTTCGATTAAATTCGGCGATAATTTTTTAACAGCAAGTCTTGTTCCGTTGCACAAATTCGGGGGATTTAAGTTGCGAATGAGCATCAACGGTGAACCAACTTTTAAATTTAAGATGTGTGGTGGCATTCCCGATGGTTCCAAAGAGTTAAGAAACTCTGGAAGCTTTAATTGAATTTGATGGTTACCAAGCCAATCCAGTCAATATCAAAATTGTTATCCAACAGTCCAAAATCAAAACCAAGCCAATCCAAATCCCAAAGAATTTCAATAACAAATGTTTTTGCTCGAATTGAAATAATTCAAATAAATAAATGTTTGACAGCTTCAGTATTTTCGAATAAAAAATTTAAAATGATAGGTGTTTGGCTACGAATATTTCATTTGCGTTGTATGAGAGGTACCATTACAACTTCCTACACAAAAGTTTTTTTTCACTAAAAGCACCCCTGGTATGTATAAAACAACTTCTGAAAATTTCATCCCAATCGGCCCAGCCGTTTGGGAGTTTTTGAAGGACATACATTCAAACATTTTTTAATTTATATATATATATATATATATATAAAGATTATGTAATAAATTTGTACCTTTATAAATATGAAAAATTGATGTTCCCCAAATGAAGTTCTTGGATTGTAGGCTCTGACAATACCATTTTCTTCAACATGTACAAATTTATAATCTGGTGACCCATTAAGGACAACAGTAGCCTCCATGTCCTCCGTCATGTAATTAAAAACTGTAACTCGTACACCTACTTGTTCTCCTTGCATACATGTTTTAGGCATTTCAACGTTTATAAAGAATGGTAATACTCCTACATACTGAAAAATTTAAAGAAATATATATATTAAAAACCTCGTTAGCAAGATAACTTATGATCAATTTATCTACCTATTTACCTTAAAGACATCAAAACAGTTGCCTAATTTTTTTGTCAATTTTTTAACTTATGCTGGTATTTAAACACTTATTAAATAGAAAATTCCTTTCCTTAATAAAAATGTCTTTTACAGTAATTGTTTCGAGTAATTTTCTTACACACTGTGTTCATTTGAAAAGAACACCTTTAATATTTCAGAAATGTGACATATTAGAATAAAATGCCGATACACGTTAACTTTTAACTTGAGGGGGACACCCCCTCCATACTATATTGGATTTAATCACATTAGTTCATAGAAATAAAAGCAGTTATTTACGGAATAGTGATATTCATGCTCATGACACAATATACAAATCGATTCTCTATACCTTACTAGCGTATAGAAATCTGCAAGAAATCACCTATGATAATGGAAATTAAACTTTATAATAGTCTCCCACAATGTTTTAAACATATTGCCTTAGTGCATAAACTTAAAGAGAAAAGTAAAATCTATCTCATTGACATGTGTCCATATTCGGTTGAAGAATATTTTGAAAATAGACGTTGAATTATGTCTTAACTCCAACATTATACTTTGTTCCATCTTAATTTTTGATGTATGTGTGTGTTTCTAGTGTTATTTAATATTTTCTGTATATTAACGTATCTGTATTTAGTATTGTTCGATTTTAATATTTTAAGGTTAGTCTAGTTTTAGCCAGACTTTTTAATTGTAATTTTAATTAGTTTATATTTGACCTGTCTTATGGCATTATTTGATATTGTGAGATCAATAAAATTCTATTCTATTCTACCAAAGACACCCCTTAAAGTTTTTCAATGGCGATAGGTATCAAGTCATACCTCATATAAAAGGTCTCTATTCAATCATATTGTTTTGCCGTTGATACCAGCCTTCTGTTATTTAATCATTGTTTAAAATTGGCTCTCTTTAAACATTTCATATGCACCCGTATTATGTTGACAATTCAAAAAGCCACAGTAAGTATCAAAGGCAATACAATACGATTGAATAGAGATTTACCAGACCTTTTAAATGCGGTATGACTTGATACCTAACGCCATTTGAAATTAACAGTATTGCTGTAGCAAAAATAACTTTTCCAAACCGAGGGCTCTTTTCTTTTTAATATAGTTCTAGTTGTCCTAGTGTTATCATTTCATTAAATTGAATTTGTATTTATAATTAATATGGAGATACTGACCAAATTTTAAATAATGATCTTGTTTCATCGCCCTAGCTCTCCTTCTGAAGTTATCTTGCGAAAAGTACAAAATGCGGTAAATTTCAGGATCATCTTGTATGGCAGCTACCTGAAGGAATGTACCGTTATGGCCCATCTTCGAACTCGGTCTTGTAACCCTGTAAGTTTTAGTGACCTACCGCCTCTCAAGAAATAGGGCCCACAAGATTTTCCCACACACACACTACACAGACAAAATTTGAAATAACAGTCACGCTGAAAATGGTCCATTCGACGCGTGGGGCCATGAAACGTGCAGCGCAGATGGTTTTGGCTATTTTGATTTTTGGTGGTAAACCAATACTTTTTCTTTTTTACCCTTCGGTTCAAAAACGTAAAAATTTAAGGGATATTTCTAGTAGGGAAAAAGAGAAAATGGTAATAAACCAGTATTCTTACCTCAATGGCTTTCTGCATCATTCCAAAACCTAAAGAAGGGCTCATGGAAAAAGCTGATATCATCCAATGAACTGGTCGAGCTGGTACTGGTATGTTGAAAATATACCTTCCATGAGGTCCAATATTTACATCTTTCCACACCCACACATTTTCGTATTGACGTTGAATTCTGTTAAATCTGAACTTTCTAAACATTTGTAATTCTGTGCCGTTATCATAATTACCTAAAAATTAACTTTAATGAAGAAACATTCTGAAAAATTTAAATAACATCTTACACAAACTCAAAATACTATTTGTCGATGCGCATACACGTTAATATTTTATATATACAGGGGGTGAAAAAAGTAAAAATGGGTGGTTTGGTTTAACGAAAAACAAGGAATATGGAGTCGTCTGTGAGTCACTGTGGAAAAATTAATAAAAAAATGGTTTTGTCAAATATTTCTCAGTATTTTGAATATGAAGTGTGCAATAATATAATGATACGACAAAAGTCAATTAACGCTATCAAAAAATATTTCTTTGATGAAACGGTTAATGCAACAATTTATCTGGAACTTCTCATAGATTTAAAGTTGACAATAATAACCCGCAATTAGCAGGTATACGATATTTCCAACAAGACGGCACGACGCTCCGCTGCACTATGGACAACTAGTTCGTGCTTAACTGACTTTTGGCAAAACCAGTATGTATAATAATTGGAATATAAGAATTGCATCCATTTTTATTATAGAGCTTGATTTAAAAACATTATAATTAGCATTAACTGAAAAAATGATAGTTTTTATTTATTTAATATTTACAAAATGTTACTAGCTTAGTGAGAATTTAACACTTTTAATAACGACTTTATGTCTTTCAGATTAAAATTATTATCAATACTTACATCCTGATTCATCAGTACCATCTTCGCAATCTCTATAAAAATCGCACCGTTTCTGTAATCGATAGCACTGCCCATTTAAACATTCTCCATATCCTAAAGTCATGTTGCAAAAAGTGGGTCTTCTCGGCAAATTAAAATCACTGAATACTATTAAACCCACATATTCAAATGTTCTGTTAGCATCTATTCCGAAAGTATTACTTGGAAAATGTACAATTTCGTCAGGGTAACCTTAAAAAAATATTCGATTATTTAAAACTTATCCCAAAAAATTAAATAAAAAAAATAAATTCTAATAACTGAACAAACTAAGTTAAGTAATTATTAATTGAAAACTCTTTATTATGAAGTAATGGCACAAAAATAAAGGTTCTTTTATTAATATCATACATATAGCCTACATTTAAGACATTCGGAGATATGAAAGTTGCAATGAAAGAGAAATTAGTACGACAGAAATTGTGGAAGCGTTGAACAGTATGAACGATAACGACAGGATAACATTTGAAATGCTGAAGGCTGGACAAAGCGTGGTAACTAGTCTGCTGTACCGCCTTTTTAACCTTTGATGGAGGAATGGTAGTGTACCAGACGACTGGTGCAAGGCTGTTATCGTGCCGCTTTACAAGGGAAAAGGTTTGCAGCAGGACTTTAAGAGCTACCAAGATATTAGTTTACTCAGCATAGTCGGCAAACTGTATGCAAAGATATTGATTATAAGAGTGACAAATGAAACTGATAAGATGATATGGGATGTGCAAGCAGGATTTAGAAGAGAAAGGAGATTTATGGATCAGGTCTTTTCATTACGAGGTGCAGTCGAAAAATTCTTGGCTAAAGTCAGAAGGTCTATTGCGCTTGTATAAACTTGGAAAAGGCCTATGATAGACTGAATTGTGGTCGACATTGTCTATGTATGGGGTGAGCGGTAGTTTAATACGAGCACTGAAATTGCTTTACGAGGATTCCACTGCTTGTGTCAGGATAAACGGAGCTTGCACGGGCTGGTTTAAAATCGAAAAAGGTGTGAGACAGGGATGTGTGGTTTCGCCATGGATGTCAAGTCATAAAAGCGTCATCTGAAGAGGAGTTGCAGGCGATTGTTAATGTTATGCATGATGCCCTGAAAATTAAAGGAATGAAAATAAATGTAAGCAAAACGAAAGTAATGGTTTTTGAAAGAGAAGAAAGCATGACAAACTGTGAAGTTTCGATTAAGGGGGAAAGAGTGGAACAATTAAATGAATTTGTGACTTGGGTTCAAAGTTTACGAGAGATGGAAAGTATGACTTTGACAATGACCGAAAGGTGTTGGCAGGAAAACAAATGAATGGGGCACTGAATAGCTTTATGAACAGCCAGAAAGTATCAAAAAAGGCACGTCTGGCTGTGCTTAGAGGTGTGTTGGTTACTACACTTATGTATGGTAGTGAATGTTGGGTTTGCAGAAGCATGAAAATAGGAATAATGCTGTGGAGCTGAGTAGTCTGAGAAGTATAGCCGAAGTGACTCAGTTGGATAAAGTAAAGAATAGTGAGATAAGAGAACGTTGTAGTGTAAAAGAAGATGTGGTTACAAAGATAGATAAAGGAATCCTTAGATGGTTTGGACACGTAGAAAGGATGGATGAAGAAAGATTGACGAAACAAATTTATAAGGAGAGTGTGAATAGACGTCGGTAGAGGTCGACCTCGGCGAACATATCTCAATCAGATCAACATTGTTTTGAAGAAAGGCCAGGTCAAGAGTACCAACAATCGACGAGCATGTATGAAAGCACTGATGAATGTAGAGGGAGCAAAAGGTGTGTGTAAGAACCGTAGCAAGTGGAAGGAAAAGGTCTCTGCCTACCGCTACGGGAAAAAGGCGTGACTATATGTATGTATTCATTTTAAGTTACCTGCAGAGATCTGAGGTAAACTTTCATAAAAATAACATTAATCACAGTATAATTAAAATGGTAGTTTTTTAATTTTCAGAAGTCTTGGTGTACCATAATTTGGTACTTATTCTTTTTTTTCTTGTACCGTTACTCACCTTCATGAGAGAACCAAAAATGTTTATGTGTTCCATTAGTTTGTTCATCAAAAGTAGACATTTTTGATATCACTTTTGCATACGTCAATTCATTTCCTGCTTGCATTGTGTAGAATGCTCGGTCTATACCCGACAGACCAACGTAAGAACCAGGCTCCCCATAAATAGCAACTTCAACTTTGTGACCTGTTCTAGCTTTCTTGTTGTTAATAAACACTTTGAACTAAAAATAAAATGGATTTATTTACATTTAACAACTTGTACATAAATGTTTTAAATAAATGATTTTTTAAAATATCTTTTTTTATGCAGTGTAAAAGCACAGTAATTGAAATTAATTAAATTTCACAATTTCATCTCATATAGTTTTAAGTTTTTAAAAAAGAAATTCACAAATCTTTGTTAATATTTTATGTTAACTCATTGGATTTATTTATATCTAATAAATAAAAATCAAACTATTGAGAATATAATTGACTGAAAAATGTTTAAACACTTCACTTAATTCAAACCAGAAGAGTGTGAAATTTGTTTAGGAAATTTTTAGCAGAGTAATAAGGCATGTGCTTTACTAAAGGTGCGTTTCCAGTGAAATGGTTCGTAATTTCTGTGTTTTTGACTGTTTACAATTCTACATAAAGTCACCAACTTTTGTTTACAATTTGTCCATACCGTCAATAGTTTAGTAAACATTTCAGTTGATAACTACTGTCTCCATCAATACTATTTTGTTGATGAAATGTCGTGGATCTATGATGATATGCTGACAGTCGCAGCGTTTATTAATTTAGTTTTGCATCCTTTTTCTTATATTTATTTTTATAATTGTAACAGGAATTTTTCCTTCTATTGTTATTAACAATTTTTTAAAGCTGGTTCTGGTATTAAGTCGTCCCATTAAGGTTTTATTGATTAATATAAATAAAATTTATTTATTTAAAGCGTTGACAGTCGAATTTTATGGCTAGTTTAGTGAGAAAAGAAAAAGGTCAAGAACAGTTATACTATGAATTTGGAGTTCCTAAGTGTATAATATAATTGGTGAGAATAATTTTAATTTTTATATTGTATTTGAATTTGCTTTCAATTGTAATTCGACATTAACGGCTTGGCTTTATTGAATCATCAATTTATTATTTCATTAAACATTTTTGGTAAAATATAATTTAATAAAATAATTTAGTTTAACGAGTATTAGCAAAACTTTTCGCTACACAATTAGTAGCTCTTGAATTGGAATAATTTAGTTTTATAAAAGTAACTTACAATGTTACACACAATTGACTAGAAAGGAAACTTTAACGTAACACAAAATTTGCACCCAACTTTTGGGGTTTAGAAAAACAATACATTTAGCGTAAAAAAATTGTCTTCCAACATTTGGGGCATTAGTAAGTTTATTTATGGTTACACAAAATTGCCCGGCTAGCTCAGTCGGTAGAGCATGAGACTCTTTTAGCATAACATAATTTTTAAAGGTTGTCTCATAATACACTTTGGGTGTGATATAAATTAATTAACGTTTCGTTAATTTGTTTGTCCATGTGACAGACATGTTTCTATTTGCAACTGATGTTCGCAACTAACAAAGTGTACACACAGATCAATTAAATATCCTCAACACGCGTATTTCTTTAATATTTACCACTTAATACAGAAACACGATTCTGACAACTGACAACTTACGGTAATTACAAAAACTTTTGTTATGTGTTGACAATACAAAAGTTGACAATTTTCGTTTCGTGGAGACTCAGTTAAAAAATTCATTGAAATTTTTCGCAACATCTGCAAGTCATACTTAATATTGTTATAAAAATAGTTAAAGGATAAGTTCCTGTAAAAAATGTAGTTTTTCTTCGAGTAATAATCGTGTCCACTTTCCAAGGATTCGTCTTGGTTCTTTCGTTACTTTCTAATCATAGTTTTCTAAATTTATATAAAGTAACCTTCCCAACATAACTGTTTAAAGGATAATCTAAACAAGGTGGTATTTAATAATTTTTAAAAATTTAATCCAAACATGAAACACTTTGTAAAAATGTAAGTGATATCCACAAATCAACAAGAGTAAAGAATTTTCTTTAAAATGTATTTGCATTGCTACCTTATTTCTACTTAGTCCATTAACAGGGAATGTCAAGCTGTCAACTGTTAAGTCTTCACTATGGCCTACATGCCACACAACAATGGTTGCCACTGGTGCCATCTCAGCACTTAAAGCTATTGCCATAGTACTAACATAATCACCCATATCCTGATCTCCTGTTACTAAAACTATCCCTTTGGAAATTATAAGGTAACTGAATTTTTCAATGTAGAAATTACTCCTAATGTGGAATATCATGTATTCACCAACCTAGTAAACAGAAAATTGTTTAAATAACAAATTTATTATTTATTAAAAAATTAATAAATCCTATAGTCTTATTTGTCAAAAAGAAAACAGAAAGAAATATTTTCTCATTGACAACTGAAGTAATTGATAATTATTAAAAAATTTAAAAAAATAACTACACAATTTTAAAATAGTTTTTTCTTATTTAGAAACTTACCCTAGGATCTACTGTACTTGTGATAACTTTTATATGTTGATCTGTTTGGCTGTAATGTGCTAATAACAACAAATCAGTTGTGGCACGTTGTCCACTGAAACCATCTTTAAATGTCGCCTGAATTTTAATTGCACCTTTAAAAAAACATTTTTTATCTCTTATATTTACATTACATTAGGTAATAAAAAAACAAAAAACCAAGTACATGACCACATCAAGAACGGAGCGTAGGGATCAAATAGGACAAAATATGACGATGGACCAATACAACTTCGAAAGAGTCCATGAATTTAAATATCTGGGTGCCACTATCACGTCAGACAATAACATAATCAAGGAAATTAACATCAGAATACAAAGTGCCAATCGCTGCTGTTTTGCATTACAGAAAATAATAAAATCAAAAAATGTATCTCGGACGACTAAAATAAGAATATACCACTCCATTGTAAGACCAATTATGACGTACGCCTGTGAGACCTGGACCATGACGAAACAGAACGAGAACAGATTGAGGATTGCATTGAGGAAAATCCTACGGAGTATGTACGAACCTACAAGGGATGAAACTACACAACAGTATTGTAGTACAAAAAAAAGGGAAATAGAAGAACTACATGATCAATCGGACATTGTAAAAATAATTAAAGCTGAAAGACTGAGATGGGCCGGCCATGTCAAAAGACAGGAAGATGGAAGAGTTGTCAAATTAGTATGGGAGCAGGTCCCGACCGGTAGAAGACCACGACTATGGTGGAGAGAGAACAAAGCATCAGATCTTAGAACTCTGAATATCACGGAAGCAAAAGAGCTAATGATGGACAGAGTCCTATGGAGAGGAATTGTTGAGTCAGCCAAGACCCATCCTGGGTTGTAAAAGCTACAGAGAGAGAGAGAGACTAGAGTAAAAATTAAATATAAATAAGAATAAATCAATATGCATGGTAGCTACTTACTTAACTGGCTTAATTCTTCATAAGCTTTTGGACCAGATACTCCAAGACTCCTTTTCAAATCTATCTTATACTCCCATACTCCAGGATTAGCATCAGATTGGTATAAAGTGTAAAGAGGAACATCTTTTCTACTTCCTCCCCTTACATCTACTTGTGTTGTCACTTCCACTACACTACTTTCCAGAATTTCTTTTGATAATGGTGAACCATCATGATAAGAAGCAACAATCTGTAAATAATTTAATTAGAAGTGGCTATTGTCATACAATATATAAAAAAAAACATGTTGATACTTTTGTATCTAAAAATATAAAACTTTCTTCTAAAACTTTAAAATACTTACGTAAGTTGTTAATGGCATTCCTGGTTTGAAAACTTGCGGTGAACCACCCAAAAATGAAAGCTTGATGCTAGAATTGAAAATTCTTGCAGTTGAAAAACCTTCTACTACTTCATCCAAAAATCTGTCACCAACTATAGCAGTAACCACGATTTCTACACCTTCCAACGTTGGAACATAATGCAGCAACTCTTGAATGGGATAGCGGAACTCATAAACTCCTTGGAACTAAAAATTCCTTTTTAAAGTATAACATTTAAAAAATCTAATTGCTTTTTATTTATAAAAGTTACTTGCCAACGAGCTAAAAAACAGTTCACATAATTTAAAGTATCTAGACAACAGTATTTAATTCTTTATAAAAAAAGATCATAACCATTATTTTTCACTTTATGAAAAAGCTACATTTCTATCAATGGATGCGTTTCTAATAGACCGTCGGATTTCAATAAAAGTTCAGCTACGATTTTATCCCTTATGCCTTTGAATACTGAAAGATGAAATCAAGGAAAGTAAAATATTTGAAAATTGTGGGGTTTCTTGGCGGCATCTGCGTAAAAATTAAATTTTTTTTTGTAAAGAAAATCGCATGTGGTGCGACGATTTTCTTTCTTATGTCATTTTATAAATCGATAGAGGAGTATTAATTCTATGTATAAAAATTTAGGCATATGGGCTACTGGTGCCCTAAGGGTGTTTATTATGACCTAACCATGTAATGTTAATAGGTCAGTGTCGGTGATTTTTTCCTTCACGCCACTTGAAAGTTTGTTAGTTTTTACGATAATAAATACTCCTCTATTGGTTCATAAAAAGGCATAAGGGAGAATATCGTCGCACGGCATAAATTTTTGTATTAAGGAAAATTCGATTGTCAAAAAAACGCAACCTGGTTCAACTCTAAATTTCCCTTTTTTTCGCTTATCTCATATGACATTTTCAGTACACAAAAAAGCATAAGTGATAAAATCGTGGTTGAACTTCGTATTGAAATCCGACGGTCTATAAGGATTGATAAATTTCAAATAGAAAGTATAGTAAAAATTAAATTAAATTTTTAACTATTTACTTTACTTGGGTAAAAAATATTATATTATTAAATTATTTTACTTTTTTGAAACAAAAGTTAATAAATGTAGGGGTACAAATTCGATTAATTATTTAAATACCTAAGGAATCAAATTTTATTTTTAAACAGAAAATTTAACTTTTAAAAAAATTTGTACTACAAATAAAAATGTGTCAAAGTTACTATATGCACACATATATTCACGCCTTTTTCCTGTAAGGGTAGACAGAGACTACTTCTTTCCACTTGCTATGGTTCTTTCAAACGTCTTTCGCTTCTTCTACTTTCATGAGCGCTTTTAAACATGCTCGCCGGTTGCTAGTACTCTTTACCTCTTGACCTGGCCTTTCTTTAAAATAATTTCGATCTGATCCAGATACATGCGCCTAGGTCGACCGACTTGCCGATTCATACTGCCTTATAAATCTGTTTCGTCAATATTTTTTCATCCATTCTCTCTACGAGTCCAAACCATCTAAGCATTCCTTTATCTACCTTTGTTACCACATCTTCTTACACACTCAGCATTCCCTTATATCACTATTCCTCACTTTATCCATCAGTCACTCCGGATATAGGACTACTCATCTCCACAGCGCTGATCCTACTTTCATTCTTCTTCTACTAAACCCAACATTCATCATCATCATCATGCAGCCGTTTGCGTCCACTGCTGGACATAGGCCTCCCTTAAATTGTTCCAGGTTCTCCTGTTCTGGGCAACTTGCATCCAGTTTTTAGTCACCCTTCTTAGATCGTCCGCCCATCTAGTTGGAGGTCTTCCTCGATTTCTTTTGCTGTCTCTTGGTCTCCATTCCATGACTCGTTTGGTCCATCTATCATCTCGAAGTCTCGCCAGATGACCCGCCCAGTTCCATTTCATGTTCGCGATTTTTTCAATGACATCCTGAACTCCTGATCGTCTTCGGACTTGTTTACTTGGTAAGTGATCTCTTAGGCTTATCCCTAACATAGCACGTTCCATTGCTCGTTGACTTATTCTCAGCTTACTTACTGATTTTAAAATATGACTCAGCTTTCCGAATGCCGCCCAGGTTAAGCCTATTCTCCTGTTTATTTCATGCGTTTGATTATCTTTTCCTATTTTTATTTCGTGTCCTAGGTATTTATATGTTTGTACTTGATGTATAACATTATCATTGATGTTTATGTTATCACTCATTAACATATTTGTAAGAAATTTTGTCTTTTCGAAGTTCATTTTTAGTCCAGCTTTCTCAGATGAATTTTTAAGTGTTTCTATCATGAATACTGTGTCTTGCAGATTGTCTGAAATTAGAACAATATCGTCAGCGAATCTTAAATGATTTAGCCTTTGGCCATCAATGTTAAGGCCGATATTCTGCCATTCAGTACTCTTAAATACGGTTTCCAGAGCCGCTGTGAATAGCTTCGGCGAGATGTTATCACCTTGTCTTACTCCACGATTGATGGGAAATTTTTCGGTATTCTCGTACAGGCGTATATTCGATGTAGCATTTTGGTATATATTTCTAATTAAAGTCGTGTATCTATAATCCACTCTACTTTGTTTAAGTGCTTCTAATATTACATCCAGTTCTACTGAATCAAACGCCTTCTCGTAGTCTATAAACGTCAGAACCAGTGGTCTATTATATTCTATACATTTTTCAATTAAACTTTTTATGGTTTGTAAATGATCGTTTGTGCCATATCCTGCTCTAAAACCTGCCTGCTCTTTGGGCTGGTAAAAGTCCAATTTAGGTGTTAATCTTTTCGTTAGAATTTTCATGAACAATTTGTACATATGTGTCAGAAGACTTATAGGTCTGTAATTCTCTAGTTTAGTGATGTCACCTTTTTTATGTAATAGGATTATGACTGCATTGTTCCAATCGTCTGGTATTGTTCCTTGTTCTAGACATTTATTTAGCAAATCTCTCAGTGATCGATAAAGGGGGTCTCCTCCAGATTTTATCGCTTCTATAACTATTTCGTTACTACCCGGGGCTCGGTGATTTTTCATTTCGTTACTAGCTGCTCTTACTTCCGATAGTGTTATAGGCATCAGCACTTCCGACCCTTGATTTATAAGCGTTTTTATTCTTGGTGGGGGTTCGTTTTGCTGTCTTTGACTAGTATAGAGATTTGTATAGAAATTTTCAGCCACCTTAAGGATAGCCTTTCTATTTGTTGTTATTTTTCCATACTTGTCTTGCAATTTGCATATTTCTTTCTTGCCACTCATTTGTTTCTTTCTCATCACTTTCAGACTTCTGTTGTTTTCGATTGTTTCAGTTACTAGATTTGTATTGTACTACTTAGATATTTTCTGATTTCTTTTGAGATTATTTTGTTCAGTTTTCTATACTCCTCTGTGTTACTCTTTTCTTGTTCTTTCATATTCCTTCGTTGTTTCATTAACTTCTTTGTATTTTCGCTAATCTTTTCTTCTTGAGTACAGTTTTTCTTGCAGATTTTAGATTGTGCGTTTTTGATTTCGTCTACTATTTTCTGGTTATGTTCGTTAATATTTAGGTTCTTAAGATTCTGATTTTCTAATGCTTGGCTCATGTATTCTATATATTTTTCGGGTTGTTCAGGTGGGCTCCATACAGAACGCTTCTCTCTATTTATCATGTTAAGTCTTTCCTTCTTTAAATTTATCTTTAGTTTAGCTCTGACAGCTCTGTGGTCGCTTCCGACTGAGAATGTATTTAGGACATTATCATCCTGTACAATGTCTATTTTATCTCCCATTATAAAGTCGATTTCGTTTTTAGTTTTCCCATCTGGGCTTGCCCATGTCCATTTCCTATGTGCCTTTTTGTTGAAGAATGTATTCATTGCATATAGTTTATGTTGTAGTAGAAAGTTTACAAGCATTTCTCCTCTCTCATTTCTTTCTCCTATTCCGTAAGTTCCTATTACTGTCTCTTGGTCGTCTTTTCGCTTCCCAATTTTAGCATTGAAGTCACCTATAAGAAGGTTGTAGTGGGTTGGTTCTTCAGTTTTTGCTTTCTCTATGTCTTCGTAAAAACTGTCCATTTCTTCATCTGAATGGTCACTTGTGGGGGCATATACCTGAATTACTTTTAGAGAGTATCTTCTGTTTAAGCATAGGTTTATGTACATTACTCTACTTGAAATACATTTGATACTTTGTATGCTTTTTACATGCTTTCTATTTATCAAAATTCCTACTCCTCCTATGGTATTTTGATCTTCTCCTTTGTATTGGAATACATTGCCCGACTTAAGCCGTGTTTGATCTTCTCCTTTTCTTCGTACTTCTCCTATTCCTATAATATCCCATTTAATATTGTTGAGTTCTTCTTCTAATTCTATGATCTTTTGGTCGGTTGATAGAGTTCTAACGTTATTTGTGACTATATGTAATGTTTTTGAACCGTTTTGTCGTCTCGAGTAGTTGCCTCCCCCAGAATCCATGAGGCAGACCTTAGTATTTAAGGTGTGGGATTTGGAATGTTTCCTACCCACCTGGGGTCCATATCCGTTTGTTTTCATACTCGTCATTTTTGTTCTTTAAGGGGGTTTTTGGCCGTAATCTTCCACGCTGGCCGGACGTGTTGGAAGATGTAGGGTGTTAAGAGGGATAAGGGGTGAATTTGATTGAATGTGACAAGGACATTTAAGGTTTGGACAGGGACTTAAGGTGGGACAATGGTTTCCTCTGTATGGTATTAGGGGATAAACCAAGGCTCGCGTAGGCAGGGGCGCATCCCTGAGGTAGATCTGTCACCTATCAGGACCATAGATGAGTATCTACCCGCTACCTGCGGGTAGATACTCACTACCATATATAAGTGTAGGGACCAGCACTTTTCATCCCTTCGTACCTTTTTTGACACTATCTCACAGCTCATAAAATTATACGGGGTTCCATTTATTTGTTTCCCTGCCAACACACTTCAATCAATATCACAGTCATACTTTCTGTCTCTCATAAACTTTGAACCCAAGTATACAAACTCATACACTTTTTCCATTCTTTCTCCTTCAATCAGCACCTCGCAGTTTGCCAAGTTATCTTCTTTTTCAAAAACCATTACTTTTGTCTTGCTTTTATTCACTTTCGTCCTTTTAACTATGAGGGCAACCTGCATAATATTAACCATCGCCTGCAACTCTACCTCGGATGATACTAATATGACCTGATCATCGGCGTAAAGGAGGCATTTGACGATCAAATTATTCATTCTCAATTCATATGCACTCTCTTTCGAATCTTTTAAACAATCGTCTAAGTGATTTCAGTGCTTGTATCAAACTACCGCTTATTCCACATATAAACAATATAGATTTATATTATTTGCAAATTACAAACTTGTACCAAAAATAATATAATTTCACTTACATATTTCATGCTGGGTATAGTTTCATAATAATTTGTTGGCTGTTTAATCCAAAATGGTAATTTTTCGTCAAAAACAAAATACTTTTCCACTATAGGTCTGTTGTAATTATTTCCTTGCTCATCATAATTATCGTAAATTGGTTCATAAGGTTGATTGTTAATATCGTAGGGTCTGTTGGGATCGTTGTATTGGTACTGGTTCTGATTATTGTAACGATCTGGTCTTATCCTATTTTTTCTTTTGTGTTGGTTTGGATCTATAGGTTTAATATGTCTAATAGTAGCTTTTAATGTTAAGTTACCACGAACAGGTGCACCACTGGTATAATTGGCCATTACGATTCCATGGATAAAAGGTTCTGTATTTATAAAGAATCCAGGCATCGTCACGTTAACCTAAACAAAATGTTTATATTAATACAGTGAAATACTAGATATTACATCAAAACGACGTTTTATGTTGAATTTTGACTTTTAAATTTTATAAAAAATTTAAATTCACTAAACATTGCTTTAGGAAAATTGTTGAATGTTTTTTATCAGAACTTTATATGAAAAAAACAAGTATTAAATATAACTAAAAATACCTCAAATCTTGTTTGATAATATTCCTCCACTAAAAATGTAGATTCTTCAACTTGACCTTGAGCGATTACTCTTATTTTCCATTCACCATATACAGGTTGATCCGAAAGTTGATAATCTAAACTGACTGTACCCAAGTTAGACTGTCTTGAAAGCCATCTTTTCATTATATACCCATTTGGATCCAACATGTATACATCAACAGCATCATCAAATGCTTTCAATTCTGTATTAATCGGAATAGTTCGAAAATGTACTAAAAAATAATAATATATATTTGTATTATTAATTTAAACTATTCTCAATGAAGTAGACTTCTAGGACACTAGTATAATTAATAATTATAAACATAATTAATTAGTAGATATAGTATTAACTTTTTTGGTTATTCGTATTTATAAATAGAAATAACTTTTTTAATAGAATTTTAAATGATATTGTAGAAATAAATTACTATTGAAAGGGATCTCACGTGGTTAAATTCGACGGAGTGGGATTGAACGTCTACAAACACGACGATTGCTGGATAATCCTGCTTGACGATTACAAAATGAGCGCGAAAATTTTTAGCTGGCTATAATGTATAGGTTAAAATTTAATGTGGTGTGTAGGTGTTTTTTGCTGATCTTGTATTTTTTATAATGTAGGATTAACGCATTAAGAATGTTTAAATAGGATAAATCTTTATGAACAGCCAGAAAGTGTCAAAAAGGGCACGTCTGGCTGTGCATAGAGAAGTGTTGGTTCCTACACTTATGTATAGTAGTAAATGTTGGGTTTGGCAGAAGAAGCATGAAAATAGGATTAATGCTGCGGAGATGAGTAGTCTGAGAAGTTGGATAAAGTAAAGAATAGTGAGATAAGAGAATGCTGTGGTGTAAAAGAAGATGTGGTTACAAAAATAGATAAAGGAATGCTTAAATGGTTTGGACACGTAGAAAGGATAGATGAAGGAAGGACAAAAAAAATGTATAAGGCGAGTGTGAATGGGCAAGTCGGTAGAGGTCGGCCTCGGCAAACATATCTCGATCAGATCAACATTGTTTTGAAGAAAGGCCAGGTCAAGAGTACCAACAACCGACGAGCATGCATGAGAGGCCTGATGAAAGTAGAGGAAGCAAAAGATGTGTGTAAGAACCGTAGCAAGTGGAAGGAAGTGGTCTCTGCCTACCCCTAAGTGAAAAAGGCGTGACTATATGTATGTATAATCATTAATCCTGTTTCTTAAGCTCTACAGCATGAAAATAATGACTTACAGAAAGTTACTATTTTATTAAGTAATCTTTTAAATAGACTAAGCGAAATAATAAATCAAAATTTATTCTATGGTTTAATAGCATATGAAAATGTCTATCAATTTAAAAACGGTTTACCTCACCGTTTCCGAGAAAATTGCATTTAAAGTTATTAAGTTATAATTTACTCGCCAGCTGAAGAACATCAGCTCGACAGACGTGGCAACGCTGTAAGAGCAGTAAAAATAAACTTACTTAAAATGCAATAATTATTTATTTGCGAACATATTGTAGTATGTTTAGAGCATGAATAAAAAATCTACATAAATACTGAAAAATATAAACGATACAAATGATACTGAAAAACATAAACAATGAAAATTAAACAATCAAATTGAACACGGATTTATTTAACATTTATTTTCATTCAAACTATCAATTATTTTACTTAATCCTTCTTGTACCTGTACCTACTGCTTGTGCTAGTGTGAGTGTACACGTATACGTCGCGCGCGAGTTTATGTGTACAGTCAAAACTAAAATTTTTGCATGAACGAGCATGCGCGATCCCGTGTTCGGACTATACAAGCAGACCTCAAAACTTTTGTAAACTATTGTATGACAGGAACGTCCTTAAACTGATACAAGAAAATAGGTCAGCTTTTTTAACTACAGAGTTGCTTCTTTATTTCATGAGTATTTATTTAATTACCTTTTTCACTCTGCATATATACAGGTTTGTCTAACTGTATAAATATAGTCATAGATCGTTGAGAAAATGTTAACACTGTTTCATTTATAAACTGAGCACCTCCTAAAACATCCTCATATAAACCTTCAACCCTTAGTTTATATTCTCCTGGAGCACTAGTAGTAGGAACCTAAAATGATTTAACAGTAAATATTTACCCTTCTAGGATTTTTTAATGTATGAAAGACCATCATTTAAATTTAAATTTTAAAGCTACAGTTAAAAATATAAATCGGTCACAAATATTTTTTATTATTTGAAAAAGGGAGGACATATTCCTATATTTTTATTCAAACATTCAAATATATTTAATAAACCTTTTATAATTTGATTGAATTGTTTTTGTTTATTAAATAGTGAACACTTCTGTATTTGCTTGGCTTGGGAAGTTGATATTTGTACATGGTTTGCCCCAGAAAGGTACCTACAGGTACTTGAATTCTCCATATTAAAACTATGGTAAATAATGTTTTTCTCATATTTTTACCACAGCAACCTAACCTAACCTAGAACTTAAAGTATAACAAAATTTTAATTTATTTTTATTCACTTTATTTAGTTGGATACTTTACTTTAATTCCATTTAACAGAATGCCAATGGGGTCTGTTATTACGTTTTACATATTCTTCTTACTCAGCTCCAAGTTAAGATCTTCAGGAGAAAATCGGACTTAAGTTTTGTCTCCAGCAGGATTTTAACCCTGATTCACTGCAGAAGAGCAGATGCCTTAACCACTGAGCTATAGAGAAGAATACATTTGTTTTTGGTTCGAAACAACTATTTAATAATAAAAAAATCTCATGTTAACAAGAGATATAAAAGCTCCTATAACTTTAAAAGGGGGCGTCTCCAAATGCAAACCATGTACATGTATAGCTCCTTAGACATTCCCTATCATGATGCCTTAAAGGGAGACTCATTATTATGGTGGGCAAGTAAGGAAGTGAAGCCAAATAAACAAATCCACGAGACTGTATGTGCTTACCCTCATTAGTAAAGTTTCAGGTATACCCTCTTTCACTCTTTTGTGATCTGAAGACATTTCTACTCCATTCCTTTGAATTGAAGCTCTGACAGTAATAGGCTGTGTTTCTTTTAGCACCGTCGCTGATACCCTATACAACTGACCCGGTCTCACCATTTTTGAGGCAACAACAAAATAGGTTCTGAAAATGAATAATAATAAGAGCACAATAATATTATTGTTAATGATATATTTCTATTTAATAAAGAAATGTTTCTCAAGTATTTTTTTAGAAGTACCCTAAACTTATCCACAAAAAGCACCATTAAATGATTTGGGTTCTTATATCCCAAAAGAGATTACATGTATTCATTTAAAGAGTTTAAATTACCACCGACAGATGATTTCTATTTTAAATAAAAATATAGTCATTACTAGTCAAAGTAACTTAAAATATATTTTTTTTAGCAAAATATTTTGTATTTGGATTTTTATTTTATTTTATAGGTAAGTACCTATATAATTTTAACTTTGTATTACAAAATTTACCACTAAAGTGACAATATTTAATTAAGTATTTCCGGCTTACAATATTAAAAGAAAATTTTAAAATTAAAATATACCACGTTTTATAATTCAAATATATAACAATTTCATGAATAATATATTTAATATTTTACTAATGTTAAACTTACGCTTCTTTAATTAGGGTAGTATGAGCATCGAAGGGCCTCCTTCCAGATTCGAAGTTGTTTCTCCAAGATCCTCCCGTATTTCCATATTGATTAGGACCATAAGGGTTATACTCACTACTCCCTTGTCCTCTATTTCCGAGAGGATCTCTGGTTCCATATGGATCAATAGGGTGATCTTGGACGTTATTTGAATTATATGGATTTTCCGAATCTTGAGCGTATGGGTTTACATCTCCATATCTACTAGTCGTGGATGAAGATCCGCTGGTATCATATCGCGAATATGGGTTATCTTGTATGTTTATTTCTTGGGCATTAACATGGCATATTATTAGACATAGGGTTATTTGCAATTTCATCTTTATTCAAAAACCTAAACATAAAAAATTCAATAATTTTATAAAATTTATAAAACTAAATTTTTAAATAAAAAATTTATAACATCTATAACCTTTATCTTTTATAAACATTGTTTGATAAAAAATAATTCACCAAAGTAAATGACAAGTAGCTATGTAAAATATGGCAAAAAATGGTATTTTTTTAATTATTGATATTTGATTTTAAGTTTCTAGGAAATATTGATTCAATTACAAGGAATTTCATGTAAAGCGGACAGCGAATAAAATGTACTTCTAGATCAGAGGTACTCAAACGGTCGATCGCGAGTGCTTTTTGAGTCGATCTCGAGAAAAATTCCGATATAGAACTATTAACACAGATTTTGTTTTAGTAGGTAGGTAACTTTTTTTTATCAAAGAAACGCGCGGTACTGGTCAAAGAAAAGTCGCGTTTTTTATTTCCGGCACATTTTCTAAAAACTTTGGGCGGCGTGTTTGACGGGAACATTCGAGACTTCGTTCGCGCTGATATAAAGTTGCGCCTGCAGGAATTGGAGTCAGTCTGAGTTGTAACTTGAAGGCAATCTTCTTCTTACAGTGTCTTGCTTTCTCAAGCGTTGACGACTCCCATATTGACTACTTCTTTGTATCTATCTCTATCTTGAGCTGCGTGGAGAAACTCCTCAGCAGTTAGCCCTGTCCATTGTCGGAGATTTCGAAGCCAGGATAGCTTTTTGCGGCCTATCCATTTTTCCCCACGATCTTGCCATTCAGAATAAGCCGAAGCAGACTATAACGTGGTCCACGCATCACATGTCCCAAGTATTCCATTTTGCGGCGCTTGATGGTGGTTAAGAGCTCTCTATCGTGCCCTATTCTGCATTAGCACTCGGTAATTACGTACCATCTTAAGAAAAGTATGCTGAGGACATGCAGTGCCACGCTTCAACATCCAAGTCACTCTTAAAAGTTTAATACTATTTTGTTTTTTGTTTTGTAACACCCAATAAACTCGCAATTTCGAATAATTAAGAGGTTTTTCATTGATATTTTAGAGCAGACCTACACTTACCTTGACTAATAAATGCATATTGTGCGGTAAAACTAATATATATACCACGTATGCACCCTACATAGACGACAATCCTGCACCACACATACTTGCGGCCTCTCAGAGTCGATCGATCGAAATTTAACAATATTGAGATAGATCGCTAGCAGTTCAAGTTTGAGCACCCCTGTTCTAGATGGTATGAACGTGAACACACAATTTTTTTTAATGAAAGGATTTTTTAAAAGCTATTTTTTTAATTAAACAAATTTGCAACTTAAAATTAAACATGGTGATTTGTATAGAAAAATTACTGTTCTTTTTAATTTTTAAATCAGATTCGAAATTTAATTTTTTTGTTCCTGTACAAAACCAGAAGTAAACATTTTAAATAATAATTTTAATAACTTCAACCATTTTAATCAATCTTACGTCAAACTAATTGAAAACTTGCTCTTTATAAACTTGCGTTTCTTTAAACCTAATACGTTGGTTTCAACAATCATCAAAAACTCATTTTAATCTTATATATATCCATCAACGCGGCAAGTTTTACTTGTCAATTACGACAATTTTGCACAGACAAAATCTTCTCTGAACTTCCGCGTTTATAAATATGTACTTTTCGACTCTATAAATACTCACTCTCGACTATTTGATGCTAATATTTAAATTTAGTGTTCAATTTAGGGGTAAATGTACCACTAATTCACTAGAAGATTGGGATAGTTAAAATATTAATAATGAGAAGCATGTGTAACATGATAAGATTATTAAAATCACTCACGTTTCACTTGCAGAACATAAACATTATGCAGAAAACAAGGCAACTTCCATGCCAACAATAAATTTATTTCTCTTACAAATTTACATACATATAGTCACGCCTTTTTGCCGTAGGGGTAGAAAAAGACCACTTCTTTTCACTTACTAAGGTTCTTACACACGTCATTCGCTACTTCTACTTTCATCAGCGCTTTCATACATGCTCGTCGGTTGCTAGTACTCTTGACCAGGCCTTTCTTTAAAATAATTTAGATCTGATCGAGATAATGCATCCCATTACAGCCCAATACCATTGTTAAGTGTCGCCTACAAACTGCTCGAACGGTTGCTTCTTTATCGTATTCAATCTTACATCGAGCCGATATTGCCACTGGAACAAGCAAGATTCCGTAAAAATAGAGGCTGCTGCGACCAAGTACTAGCCCTGACATCCTACATCGAGGCAGGGTTAAAACAACATTTTAAAACAGCAGTTGCATTTGTCGATCTCACAGCAGCATTTGACACTGTATGGCGACATGGTCTTCTTCTAAAGCTTGCAAAAATTATTACATGCAAACAGATAATCAACCTAATAAATAACATGCTAACAAACAGACGTCTACAAACCTTAATAGGAGAAAAAGCAAGTAGATGGCGCACTTTAAACGATAGACTACCGCAGGGCTCTGTGCTGTAACCTGTTCTTTGTAACCTTTATATTTCGGACATGCCATCTACGAATGTAGTTCACCGACGACTTGGCTCTGGCATACCAAGCAAGAAGCCTGGACGAATGTGAGGATGCTGTAACCGCTGATTTAGCCATGATGAACAGTTATTTCCAAAACTGGAGACTAAAACCAAATCCTTCAAAAACGGAAGTAAATGCCTACCATCTTAATAACCGTGAAGCCCATCGTAAATTAAACATATTATTTGAAGGAAAGCAGCTAGAACACGACCCCAACCCGAAATATCTTGGTGTCACTTTAGACAGGACCCTCACATTTAAAAATCACCTAGACAATACTGCCAATAAAGTTAACACGAGAGTGGAAATTATCAGGAAACTGGCAGGTACGGGATGGGGAGCAAACGTCAACACATTGCGAACTGCTACACTGGCGTTAGTGTATTCTACTGCAGGACATTGTTCTCCGGTTTGGAAGAACAGTGCCCATACACAAAGTTGACATAAACTAGGCTATGAGAATCATTAGCGGAACGGTAAAATCAACACCACTAACTTGGCTGCCTACACTGACTAATATTGCACCTCCTTCAATTAGACGAGAGGCGGCTACTGCTAAGGAGTTCCAAAAGTGCCAAACAGTCCGACACTCACTTCTCTATAACCAGCTACAAAACATACCCCCAGCCAGGCTTAAATCGAGGAAACCTTCTTGGCTAGACCAGGAAGTAGTATTGTCATACAACTATGGACAGCTCTCAACAGATTTCGCACTGGCTATGGAAGATGTGCCCACATGCTATACAAATGGGGACTCACAAACAGCCCAGTATGCGACTGCGGTGCTGCAAACCAAACCATGCACCACAAACTTGAGGATTGTATACATCGAAAATTCCCCGGAGGATTGGAGGAACTGACGCAGGTTACACCGAGAGCAATCCAATGGTTAAAGGATCTCGATATTCACGTTTAATATAATTAGACTTCATGCTTATATATTTATTTTTATAATTTCCACAATTTATATCTATATTTTATACAATATTTGTCATGTATTTATTTATACCCACTGTTACTATTTACCATGTAAAACCATGCGATAAATAAATAAAATCGAGATACGTTCACCTAGGTCGACCTCTATCGACTTGCCGATTCACACTGGCCTTATAAATCTGTTTCGTCAATCTTTTTTCATCCATCCTCTCTAAAGGTCAAAACCATCTAAGCATTCTTTTATCTACCTTTGTTACCACATCTTCTTTCACACTCAGTGTTCCCTTATATTACTATTCCTCACTTTATCCATCAGTCACCCTGGCTATACTTCTTGGACTACTCATCTCCGCAACGCTGATCCTACTTTTATCCTTCTTCTGCCAAACCCAACATTCACTACCATACATGTGTAGGGACCAGCACTTTTCATGTCTCCGTACTTTTTTTGACACGATCTGGCAGCTCATAAAATTATGTGGGGCACACCATTCATTTGTTTCCCTGCCAACACACTTTAATCAATATCACAGTCATACTTTCTGTCTCTCGTAAACTTTGAACCCAAGAATACAAATTCATACACTTGTTCCACTTTTTCTCTTTCAATCAGCACCTTGCAGTTTGCCAAGCTATCTTATTTTTCAAAAACCATTACTTTCGTCTTGCTTACATTCACTTTCATCCTTTTAACTTTTAGGACAACATGCATACTATTAACCATCCTGTGCAAATTTAGCAACAGAAAATACAACTAGTAATAAAAAATCATTGAAATCCTATTTGTATATCAAGGAAAAATATATACAAATGTGATTACTTTAAATGTTAATGATTACAAATACAATAAAAAATTACAAATCAATTGGCTAATTTAACTTGAATAAAGTGGATTTAGTTTGCTTATTGAAAAAACATCATGACTTAAGCTTTTTTTTATTAGCACACAAGGTATCAAAATTTCCTGAAGAAATTATTTTTTTTCTCTGAATACTACAATATTAAGTTGTATACTAGACACCAAGATAAGCATAAAGGGATCGAACAATAGTCCATTTTAAACTTAAACTTCTCAAATATGTTTTGCTATTTAAAAATTATTAACAAAATCCAATTTACAATTATTGTTCATTGCATTTGTTTATTCTTGAATACATAAAATTCTTTCATCAGTAAATGAAACAAAAATATTGTCACAGCTTACTGCTAATGGATGTAATGTGATAGTTTTAAGATAATTGGATTTAAAGGTTTTAGTCAATAATAAATATAGGTACAATATTAACTATTAAATTACTAATGATTACTTATATTTTTACTATGTAAAATAAAAAAAGAAAAATAAGAGAAGAAGAATCATTGTTTAAATTAATTTTACATTGTATTATTTACATTAACAGAATTATTACCAAGTTTTAAAAAGCAACATAAAAGTGTAAATTGAATTAGAAATGATAATAGTTCATAATTTATCAATTTGATGAAAATTAAATTAATTGTATTAAGTTTTTTAATTCTATAATAAATAACATTTTAATTTCATTGTTAAATTGATAATTTTTATTTATTAGTTTTCCTTGCTAGCAGTAAATTTGTTTTAGAAAAATGTATTCTTAAGATGTAAAAATCTAAATTTAATTTTTGTTATTATTTAATTAAAAATTGCAACAACAACTCAGTCAATTTTCTAATTATATCTTTTAACAGGTTTTTATTACATTTATTGAACAACTTCAGTCAAGTTGTACCATATTTACTCAACCTTTTTTACTAAAAGTACTAGATGTACAACTAAAGTTATAAACTTACAAACATATTGTTTAAATTTCAAAGTAACTCAATAAGATATTAAGATTAAGCGGTACCAAATAGGCGGAAATTTAAAAAAAAAGTTGCTAAAAGTTGTTGCCAAAGAATCGATTTTGTTGCTCAAACTGATCCCGAAAAATCTCCAACAATGCTAGCTTCACGTTAAGCAGGCGAAGACAACAAATATCAAACGATCTGAAAAAACGAAATGGACCAAAATTTGTTGCTAATTTGTTGCTGAAAACCCATACTAAAATAAATAGAAATTTTTGTTTTTTTAAATTTACACTGAACATGCTAACTTAAATCGTAACTTTTACCTAATAAATAAACTATTAAATTTTTTTGCTCATCCCAGCAAAGATTGTTTAGGTCCCTAGAGTCAGCAACAAAAAGAAAACTGGAATTCGGATGAGTTTTCGACCCGTATACTCAAAAACCGTCCATGCCAACTTAAATTAGTATTTTCATCATTTAAATAATCGAATTAATTTTGTTGCTCAATGGCGTGATAATCGCTGATGCCTGAACAGTCAGCAACAGAATTGATCGTATGAGTTTTTGACCGGTATACTAACAAACCGTCCACACCAGTTTAAATCGCTATTTTTATCATTTAAATAATCAGATTAATTGTGTTACGAGTTGAAATGATAATCATTGATGCCTGAACAGTCAGCAACTAATTTGAGAACCTGAGATCTAATGAGTTTTTGAACGATATACTCAGAAACCTTCCACGACAGCTTTATTTGCTATTTCCCTTATTTAAATAATAAATGTCATTTTGTTGATCGGTGATGTCTTAACAGTCAGCAACAAATTTGAGAACCCGTGATCCGATAAATCTTTGACTTTGACTTCAATGTCAATGAAGTAATTGTTTTTATATTTAATAATAATAATATAAAAATTGTATAATTGAAGGTACAAGTAACTTGTTGACAACGCGCTGATTGAAAAAATTCTTAATAGTTATCTTAATCTTTCAGTTTTTGTAATTCAACAATGCCAGGACATGGTAGACCTTCAACTGTTGATTTTAAAAAATTGTTGATAAACCTTGATAAACCAATGAATCATTGTTTCTAGAAATGGAAATGTCTTTAAAAAGGCTAACAAAATTTGGAAATTAATATTGTCCAAGTTAAACAATCTTATTTCACCGGCATCTTTACATTCCTACATCACTGACAATCACTATGAAATAAAAACTAATTTGCTGAAATGTGAAGGTATATTCCCTAATATTTCGTTAGAGAGTGTTGATAATACAATCGAGGAATCTGTAGACGTATCTCAAGCAAGTGATACCAATCTACATGAAAATATAACAAGGTCATATAAAATTGTCCTAACTAAAGATGAATTCAAAGCAATGATAACAACCAAAACTCGAAGGCAGGCTACCATAAGAAATAAAAACCTCACCCAATACAAATCATTTATACCTAGAATTTGGGAAGATGTCATTAATGACAGACTTGTAGACTCCACAAAATTACATATGGATTTCCAGTTTTCTATTTTGTTGCTGACTCTAGGGACCTAAACAATCTTTGCTGGGATGAGCAAAAAAATTTAATAGTTTATTTATTAGGTAAAAGTCGCGATTTAAGTTAGCATGTTCAGTGTAAATTTAAAAAAACAAAAATTTCTATTTATTTTAGTATGGGTTTTCAGCAACAAATTAGCAACAAATTTGGTCCATTCCGTTTTTCAGATCGTTTGATATTTGTTGTCTTCGCCTGCTTAACATGATTGATGGCGATTTTTCGGGATTAGTTTGAGCAACAAAATCGATTTTTTGGCAACTAATTAGCAACAAATTTAGCTACTTTTTTTTCAATTTCCGCCCATTTGGTACCGCCAGTTTTATGGACCTTTACGATAACTTCTTTTCAGTTGTATTGTTGTTGAAACAGTAATTTTTTTAATTTAAATAAATACAACCATCAGACAATTGTCCAACAATATTTTAGAAAATAATTTTTTGGTTTTGATGAAGGTGCTATTTATGATTTTAACTATTTAAAATATGATAACCTTAGAATGAATATTTTGTTAAGTGTTTAAATTTATGAATTTAAAGACAAAAAGATTCTAGAAACTAAAAGATTCCTTTTACTGACTCAGCCACAAAACTGCTGAAGCATAGTTGATTAATGAGCAGCAGTGCATAACAGAGTTTCAGTTATATACTATGTAGGTATAAATGGAATATTTAAAATTAAAGAAAATCATGGAATCCCACATGTACCTTAATATATTTATCAGAATATTGTATGTGGGAAGTGTGTTTTAAAATTCTAGAAATAATATTTAATAATTAGGTATTAATAAAAAAATGGGATTATTATTTATGTGTGTACATATGGAGAGTGTATGAGTAATTCACAAAGTAGTGATATAAGCTCTTAAATTTAAGCAAAAATGTCATTACAGTTTATTTTTTCTTTCTTAAAAATTACCTTCCTAAATAAATGTGGGCCGGTTCATGTTGATTTAATCTATTACTATATAATATATGTAATTCAGTTAGTTGAAAAAACAAACAGCTTTGCAATATATTTTAATTTAACATTTACCTAAGAGATCAGCCTTTTTATATGGTTACTGTTTATATTTTGTTTTGCCTAATCAATAAATGTATATATAATAGGTTTAACAAAATAAACAGAGCTATTTATATTTACTTAACACACCATTTTTTTTATAAAAAAATGCACCTTATGAATAAGAATAATGTTATTCTTTACAAATATGTTCGTCACCATTTTACATAACAATATGAATGTTACTAACTTTTGTTCATTATATTACTTTTTAAGGCAACAGATTTAAATCATTAAGTTAATTTTTTAAAAAAAATGTAATAACTATTGGATATTTAAGGAATCAAAACAGAAATCATACATTTATTGATCAATTAAAAGTTTAAAAATATTGTATAATAATTTCTTGATACTTGAAACTGTTTTTGAAGTAAAATTTATTTTTTAAAAACTAAAAATATACTGGGCGTTTCCGTTAGGACTTTTATTTGAAAAGTAGGTACACTTTTATACAAACCCTTCCCCTTATGAACTATTTTTAGCTATATATCCCCAATTCTAAAAATAGGATTCAACAATTAATTTATTAAACATGTTTTTAATAAACCAGCTCTTTAAACATAAATATGCCTCTGTAGATAGTAATAATTAAAACAAGTGAGTCATTTGACAATCATTTAAGATTTATTAAATTTTAATAATTTGTAAAATTAAGAAAAGTTTAAGTTCACATTTAGTGTTTAGATAATTAAAACACCAGAAGCTACATTGGAAATGAAATTCAAAATAATACAATAATAGATGTCATTACAATATTTTTAAATGTGTACACGCCCAGAGATTCCCTATCAATGCATACTGCAAATTCAGTTTACCTGTAATTATCTTATCATAAGCGTCTTCAATAATTTGAGTTGTTTACAGAAGAATCCGGTCAACATGTAAACATTAGTATCACTTTCTTATCAATTTAGTTCTCGTTTTATCACCAATATCACAACACACAACATCGCATTGTCACAGATTACAAGATTAATGAATTGAAAGGAGTAGGAGAGGTGAGTAGGTACGGCACAATTTGTTTTGTTTTGGTACCATTCAACTGTCGGTACAGTCATCGATTTTAAAGGTAATAACTAAAGGTGGGCGGACTCACCTCTTAGGATTGTGAGATTTCTATGCTTTCTACAAACGATTGGGCAGTTTCTTTTAATTTTAAGGTAATGCGCATGATCCAATCAAGTATTTCCATATTTACATTTTATTGAGAACAGGGCTTTAAAAATAGGGAGTAGCTGTAAAAGTGCGGTTAATTTAAATTAGTTTTTTAAAATTCTTCAAAAATTTTAAAATGTAAGTATCTAATTATAAAAATTAAAATGGCCTTTAAAATATTACCATTTTTTTACTGAGTGGACAATGCCATGGTTTGTCATAAATTTAATTTAAGAAAAAAATTGTTTCTTTGCAATTAAATTAAAATTTGTTTAGTTGTTATAAGTTTTAATAAAAATAAAAGATTTATTTAAAAAAGTTTTGCGGTTAAAAAAAACCTAATTAATTGTCTTTTTAAAGCTGATTATTAGAATTTGTCAAATGTGACACCCAGCTATTTCGCTGTAATTTAATTTTCATAGAACATATATGCCTACCCCTACGAAAAAAAGGCGTGACTATGTATATATATATATATATATATAACGTTAAGTCCTTAAGAAGACAAAATGAGATGCAACATAAATAACGATCTCTATGGGTGATGTGCGCCACATGTTATTTGTCAAATACGTTGTGTCAGTTTATTATCAGATTGTCAATGTCAAAGATAAACTTTTGTTGAAATGTTTTGTTGAGATGAGTTGGAGTGTTTTAAGTGGTTACTTTTAAATTAAAACAACAAGTATAGAAATTTAAATTTAATCCCATATTGTAAGAAAAAGCTACTGAGTAAAATGCGGTATAAATTCCTCTTTTTATTATTTTTAATACTTATATGTTGTGAATTTTCCGACGAGAATTTGCAAGGACCTTCTGAGGTATCTGAAAAAAAGAAAACAGATTCTAACAATGAACATGAAGTCCCTAAAAAACGAGAATTTATTGCTTCGATTGAGGAACGTGATGGGGCAACTGCAATTAGAATTGAACAGGCTCCGGATCTCGGAAATGAACGAGAACGTCAAAAAGGTAAGTCACTATATTTTTTTTTTACTGAAAATAGTCGCAAAAAGGGTAGACGTATCGTGTGGGCCGCGGACCGTGTGTAAATAATAGTAATACGTGAAGTAAATAAAATGAATAATCCTATACTCAATTCATTAGCTAATTTATAAAAGTTCTGTATTGTGTATTAACTTTTAATAAAGTTAATATTTAAGTTCATGTTATTTAGCTTAAAAAAATTGTCAGTCATACAGGTTGAATATCTTCTAATTTTCTTACAAAATTTAATAGTTGTACACATTCATAAAAGCTTTAAACAGTACATTTCAGTATTATGACGGATATCTCTATGAGACAACAATAGTCTAATGATAAAAAGGTAAACCTATGCATTCTATTGTAGTTGTTTTGTTTTCTCTACAGTTAAATTGTTTCCAAGGAAATTTAAAAAAATACTGAGAATAGAGTTGTGGAAGAATAATGAGAGTAGAATTATTGGTTGGTTCAAAGAGTCATCATCATCATCATTGGTGGAAACTAGTTACTTTTTAATTTAGTTATTAGTTGAAAAGTGATACCTAGTTAGTTTTACTTGGTTTTTAGTTGAAAAGTGATATCTAACAGTTATTAATTAATTATTAATTTCAAAACCATTTTCAAGAACTGCACTGTCTTTTAAACATTTAAAATAAATAAATACTTATAGGTGATAATATTGACAATGAAATATCTGAAGCTGTAGATTTGTTCATGTTAGACCAAGCCAAAGTAATACAAAAAATGGTGCAGCACCTTGATATGGTAACAAATCTACAAGAAAATACGGCATTTGAAGAACCAGAAGAATTACCACCTATTCCAGAAAATGCACTACAGGAAAAAAAACTAACAGAAGAGGAGCTAGAAGCTAAAGAAATATATGAAACTGCAGCATCAATGCTTAATAAAACAAAACCAAATAAACAGGAAGCATACAATTTGTTAATGGATGCATCAAATAAAGGAAATGCTGATGCTAAAGCGATGGTAGCTTGGGCAAAACTTTTTGGGAATCCCTTGAAACAAGATGTTTATATTGCCAAGGAGATGTTTGCTGAATTGGCAGCAATTGGTAATGCAGATGGACATACAGGTTTAGGTATGGCTGATATTTAAGTATTATTTACTATTTTCAAATTTCTGCAATAAAATTTCAATAATTCAAAGCAGTTAAAGTTGTCAAGTTAATTTTTAAATAATTGCAGTGTACATGAAATTGCAACCAAAGATCTTAGTTTTATTTATTTTAAAATTAATTTGAAACCAAAAAATTGTTCAAGAATAAACTTAATTTTTATGAGTAGGTACAATAAAAAATGCATAGTTACAAAACATGCATAGTTATATTGTGAAAGTTCATAAATTGTAATTGTATTTAATTTTATAGGATTTTTATATGCAACTGGATTATCAGTTAATGTAAGCCAAGCCAAAGCTTTAATTCATTACACATTCGGTGCTTTAGGAGGAAATTCTTGGTCCCAAATGGCTTTAGGATATAGATATTGGTATGGAAATACTGTAGCTGCTAGTTGTGAAAAAGCTTTAGACTTCTATCGTCAAGTAGCAGACAAAGGTATGGAATAAAATAAAAATGCTTTTATTTATTAAGTATATAGCAATAAACGATTTTTAAATAAAGGATTAGAAAAGTTTAAATTAAAAATGTAATCAAAACTTTTTGGGATTTTTTTTGTAAAATCTTTACAAATTCACAAATTTTAACAATATACTTATAAATATAAATTACTAATAAAAGGGACACGTCAAGCATCCCCTTTTATTTTCAAAGGAAATGGATTTTGATTGCCGATTTAAACTGGATCGGTTACCAATGGCGTATCATATTTTTTATTATTTTTTTCTACCGTTAATATTAAAAATGTTACGTTCTGTTGTTTTGTGTCAATCAATTATTTAAAAATTTAATGATGTATATTTTAGTGAGCCAAGGTGTGTCATTTGGCGGTGGTTCAGCAATACAAAGAATAAGACTATTCGATGAATTAGAAAATGGATATGCATCAGGTATTCTTGATAATGACCTCATTGAATATTATCAGTTATTAGCAGAAAAGGGAGATGTTCAAGCTCAGGTATTGTTTTATTTAAAAATATATTTATTCAAAATTATGTAAACATAAATTTGTATTTAAATAATTTGCATTAAAAATATTGCTAAATAATTTGTGCTCACTCACTATGTCCTGTTGGAGAGAGAGATTTTCATATCTCCATAGGTTGAAGCTGGTTTTACTGTGGTCTTATTCCTTGGACTTTAATTTTTAGTTTTTATGTTTTGTCTTTGAGGCTCAATAAAACAGTTTATTATGCATCAATTTTAATTGACACTATTTTTTCAGTCCAAAAAGAGTACTTTTGTATATTCAAGAGAGTATATTATTTATTTTCAAGATTATTTAATGACAACTTAACTGATCGAGATTAAGAGAACATGAGATTTAATTTTCCACTGTGGCATTTTTATTGTTTCAAGACTAAAAGTACTCTATTTCATGATAAGTTTCAAGCGACAACTTTAGTTTTGAGATTAGGTAAATTAACAACTACTGCATAGCTTGCCCTTAACTAGGGGGATTGATGTTTATCTTGACTGAGGGTTGTCCTGTTGATATAAACTACAGGCTGTTTCAAAAAAAGGTGACCCCGTCTTTAGGATAGGATGAAAATAGAAAAATAATTGGGGTTTGTTTAGTAAAACATTTTCGTAACGCCATCCGTATTCAAAATAAAGGGCATAGAAGAAAAAAAATGTATACAAGTTTATTACGATTTTGCCGTCTAGAAGCTGATACATCCCATAAATTTGTTTTTATATCCGAGTCTCATAGAGGGCGCTAGTTACACGGTTCGTACCAAGTAGTATTGAACATAACTTTTTTAAGGTTAGATTTATTAATCAAAATTTCAAGTGAACTTAAACATCATTCAATTTAACACCAAAAAGGTACTCTTGGTAAAACTCGATACTGTGTACCGTTTTCGGAATATTTTGATTTGAAAATTATGAAGTAATTAATTTTTTTTTCTTCAACGCCCTTTATCTTGAATACGGATGGCGTTACGTAAAATTTTTACTAAGCAAACGCCAATTATTTTTCAGTTTTCTACCTATCCTAAAGACGGGGTCACCTTTTTTGAAACACCTTGTATATGCCAACCTTAAACTTGTTGCTTAAATTTACGTCACGACATAGATGGTGTGTTTATGTAACAAAAAAACAAATTAAATATGGAGCCAACTAAGAAATTCAATTCTTTTTTAACCGGAGTCCGAAATTTTTATAAAATGATAAAACATTTGAAATATGTTTTAATCTTTCTAAAAGTAATTGATTTCTTTCTTCTCCTTGTTTTTTGTTTAATTAAGTATATAGATATTTGAAATTCAGGAGTACCTTTATTTTATCATGATTTTAGGTGGGTTTAGGGCAACTTCATTACCAAGGAGGTAGAGGAGTAGATCTGGATTACCAAAAAGCTCTACATTACTTCACACAAGCTGCCACTGCTGGCAACGCATTAGCAATGGCATATTTAGGAAAAGTAAGTACTGTTGTCTGATAAGCAGCAAGGTCATTGAGAAGTTAAATAAATAAATAACTATTAGCATTATAGAGCATTACATTTTTAATTCTAAAAAATATAGAATAAATAATTTTAGATATTTTTGGATGGTAGTGATGAAATCCCGGCTAATAATGATACCGCTTTCAAGTACTTTAAAAAGGCATCAGATTTGAATAATCCTGTAGGGTTAAGCGGATTAGGTTTAATGTATCTTTATGGCAAAGGAGTCGAGAAAGATTATTCAAAAGCACATCAGTATTTTTTACAAGCAGCTGAACAGGGTTGGGTAGATGGACAATTGCAACTTGGAAATATGTATTTTAGTAAGTTTTTCAAAGATCAATTTATACGACTTACTTATGATTAAAAATAAATCTTATCATTCTGTTCTAAATATTCATGACCAATAATTTGTGGTACTAAAACAGAACTTGCACAATATTTAAGTAATCTGAAGATTTTAGGGCCTCTGAAAAAATGGAGAATTTTTAAAAAATTGGGTGATTTCAAATCTATTGATTGATATTAAAAAATAAATGAAAATAATCAAGATAGAGAATTCATTAAAAAATATTGATGCTATTTTTAGGTGGTCAAGGAGTAAAACAAGACTTTAAAGCAGCAAATAAGTATTTTTCCCTGGCCTCTCAGTCAGGTCATGTGCTGGCTTATTATAATTTGGGGCAAATGCATGCTCAAGGTACAGGTGTGCTGAGATCATGTCAAACAGCTGTTGAATTATTCAAAAATGTCGCCGAAAGAGGCAGATGGGGAGAAATCTTAATGCAGGTAGTAAATATTTAATATTTCGATGTAAAATATAAAGACATAAGGACTGTTTCCACAGCAGTCAGAAAAAGACCTAAAGGATTAATCTTAATCCTCTTAAACTAAAATGAGCTGATGTTTAATTCAACTTTTATGACCATCACCCCATTTTTTAAATTTATTAACTTAAAAAATATATTTTAGGCCCATTCTGAATATCGAAACGGACGATATGATGAATCGTTTGTCCAGTATGCTCTTTTATCAGAATTAGGGTATGAGGTTGCTCAAAGCAATGCAGCATTTTTATTGGATAGAAATGAAATTCCAATGCTCACTGTACCCGAGGCTTTAGTTAGAGCCCTTTCCTATTGGAGCAGAGCTGCAGCTCAAGGGTATTCTGCGGCATTGGTAAGTAATAAATATTAATTTAAAACATTTGTGGTCTCTTAAGTAATATTTATTCTGAAAAAGTTGTGTTTCTTTGAATTTAGAACAATAGTTGTTTATTATTTTAATAAATTCACCAATAACCAGCAACTCATTTTAGTCAAAAATAATTGGTTATATAGACGATTAAATCCATGATCAATTTATTCACAAAATTATGGGACAGTAAAATTTTAAAATATTTTTTACCACTATGGACAAAAAGTAATGAGACTATTTTTTAAAAACACGCGCGCTATGAATATCGATGTATATATTTATTTGGTATGACATAAATTTCACATTTTTCTTATTAGGTTAGAAATTTCAGCGTTTTTTGTGGTTAGAGAAAATTGTCAGCGATTTTTAAAATGAAATAATCTATGAAACAAAGAATTTGTGTCAAGTTTTGTTAAAAAAATAAAATTTCTTGTTCTGTTGCATTAAAAAAATGTTACTGTGATGAAAGTTTATCAAAATCACAAAAATTAAAACCAAAAGAACCATGTCAAAGCAAGCCAAAATCAAGATCATGTTGATTATTTTCTTTGACTACCTTGGTGTTGTCCACAAAAAGTTACTTCCAACTCGCCAAACACTCAACAAAGAATATTATTCAGGCCTTTTCTTTTTTTGTCAATTCGTAAAAAATGACCAGAATTATTGCATCACGATAATGCACCATCGCATACTGCCATCATTATTCGTCAGTATACATAAAAAATTAAGTGAATATCCATTCCACAAGCACTATATTCGACAGATATGGCTTCATGTAGCTTTTTCCTATTTCCTCGATTGAAATTACTACTTCGTGGACATTATTTTGGGTCTATAGAAACCATACAAGAGAATTCGCTAGCTGCTTTGAAGCCTATATTGTAAACTGATTATAATAACTGTTTTTAAAGACTGGAAAAAAATTGCAATAAGTGTATTTTCTACTTTGAAGGAGACAATAAATTTGGATGGATAAAATATTTTCTGTGTCTCTTACTGTCTATCCAGTAGAGCATGTTTTTTATATTAATATTCACTAACCATTTAATCATAAATATTTTTTTCTTAATTTGAAGGTTAAACTTGGAGATTATTATTACTATGGCTTAGGAACATCTATTGATTATGAAACTGCTGCCACCCATTATCGTTTAGCCTCCGATCAACAGCACAATGCACAAGCCACATTTAATTTAGGTTATATGCATGAACAAGGACTAGGAATGATTCAAGACATGCATTTAGCTAAACGGTATTATGATAGAGCCGCAGAATTGAGTCCCGATGCCAAAGTTCCAGTTGCACTTGCATTGATTAAGTTAAACGTTCTGTTTAGTTTCGAGAGTTTTCAAAAGGTAAGACCATTGTATTTTAAAGATATAATTTGTTAAAACTTGTGATTTATAAATAAGGTTGTGCAACCAGCACACTGTTAATTTTGTTGGATGATAGGTTATATTGGGTCAATGTCTGGCACAATCAACCTACATTTTTATGATGGATGTCAACGATATTGCGTCTGTCAGTAGTTTAGTAAGTTTTATATCTGTATAATGCAAACATTGTTGTATTACATCTTTATATTTTACAAAACATCATTATATTTTACCAAATATAATTGTATTTTTACCTGCCGTGGTTACAAGATGATTTTCTTTTTTGAAGATAATCAAATATATTACACATCTCACAATATCCTTTTCAATGAGGCATTACACTTAAAATTTAAAAATGTCAAAATACTGTACTTAACATCAGTCATAAACTAATAATACATACATAGTGCATACAGCATGCAGCGCCACCTATCGGCATAGGAAAACCACTGCTACTTTTATAAGATTTGTATTGTTTTGTATACAAACGTTTCCCTTGGATATCACCAATCTAGGACTTGCTTACATTGTTAATTGTGGATTGTGTGGAGAGGAGCAAACCAGCCTCCATATCCTCGGCCAGTTCCTGGCATATGCCAGACATATTCTTGTTGTAGTTGATATATTAACTAATAATATTAAATCTGTTTTTGATCGTCATGCTCCGCTTAGGAAAGTAAGATCGACTAAACCGAGGGCTCCTTGGATGACTAATAATTTAAAGATCATGAAAAAACAAAGAAACAAATTACTTGCCAAGTACAAATCAACAAAAAACTTGGATAATTGGGAAGCATACAAGCGAGCAAGAAATGATTTCACCGCGGCAGTTAGGACTGAGAAGCAGAATAATTTGAATGAAATTCACAGAACTAAAAAGAATCAGAAAGATACCTGGAAAGCACTTGAACAGTTGAATATCCATTCTAAGAAATCTGATATATCATTACCACCTGACTTGAATGATGCTGAAGCTATCAATTGCCATTTCATTAATTCTGTCAGTGCATTAGAGTGTCAAGTTGATGATGATCTTGCACAGTATTATAATACCCATAAAGTGAATTATAACCTAGACCACTGCAAAATTGAACCCTTTCGGGAACATGACGTTCTGGAGGCTGTAGATAGTATCAAATCAAATACAGAAGGTTCTGATGGAAAAACCCTCCATATGATAAAAATGTGCTGCCCCTTTTTATTGCCATTTATCGCTCACATATTCAATTGCTGCCTACTTGAGGGATATTTTCCTATAAATTGGAGAAATGCAGTTATTTTACCGTTACCAAAGGTCTCAAATCCTAAATGTCTGTCTGATCTGAGACCTATCAGTAGGCTTCCAGTGCTATCCAAGATGTTCGAAAGACTGATTTTCAATGAAATTTTACGTTTCCTCACAGAGAATGAACTATTTTCTGATTTCCAATCTGGTTTTAGGTCTGGGCATAGTACAATTACAGCATTAACTAAAGTATTAGATGATATATTTCAAGCAACTGATGGTAGCAATACATCATTACTGGTTACATTAGACTATAGTAAAGCTTTTGATACCCTGGGTCATAATCTATTATTGGCAAAAATAAATTATTACTGTTTATCTAAGGAAACCATAGGATTAATTGGAAGCTATCTCTCCAACCGATGTCAGTATGTTGTCCTAGAGAACACCAGTTCAAGTGCAATGCCATTACCTCGAGGAGTTCCTCAGGGCTCAATACTAGGGCCGCTACTCTTTTTACTTTATACTATGGATCTAAAAGAACTTTCTGGTGACTGTTATATACATCAATTTGATGATGAAACTCAAGTGTATGCAAGTTTCAACAAAGATAATGCTGACATGGTCATTACAAAAATAAATTATACTCTTGATAAAATATTGAAATACTCCAATAAACATGGTTTGAAATTAAATCCCACTAAATCACAAATGATATGCTATATGTCATTAAGAAATCTTTACTGCAACAGATCAATACTAAGCAAAGAACTGAAAAAACAGTTATGTGAATCACTAGTTTTGAGCCACTCAAATTATGGCGATATTATTTATGGACCTTGTCTTGATATCCGAACTTCAACTAGAATTCAAAGAATTCAGAACTCATGTATTCGTTTCATCTGTTCACTAAGATTACGAGACCACGTAACTCCATTCAGAGCTGAACTAGGGTGGCTTGATATGCAGGACAGAAGGAAACTTCACCTTGCATGTTTTGTTCATAAAGTATTAGAAAAAGGAACTCCCGCGTATATTAGAAAAAAAATGTCATATAGGTCGGTTGTGCATGATGTAAACACCAGAAATAGAAACCTACTTGTAATACCCAGGCATAACACTGCTGCATTCAAAAGGTCATTTTCTCATTCTGCGGTAAAAATATTTAACTCCATACCAACTCCTATCAAGAACAAGTCATCTTATGGATTTAAAAGAGCCTATAAGGAATACCTTATGGTTCTATAACATTTGTGTTTTATATGTTGTAATTATATTAACGTTCTCCCTTTGCGCATTGTTTACATGTTACATTTTAGTTATTTGAACATACCTGTTACTTTCGTGACTGATGATTATAATATATATATATATATATATATATATATATATATATATATATATATATATATATATGTAGGCATTATACTGTATGAAATAATTTATTTGTAACTGGTACTCGGTTGAGTTGAGCAGTCTAACTGGACTTCGCCGAGGATGATTAAAATAAAGACATTTTATTATTATTATTATTATTCTTCCAGTGCCTATCCGTTACCAAATCATTCTGGCAATGATGATTTTATTTGTTAAACCAAGTCTTCAAATTCTTTAGCCAGAATTTTTGTCTTCTTCCAAACCCCTTTTTACCTTGAACCTTACCTGTAGTATACATTTTAGCAACATATATTTGGTTTAATTTTTTTTATGTGTCCTATATATTCTAATTTTCTTCTTTTTACTGTGAACATAATTTCTTTCTCCTCGTTAAGTTTTTGGAGTACTCTGACGTTTAATATTTTGTACATTCATGATGTACAACCTCATCTTGAAAGCTTAAAGTCTCTTGGATGTTGCTTCGGTTAGGGTTCATGACTCTACTCCATACAACTGGATAGAAAATATGTAAGGAGTCTTACTTTCAAGTCCATCTACCTAGCCTCTTTAATTCTAATTTTTTCTTTGCTAATTATCATTACTCTTGTTTTGTTGGTAATATTGTCAATTAGCTTTAGCTATATTGTTAATTAACAATTGAAGTTCCTCTATCATGTCTGCAAAAATGACGATACGGCATACCTAAAATTATTTATTTTTGCCGTTTAGCAAGATTCCAAACTTCTGTGTGTTCTAGAACTTCTTGGAAAATTGCCTCCGAATGCAATTTTGCCGGACTCCTCCGAGGATTTTTACTTCCTCTGTTCTCTCATGGTTGATTGGTTCCAGTAGAGGTTTTTGATTATGCGTTGGTCTTTTCCATCATTGCCACTGTCTTGTAGGACTTGCCAGACTAAGGCTGACTTTGCTGGGCTCAGCTTTTCTTGATCCCAAGCTTCTAAGGCAGCTACTGTTCGGTGACCTGCTCCTATTCTTGAAGAAGACAGGTGTGGCATATCACTAATTGCTATGAAGGGGAGACACAACGGACGTTGCGTGAGTTCCGTTGGCTGGATTCGGTAGAAACCGCCACTCTAATTTTATAATTATTATTATATAAACGTTTAAAATTTTAAATTTAAATTTATTAAAATAACTGAGATATGGCGTTGGAACAATAAAACTGAGACATTCAGTATACTATGAGATTTGTTAAATATTTTGTATTCGCTTAGATTAAAGAACCATGATGGTTTTTATTTCAACTAGCTATAATTGGATATTAGCTTTTGTAAAAAGGTGTCTCCAACTATAAATCACCGATTTGGGTAAACTTAATATATTGTTACGCCTATGGGTTCGTTAATAAGTGGTACACACTCAAACATAGGGGATAGTATACAGCCCTGACGAACTCCTTTTTCCGTTTTTGTTTCGGCTGATAGCATGCCATCAATTCGCACGTGAGCTGTGTTACTTTCATAAAGTTGTTTAGTAATTGATATTAGATGAGCGGGAACCCCCATGACATACAGAACATCCCATAGTTTAGCCCATTGTACGTTATCAAACGCTTTCGAGTAGTCTACGAAGCATATATATATATATATATATATATATATATATATATATATCTGGGAAGTAGTGTTCTCTGGCCATCTCAATTATTTGTCTTAGATTTAGAATCTGTTCACATGTGCCGCGTCCCTTAACAAAACCAGCTTGTCAGCGATCCCTTTTTATGTAGAGGGACAAATATTGAGGTTTTCCAATCATCCGGCCATCTGCATGGGGTCCAGATCCTTTGGCAGATTTGATGAAGGAATCGGTGACCGTCATCGGTCAAACACTTTATAGCCTCGGCAGTGAGCGCATCAACACCGGCTGCCCTATTGGCCTTTAGTTTTTTATCCCATGTTCCACTTCTGAGATCAGGATATCTGGCTCGAGATCGCTTGCTATGGAGTCGGTCGAAATGCTGTGATCGGCATAAAGTGTCTCGCAGTATCTGCGCTATACCTCGATTACGTCACCCTTGTCTGTAACCACGTTACCGTCCTCGTTCCTAATAGACTATGTTTTTGGTTTAAGGTCATGGTTCAGATGTTTAATTTTCAGGAACATGTCCCTTGGTGCGTTTGTGTCCGCATGAGCTTGTATTTCCTTTGCTATTCTCCGATAATAAGAGTTTTTGTCGCGTCTGGAGAGCCTTTGAATTTGGCCTGTAAGTTCTGAATAATTGATTCTCTTCTGATCAGGGTTCAAGCCGGATATTTTTAGTTTTCTGCGCCCTTCAACTACAGACATTGTATGAGCAGTTATCCAGTGTTGTTTAGACTGTGCAGCTGGCTTCGGTTGTGTTGTTTGTAAGGAGTGTGTTAACACGTTTTTAAATTAGAGCCATAATTCGTTTGGACATGTGATATCGTTGATTGGATAGTTTTCAAAGAGTTCGGAGCACTTAGTCTGATATGAAGGCTTTTGGACATACTTTTAGTTTAAGGCGAAACTCGCATATTAGCAACTGGTGGTCCGAGCCGCAGTCTGATCCTGGTTAAAGTCTTGCAACAGGTAATTGATGACTTCCAACGGAGCTTCGTCAAGATGTAGTCGATCTGGTTGCGGTATTGACCTTTCGGTGAGATCCACGTATATAAACGCCGTGGATGTTGAGCGAACATGGTGTTTGCGATTGCGAGGTTATCGTCGAGGCAGAATTGAGCTAATATTTGGCCTCTTTCATTCCTGAGTCCTAGGCCAAATCTACCTATATGAGAATGTATTAGTTCATCTTCTGTTTGACCTATTTTGGAGTTGAAATCTCCTAGGATGATATTTATTTTCCTGTTGCTCAGAGGATCAATTGTGGATTCAAGGTCTTTGTAGAATGATTCTATGACTTCGTCCTCAGTCAATGAAGTGGGTGCATAGACTTGTACCAAATTGATGGGGGTAGGAGTTGCATTAACCCGTAGCGTTATTATACGGTCGTTTACGCATTTGTAGCCGAGAATCATTTTGACGAATGTTTTTTCCACCCAGAAGCCTAAGCCATTTCTACTTTCATTAGGGTTACCAGCGAAGCAGATGAAATTGTCCTTAGTAGAAGTAAAGTGGCCCTCGTTTCTATAGTGAATTTCAGCGAGACCCGCGATGGAGATGTTGTTTCTCTCCAGCTCATTATCCAGGATATACAGTTTGCCCACCATTAGCAAGCCCCTGACATTTCACGTTACCAAACGATGTTTTTGACAAATTTTGAATTTGTCATCAGTAGCATAGTTTCCATGAGAGGCCTGATGTACCCGACCATGGCCGGTAGCCAATTTCACACTGCCTTCCCCGGACGGAGGGCAGCGCTGGTTGCCAGCCGGAGAGCGAAGCCTTTCTGAGGCTTCACTGTCGCTCATAGTAATGAGTTTCTCATGGGATATCCTTATGGATCTTTAATGCAGTGTTATCCTCTTTCCTTCTGCATCTTCATGCCGTTGACCAATTAATGGTTCTTCCGCCTTAAGAAACAGTTTCCTCTTCCAAGTGCAAGGATGTGCCCTATCCCCTACCAGCTTATGGCTGGTTGGGGGGACTGTTTATACTGACAGTCGTTCGGTACGGACAAAAGCTAATATAAAATGAATCACAATCTCTTAAACATTTAGTACTTTAATATATTTTTGTTTCAGAGTCCACTACAGCCTTTGATGGACATTAATGAGACTGTAGGATCTAACTGGGATTTGTATTTAATAACAACATTGGCCGTAATCTTGGCGGGTATTGTTTATTTTAGGAGGCCGCAAGTGGCTGTGTAGTTATCCAAATATCAAAAGTCAAGTAGGCCGTGATAATTTTTTTATTTATTTTGTAAATATTAGCGAAAATATGTAATTAAAGTCTACACACTACATGTATTCAATAATGTACTATTTTTAAGTTAGTCCCTACGTTTTCTAATCAAAATACAAATTCCATTAATATAATGTGGATTATTACCAAGTTTAATATCAATGTGGTTCTGTAAAGTAATTTTCAAAAAAATATTGAACTGAGTGGGCATTTACAGCAATTGATTAAATTTATATATTTGTTTTTTAAAAATTTTTGGGAAATAGCTGTAAAATGGACAACCGGTTTATATTATACATTTTAACTACCACCATCATAGAAATTATTTTAAACACCATTATATTGAGATTTTCAGTTAAAATGTGTTTTGTTTCAACTAAAATTGTTTCAGCATGTCTAAATTCAAAATATTTTTTTTAAAATTTCCTAATCCAAGAGACCTTAAAAATACTATTTTAAAATCAGTATTAACTCAACTTTAATGATAAACTATGATCCTCTAAATTTTGTATCATTTTTAATTTTTCGCCCGGATCCAATTTTATAAAGGTGACATTGAGGCAATATTGGGCGGATTACAATTTAGAAAAACATGTTAATGAAATTTATTTAGACTACTTAACATTGGTAATTTTAATAATAAATATTGGTCATTAACCTTTGACTTACTGGAAACAAAACAAAAGTAACTATTTTCTTGACAATTTATGTGATGTAAAATTGTTACAATATTTATTGATTACACTACTCAACATCTGGTGTGTAATTTTTATAAATTTAATTATTTATTTGGTTTAATTACATTTATTTTTTCTAATCATTTATTTTTGATCAATTTTTAAAAGTTCTTCATAATTATTTCCTTTTATCAGTTTTCAATTTAATTCTAGAATTATTGATTAATAGAATAAATAAATGTAAATAATTTTAAAAAAATATTCGTAGATTTAAAGAAAGATGTCTTCTTACAACCAATCAAAAAATTATCAATACATCGGGTCTCTGAAAAATGGATTCTAATAACTTGTTAAATACATAGTATTGATGCTATTTACATACTTTCTGGTATTGTCCTTTATCAATTAGACTGTTGTAACCATATGTAAATATTTAAAAATTTTGTTATTTTCTTTTTTCGATTAAATATTGTTAAATAAACAGCTATTGTTATTTTTTTTAAACCAATTTTAATGATAAGAGATCAATTACTTATGAAAGGCACACTACCAATGGCGTTTCCTAAATATCGTTACGATTTTTTGAGTCCTTCTCTGTCGACCTTGCCTTGAGGCGACAGCGCATCGACCACAATCAGGGTGAATACATAATGAGCATAATAGGAGACATTGGATGATTCTCGAAAAGTCCAAAAGCGTACAGAGAGGCATCGATTTGTCGAAAACTCGCGTTCCTTCTAGAGGCATTCAGTTTGTTGATGTCTTTCTCGCTTATGCACCAGGTCTCGCACCTATACAGCAATACACTATACTATGGTCCTCAGCATGTGCTTGCTCATTTCGAAATCTATGCTCTAAGACTCAAATATTTTGGATTTCTTATTAAAGGCTATCCTAGCTTGGTGTTTATGAAAGGTTATTTCATGTGTCAATTTACCGTCAGTAGTTATTTAACTTCGCAGGTAACTAAGTAGAAAATGTATTGGAATTGAAAGTAATTAAAAAAATATATAAATGGATACTTTTGGGATCATTAAGGGTTGCTCTTTTCGCTACTCACAAACTAAAAAAAAATATTGATACCCACCATACTAAATAACTTTAAAAATTCTAGTTTTACTTAACAGTTCAAACACCATCGGTGTACATTATCAGAATAGTGTGTGAAAGTTAAGTTTGTTTACCTACTCGTTCGTCTTAGAATGAAAACTGCAAATATGTTTTAATGGTATAATATCTCTTCCTTCCTCACGAGACTGTTTTATTCTATTTAAAAATTCTATATGCTTTAATCTTACACCATAACTGTAACATATCTCTATTATCGGGTGTTTTTTGTCACTGAAAACCTAATTCAAAGAGTACTTTTCTTTAAAGACTACTTGTGCTTCGCTTACTAATTATATATGATTTTAATTCTTTGTCTATCTTTTTGAAATGAGATCTCTAGAGTATTTTCTTAAATTTCAGAGATGAAATATGTGGTTGCTGAACTGTTTCAACTCGTCGAGCCTCATCGTGAATATTGCAAATCACATTTTTCGATATTACTGTCACAACTGGAAAACAACAATAGGAAATATGGTTTCCGTCATCAGAGATCAACTGGTGATCTACTCGCTTACGTCTCACACATATGGCAGCTATCTATTGAAAAATATGGTGAAACTTTAGCCGTAGCATTAGATATCTCCAAGGCATTTGATCGAGTTTGGCACCAGGGTCTCCTCGCCAAGCTTCCATCTTATGGCTTACCCCCTCAGCTGTGTTCCCTGCTACTAGTTTTCTCTTAAACAGGTCTCTTCATGCGGTGGTTGATGGAGTTTCATCTGACTCTCTACTAATAAATGCTGGTGTTTCGCAGGGATCAATTCTAGCTCCAAAACTATTTCTACTTCACATCAACGACTTGAAAACAACTTCATGTCCAGTACGCAGCTTCGCGGATGATAGTACCCTCCATACCGCTTTTTCTTCCAGGGCTCCTATATCTGCCCATGAAACCAGAAATGAACGAGGAAGAAATGTCAACAACATAAATATGGACTTGGCTACAATTCTCGAATGGGGATCCAATAACTTGGTAGAATTCAATGCAAATAAAACACAAGCAAGTCTTTTCTCCAAAATCCGATCTCACTGTGCCCAACATAATATTGTCAGGAGTAACCATACCATTGAAATCATCCATCTCGATGCTTGGTATTACTATTAGCAATAACCTTTCTTGGAAAAATCACGTGAGGTCCATTGCCAAATGTGCATCCCAAAAACTTGGCTTTCTATTTCGTGCCAAGAGCTATTTCACCTTCAGTCAGCTGCTTATGGTCTATAAGGCACAGATTCGACCTGTCCTCGAATACTGTTCTAATATTTGGAGTGCGGCACCTAAACATATCCTGAAACTATTGAATTCCGTCCAAAAAAGGGCAATTCGTCTGGTCGGTGATGCCTCGCTTACAAACTCGCTCACTTCTCTGGAACACCAAAGAAAAGTTAGCGATTTGTCTCTATTTTATAGATATTTTCATGGGCGATGCTTTTCTGAAATATCAACAATCGTTCCTCCTTCAGCTGTTTCTTCGAGATTAACCAGTCAAGTTCAGACTTCACACACCTTCGTAGTCACTTTGGAGACCTGCAGAACATCTCTTTCCGAAGACTCGTTCATCCAGCGAGGCTTTGGAACACATTGCCTAGGGAGGTGTCCCCAATTCCTACCTTTTTTCCTTGGTTCTCACGATATTCTCTAATCATTACAGGATGTCCCTTTTCGTGGGAACCAGAACATGGAGCAAAGGCGGCAATATAAAACAAACACAGAAAAATATAAAAGGAGACAAAAGGAAATCAAACAAAAAATTCGTATCGCCAAAGAAAACTGGATGAAGGAAAATTGTAAGTAAATGGAATACCTGGAGAATAAACATGACACTTTTAACATGTATAAAAAGGTCAGAGAAGTGGCAGGTTTATACAATGAAAATACTAATATGCTAGTAGATACTAAAGGCAAAAATATTTTAGATGAAAAAGAAGATCCAAATATGAGGCAGATTTGGATTAAACCCAATTTAGAAACACTTTGGGAACTAGAGAGGCACTGTTTGCTCTGAACATACTACTACAAAAATGTTGTGACCAGCGCAAAGACGTTTTTGTGTGTTTCGTTGATTACGAGAAGGCCTTCGACAGAGTACACCACAGAAAGCTTATAGATATCTTAAAGAACATGGAGGTAGACAGCAGGAACGTTAGAATTATCGAAAATTTATGCTGGAGACAAAAAGCAGCAAGTATGAATAAACGGAAAGCTTATAGAATAAAGCCAAATTCTATGAGGCGTCAGACAGGGCTGCACTACTTTTTAACATATATTCAGATAAAATCTTTAAACAGGCTACTCAAGAACAAAAAATGGAAGGACAAATCAATGGAGAATATATACGAAACGATAAGCCGACGACACTGTCATCCTAAGTGACAAACTAGAAGACCTGCAACATCTACTAAAATGTTTAAACACAGGACAAGAAATGGGGCTCAACATAAATATCAAGACAAAATTTATGGTCTTCAGTCGACAACCACATTCTGATGCTGCATACAGATTGATACGAAAAATATAAACAGAGTAACCCAATTTAAGTACCTTGGATGTTATATCACCAAACATCTAAATCCAGATAGAGAAATAAGGTGTAGAATACAGACAGCCCAAACAACATTCCAAAAAATGAAACCACTATTCTGCAATAATTGAACCTAAAATTACGGCAGAGAATGGTAAAATCCTACATATGGTCAGTGTTGCTGTATGGGGCAGAGATCTGGACAATTAAAGCTGCTACAGTTAATCCGTTAGAAGCGTTCAAGATGTGATTACACCGGCGAATGCTGAGAATACCCAGGACAGCTATGCAGACCAACAAAATGGTACTAAACAGGGTGACGCTACACATATGCTACTAAATACAGTTAAGTGCAGAAAAATCTCATATCTTGGACATGTCTTCAGAGGAGAGCGATACAGAATCCTACAACTGATCATAATGGCAAATGTGGAAGGATGTAGAGGAGTAGGTAGAAAGCAGGCTTCCTGGCTGAGGAACATCCGTGAATGGACCGGTATATGCAGCGCAGAGGAACTATTTCGATTGGCACAGAAGCGAGAAATGCTTGTCCAAGTAATTGCCAACATCATGGGGACCTGATATGGCACTTAAAGAAGAAGTGTTTTAACAGGAAAAACATATTATGGATTTAAAAAAGTTGTTTCAAATCATTCATGAATATATCTATTTAATGTTGGCACTAAAAATAGCAGTTTTAAATTAATGTATTATTTATTGCTCTTTCTAAAAAATAACGTTAATTAATCATAATAAAATAATATATGTATTTATAAATATTTATTAAATTGATATAAAAAACACAGATTAAGCATAATAGTTAAGATTTGCCTTCTTTTTTGCTTGGACTTCCATAATAGCGTCCATATAATCTTCATGAGTCACAGCAGTAGCACTACGTCTTAAAGCAATCATACCAGCTTCAACACAAACTGCTTTGCATTGAGCTCCATTAAAGTCATCAGTGGATCTTGCTAATTCTTCAAAGTTAACATCTGGATTAACTGTCATTTTTCTTGAATGAATTTGCATGATTCTAGCTCTTGCTTCTTCATTAGGATGAGGAAATTCTATTTTACGATCCAACCTTCCAGAACGTAGCAAAGCAGGATCCAATATGTCGACACGATTGGTAGCTGCTATAACCTAATTTATAGTCAAAGATATAAATAAAATGTCAGAACTTTGTAAAAGAAAATTCATACTTAGAAAAACAGCATACAATTAGTGTTTTTTTAAAACCAATGTAATTTGCCTTTTGACAGCACTGTTACATTTTCATTAACTCCTAATTCACATAATTATATGCATTGCCTTAAATGTATGAATTTTCAGGATACTACCGAAACAAAATGGATTTTCACAGTACACAATCAAAATTTAAATTAAAAATCTCAATCATGTTTTACATCATAAATTTTTGAATATCTTTATTTTACCCATTTCGAAATTCTTTAATACACATCTCTTTATTATCTGTTATAAAGTAAAACTACCAACACCAAAACACAAAATTTTCTTAAAAAACACCAATTCAGACTCACCACTACTTATTTTTTACTTTTTTATTAAAAAAAAAGCAAAAATTAATTTTTAAAATCAGTGAATGATTTTTTTAATAAGTAATTATTTACTTAAGATTTGTGTTGTGAAAAAATTGTTGTAACATCTATTTGAAAAAAACATTGTCCTATTATCTTACTTTAATATCTGCAGTTGAACTAAATCCATCCAATTGGTTAAGTAGTTCCAACATAGTACGTTGAACTTCTCTATCTCCTGCTTTTTCCGAGTCAAATCTTTTAGTACCTATAGCATCTAATTCATCAATAAATATTATAGCAGGTGCTTTTTCTTTTGCAAGAGCAAAGGCATCCCTAACAAGTTTGGCACCATCACCAATAAACATCTGAACTAGTTGAGGGCCAGCTAATTTTAAAAATGTTGATTTAGTTTGAGCAGCACAAGCTCTAGCAAGTAAAGTTTTTCCTGTGCCTGGAGGACCATACAACAAAACCCCTGAAAATAATACCAATGGTGCACATGACAAAGAAATATATTGTAAGATTTGTACCTTTAGGAGGATGAATACCCAAGTTAACAAATTTATCTTTATGAGTCATAGGCAGAACAACAGCTTCAATTAGTTCTTGAATTTGTTTATCCAAACCTCCAATATCTGAATACTGCTCAGTAGGTCTTTCATCTACTTCCATGGCTTTAACTCTTGCATCATATTCTGCAGGTAATGTCTCTAATATAAGGTAAGAATCTTTATTGACTCCAACTAAATCTCCTGGCTTTAGTTTTTCTTCATCCACAAGACCTACAATTAATTAACCTTAAGAAGGTACACCTATTTTTATTGCACTTTTAATATAAAATTTTTGTATTTAAACAACAAAATTAAATATTGAAAGGTTAGTCTATGAATAAACATCAGGTTAAAGACAAATATAACAATAACAGTTAATTCAAGCATTCTACTTAAAATTAATTGAAATATGTATAATTTTGCATTCAACAAAATTAATACTTAGTTTTTAAAAAAGGCCTTAAAACATTTATTTTTCAAGAACTTATGAATTAAATTTGACTATGTAATAGTTAATATAAGAAAACAAGCCTAGAAAAGCAAACAATTAGATACTTTTATTGTCTTCTTATATATTTTTACTTTATTTTGGAATATATACATAAAAACATAAAACAAATTTCTTTCAAAACTAAATTTGGTACATTTTCTTAATATACACATTTTATCACAAAAGTGTGTTAGTTTTGAATTCAACCTATTGTGTAAAATGTAAACATAAAAAAAACGCCTAAAACTTAAAAAGTTTGATTTGTCATAAATCACTAACTTAATAACAAAATAAAGTCAAATAATACCTATTACTGGCAAAAAATAGGTTTGTCTAGTTGATGTTTTTACTACAGCACATTTCCCTTTTCTTTGGGAATCTAAATCAACAACTGCACCATCTTCCTCTTCTTCTTGGGGATCTACATCCAACAATTCAATTACATTAGACACCAGATAAGGCAAAGTCTTGTTAACTTTTATTTTTTCTGTATTCTCTTTTATTTTTTCATTTTGAGCTTGCAATTCATGATTTATTCTCATAACTTCGCTCTTCATGATTTTGATTTCATTGTCTAATAAACGTGTGCGGCTAATTATTTCATCGGTAGACATTCTTAAAACTTCTTCACCAAGAGCTTCTTCTCCATCTTCCCAAATTGATATATCTTCTAAAGTAGACATACTTTATTCTAAAATGAAAATACCACAACAGTAAGTAGCAAAAATTCAGTCAAATTGACGAATACTAGGAATTAAACTGTCAAAACATCAAACGCAAGTCATGTCGAAAATAATGAAATGAAGTTTAACAACTGACAACAGTGACAACTGATCTCGATCAGTTTAATCCTTTTTTTAAGTTTGTCTGTGTTGTGACGTACATCTATTACTATAAAAAAGAACATGTAAAACAAAACAGTAACTCAAAATATTCACCGTGATTTTATTCGTAGTATTCAAAAGAACTATTCATTGACTTATCATTTAAGTAACCTTTTTTTTTATAATAAAGATTTATTGTTTTTCTACGGCCTCGTATGATTTTCAGCATTCGTCTACGGCTCATTATACAAACTTCATACTCGTGGTAAATGACTATCATTCCGTGCTTGTTATACAATACTAAATCAAAGATTAGTGGTTAGTTTAGTTTACTAACCTATTCTCTGTGACTAAATGACAAAGAAAATACATTACCACCAAAAATATTTTATTTTATTCTCTCACTATCAAATGTCAAATGTATTTCTATGAGAAAAAAATAGAGGATCTACTACACGACAAACCTTAAAGCAAAATTTAAATTACGACATCGTGCTTCCTTGTTGTCCTTGTCTTACAATGAATAGGATTGGTTCCAGATTTGTCTTCATAACTTATGTAAAATGATTTCAATTGATAAATGGTTGTAAATTTTACACTTTAATTATTAACGATAATAAATAATCATTAACGAAATAAGTAATCATGGCTTTAGCGATCATTTTAAAACAATCAGCAAAATTTCAAGGTATACTAGAAACTGTAATATTGTATTGTATTATTATTTTGTTACATAATTTTATATTTTTTAGCTACACCAAATATTTTTAAAACATCTATCAAGATTAATTCTAGAAAATCATTCACCCAATTACTGAATGGAACTAATAAGGAATCAAAAGTATTATCTAAAGCTAATTTTGCTGGTTTTGTAAAAAGAAACATGTCTGCAGACCATAGCAAATTGTGGCCAATTGAAAAAGCAGTAACAATTGCAATTTTGGGTTTAACACCTTTAACATTCTTGACACCTAATACTGCATTTGATGATTTATTTGCAATTACAACTGTACTACATTTTCACTGGTAATTTCATTTTACTTTTAGTAATATTTGTTTTGAATAAAATGTTAAACAAATGCCAAAAATTAAATTATTAGTTTTAACATTCTGATTCTAAGAATGTTAATGTATGTAATTTGTAAGACCACCCAAACCTCTTTACAAATTAACTGGTTTCTGTTGATCATATGAATGACATTTTAAGAGAGGATGTTATATTAAAAGTTGATATTTATTTTAGGGGATTAGAGGCCTGTGTTGTGGATTATGTGAGACCAATTATTGTAGGCCCTGCCATTCCAAAAATTACACTTGCCTTGTTGTATTTAATCTCAATCTCAACTTTAGGAGGACTTTTGTATTTCAACCATCACTCCATTGGCATTGGTGATGCTGTTAGAAAGTTCTGGAAGATTCAAAAGTAAAAAGAAATAAAGTATTGATCAATGTATATATTTATTAAAATTTGCAGTATTTAACATTAAATGTTAAACAAAATTTTTTAATGTGTGAATCTTAAAAGTGTTAAATAAAAAAAATAAATAATTCCTACACCAAAACTAATGGTTTAATTATTTTTCATTGGAAATATTACACACATAAAATTTTATTCTGATATTGAGAAATATGTGAATTAAAATTATAAGTTGTACTGTCATATTGATAATTTTTGAGAAATATTTTTATTGCAACCATATCCCAAGAAATTCTAAATGTTTTTTAAATTTGCTAGGGGACTTAGTTCCCTGCCTGCTCGTTGGCTTTGCTAGTTTTATATCTAAATAAAAAAGCTAGATAGAGTTACTATATTACCATGATATCCATTTTTATGTTGTCCAACATCATTAATTTTTTTTTAAGATAAAGTAATCCGTTTTTTTGTTTTTTTTTTTCGGTACATTTTATAAATTGTCTACTTAAAAAAATTTCGCTGACACAAAACATTTTTTTTTTAATTCAGAGATACCCAAATTAGGCTATTAACCATGCACAAAAGATCTGATAGGTAAAAGTGCTTGAGAGGCAGCCTTCACGGCCCCTCCTACAATCTAGACTATTAACCAAATAAAAGCTGAATAATATGCAGATTACTGCAATGAATTTTAGAAACTATTACTTTAATCCCAGAACAGCGTAATAAATACATTGTAAATAGTTACGAAATTTATTATTTTAAATTGTTTATCAAAGTATACTAATCATTTTTATAATTAAGTTAATTTATTTTACTCTTAGTAACAAATGTTTCATATAAAACAAATGAAATGGGTCAGTTAATTTGTGTACTATACTTAAACTAAACAATAATAAATATTTCAGAATAAATATATACAACTATATAAGTACCATATTTTTTAAATATTTCATTTTTTATTAAAAAACAAGGTAATTCATTTATAAAAATAGCAATCAATTTTTATTATATATTGGTAGTATATTTTGTGGAATTATATTTAAATTTATTGTTAGAATTTTACACTTTTTAGGACATTTGTTTCCATTTTCATTCTAGTTTCAATGATTTATGTTGACATTTCGAATTTTTAAAGTATTTTACATAAAATGTTAGCAATAAGTATATTTTAGCTTTTTTAAATCATTGTACCTGCATCTATATAGAATTTATTATGTTTATAATAAAACCAAACAAATTTTTAATTTTATTGATTTGAGTGATAAAATATTGTTGGAAATTGAATGAAAAATTGGTTCATTACTTTCTTTTCTGCTTTCACTTTATTTTTAAAGAATGTGGTAGGCTTCTATTTCTGTGTCAAGTGTCACAACAAATTGTTTTCAATTAACTTGCCTAAATTATCAAAAAATGAAATTTGAACGATTGTAAATGACCAGTCATTTTATTAGTGTATTAACTCAATTACCTAAAAACATGTTCGCACGTTTTACGTTTTATCCTACATTAGTTTATAATGTACTTATGGAAAAGATTTCTCCCAGGCAATGGTACAATAGAATTGATGATGTTGTGATTCTAGGAGCTTTGCCATTTAAAAGTTTAACTAAAGAGGTAATGTTTTAAAAATATTAAAGTATTTCGAGTTTTTATTTGTTTAAAAATATTTATAGGTTAACTTTTAAGTTATGCCTAGATTTACAATTGCGTGTGTTGATTTGGCTATTAGCAAGTTTGAAGTTAAATATAAAAAAAATAACTAAAATGCTATTTAATAATTTAAAATATTGTTATATGTTTTTTAAATAGAACATAATACATTTTCCTTGATTTTAAAAAGGTTTTTTTTTAAGTTTAATACCAACACGTTTTACATATTATTTTAAATTTGATTTTATGAGAATAAAAAATTACTGGATAATTATTACCCAGAAATATTGTAAACAAATATTGAATTAAAAATCACACAAGAGTAATTAATTAATTAAAAATAAAAAAAAATTTAAGTAGGGAACCTACTAGAAACAAGTAATGTTAAAAATAAAAAAGTTAATACACATATAATGAAACAATTTTTATAATAAAATAATTTTAATAATTTTAGTTGATTGAAAAAGAAAATGTAAAAGCAGTTATATCAATGAATGAGGACTATGAGTTATTTTTATCAAATAATGGGAAAGTAAGTATCTCCTCTGAGTAGAGTATTTCTTTTTTTGTTTTTTTTTAAGTTAAATAATAAAAGTTACTTGGTTACAATAAATTATCTTTAGCACTTCATGTAGGTTATTTTTTACATCTTCATTATATATACCTACACATTTATTTCAATGTATTATTTCCTCAATAAAATAAAGAGTAATGAGATATTATAGGTAACTGGAAAAATATGAAATACCTAAACCAATACATTAGTTTCTTGTAGTAATATTAAAAATTCGAAAGACATTGATTTAACCAAGAAAAAAATGAATATTGCAATAATCTTATTCTTGTAGAGTTCACGCGTAGGATTATTCTTAAGCGGGAATATGTAATCATGTTGAAGAAATAAAGGTGTGGTTGGGTGGTAACCAATTATTTGGTTTAAATCGGCACTTGACATTCGCTTCGTTGGGAATAAAGTGGGGACCTTTGACAGGTTTCTTTCTGTATTTTTAATAAAAGAGACATGTCCCCACCATATTTCCAAAGTCAGCAGATGTGCAGTGCCGATTCATATCGAATTGGGTACCATGCAGTGGCGTACCGTAAATATTTTGTAACGGTTACCAAATATTTATGTAACAGAAAATGTATTAAAATTGAAAGTAACCACAAACAATGTGTTTTGTTACCGACGAAAACCTAATTTAAAAAGTACTTTTCTTAAAGTTTACTGCCCACCTTCAAAACTTACTTGTGCATTGCGTACTTCTTGTAAAACTGATTTTTAAGTCGGCTGTTGCTTCTGTATCATATAAAAATTATTGAAGAGTTCTTTAATTCTTTGCCCCTCTATCGTTCTAAAATGAAACTTCTGGAGCAACGCCTTCCGTTAGATGTTTTCGGAGATTAAATATAAGATTGCTTACCTGTCTCTACTCTTTGAGCCTCATCGTGGACACTGTAAAACACCTTTTTCGATATTCCTGTCGCAACCAATATCCCGCGATGATAATTATCTTTCAAGCCATGTTTTGTCTCATTTTTCACAAATTTAATTTCATTAGCAATTACCTCTTTTGTGTCCGCAAAGTAGTCTTTCTTATTTTTCGGTCTTCCAATTTTAAATAGAAAAATATAACAGTAGAATGCCCACGCACTCATACAACTACTAAAACTAAACCATATATATATAGCCCTCTTTCACATTATTACATATTCCCGCTTAAAAATTTCGTGTTTACTTCTTTGTTTACCTTTCAGTAGGGTTATTCGGCAACTGTCTCTGTAAATTGGTCTCTATCCTGTGCTTGATAGATGGGCGTATTTCCGTCGGTTTTGGTCCAATCACGTATATTTCGGAGCCATGATTTCTTCTTCCTGCCTATACCCCGTTTTCCCTCGATTTTTCCTTCCAGTATTAGTTGAATCTGTATGTCGCATAAGATGACCTAGATAAACTGTGGGCGTGTGTGTATTCTTCTTATGACTTCTTCATTTGTGGTCTTGCTTGTCCAGCTTATCCGTAACATTCGGCGGTACATCCACATTTCGAAGGCTTTCAGTTTTTTCGTATCTTCTACTTTGAGGGTCCAGGTCTCACTTCCATACAAAAGCAATGACCATATATAACATTTCAGGGTTCTGAGTCTTGTCGCGAATGGGAGCTTCGGGTGAAAAAGTATCTTACGCATATTCATGAATCCGGTTCTGGCAATTTCGATTCTTCTTCTAATTTCTTTACTGTGGTCTAATTGGCTGTTCATCTCTCTGTCCAGATAGGTATAGCTTTTTACATCCTTTAGGACAACGTTATTTAGGACCACATTAGCTCTGAGGACTTCTCGGGGGTTCCTATTAAATATCTGTTTGAGTTTTAGCTGTGTTTATTTCCAGGCCCATGTTTGTGCTTTCTGTTGTTAGAATGTTCATAAGGCTTTGCAGTTGTTCTTTAGTTTCAGCCAGCACTACAGTGTCGTCAGCGTATCGGATGTTGTTGATTACAATTCCATTGATCTTGGCACCGTCTTGTCGGCTGTTAAGTGATGATTGTATTATACATTCCGCATATACGTTAAATAGTAAGGGGGAGAGAATGCATCCCTGGCGTACTCCTCTTTCAATTTCGACATAGTTCGTGTTGCCGTTGTTGGTTTTGATGCATCCTTCATGGTTCAAATATATATTTCGAATTATAGCTATGTCCTGTCCATCCAGTACTATCTTTTTCATGACATGTATTAGTTTTTCATGCTGGATACGGTCGAATGCTTTTTTGTAATCCAAAAAGCAAATATACAGCTTCCTCTGCACTTCCAGGTATCTTTCTGCTATTAGTGTTAGACTTACAATTGCTTTCCGCGTTCCTGTTCCCTTTCTAAATCCGTTTTGCGAGCGACTTAGGTAATCTTTGCATTTATTGTTTATTCGATTGAATATTATCTTCATAAATATTTTAGCTGCGTGCCTCATCAGGCATATTGTCCGGTGATCTTCGCATTTCGGAGCTCTGCATTTCTTAGGTATGGCAATGAAAGTGGAGGTGAGCCAGTCTTTTGGGAGAGTTCCGGTTTCATATATTCGGTTGTAAATTATTGTTAACCCTGTGATGGCTTCATCGCTTAGATGTTTGAAGTTCTCTGCTGTAGTAAGATCTTCTCTCGGGGCTTTGTTGGTTTTTGCTTCCCTGATTGCTCTAATGACCTCAGACCTCAGTATGGGTAGGCTATCATTCTTTTCTACAGGCGGATATTCCTTTGGCCGTTCATCTCCAAACAGTTCCTTCAAATAATTTTCCCAGATTTTCTTTTCCTTTTCTGGATCTAATTCGATTTTCTCGTTGTTTCCTGTTATCATGGAGATACTGTTTGGTTTCCGTAGGCCTGATCCTTCTTTTATCTTCTGGTGGAGTTTTCTGTCTTTATGTTGACGCTGTAGGTCTTCTATTTTATCGCATCTCTGCTCTAGCCATTTTTCTTTAGCAGTTGTGATGAGATCGTCGATTTTTTTTATTGAGTTCCTTGAATCTTGCGGCATTCTTATTCTTCGATTTTCGTCTTTCATCCAATAGTTGTAGTATCTCATCAGTTATCCAGGGTTTTCGATTCTTTTTGCATGTTTTACCCACTGTTTGTTCTGTTGCTTCTATCACTATATTTCTAAAACTTGTCCACGTTTCCTCGATATCTTCATCTTTTGTGTTGTTATTTTGGTTTTGACAGTGTTATTTTATGTCCTTTAGTTTTATGTCCACATTCTGTCTATACTGCTCTAAGTTTGTTTTTTCAGCGTTTATCCAGTCTATTCTAGGCTTCGGGTTTGGTTTCTGGATTTTTTTAAATTTAATTCTCAGGGTAGCCACAACTGGGTTGTGGTCCGAATCATGTCGCAGTCAGGATATAATTTTGCACTGACTATGCCATTGCGGAACCTATTATTGATGGCGATGAAGTCTATTTGGTTTCTTACAATGTTCTCATTATTGTTTTGGGGTGATTTCCATGTATATAGCCGTCTCTTTGGTAGTCTAAAACATGTGTTGGTGACTACAAGATTGTTTTCTTGGCAGAATTGCACAAAGCGCGTTCCCTGGTCGTTCCTGTCTCCTAGCCCGTAAGGGCCCACTATCTACTCTGTCCGACCCTACCTTAGCGTTCCAGTCTTCCATGAAAATGTTGATGTCAGTGCCTTTTATATGCTTTTTAGCTTCCTCAATGTTGTTGTAAAAGTCTTCCAGTTCTTCATCGGGCCTTTCTGAGGTTGGGGCATATGCTTGTATTATATTTAATTCAAATGGTGTTCCACTCATTTTGAGGAGCAATAATCTGTTATTTACTGGCAGAAAGTTCTTAACAAAGCGTGTCATTGCTGATGTGATGATGATTTACACGCCAATTTCAGCTGTTGTGCCTCCGGAGTAATACAAACGGTTCCCCTTTGTGGTATTAATATATCCTTCTCCTTTCCATCTTGTCTCGCTCATTCCCAGTATGTTCCATTTTACGTTCAGCGTTGGCTGGCTAACTTTCCAGCTTTGTTCAGTGTCGTTACATCCCATGTAGTAACCTTAATTCTAAACCCGGGGATTCTTAGCACCCCCTGACGATTAAACGCCTTCCGGGGACTGGGGGCCGTGTTTATATTGTGTTACCATAGTAGTTTTCTTGGGATTAATAATGCGATGGTTTCCCATTTTCCTTTCGCATCCTATGCCGTTGACGATAGTTTTAGTTCCTCCGCCTTTGGAAAATTTCCAAGACAAAAGAGTGCCCCCTTACTTCTGTTAATAACCCTAGAACCCTTGCGCCGGATCCGCCGTACCTACCTACTTAAAAGACAAATATCACATGCTCATTTTATGTACAAGCTAAAAACACCACTATTTCAAAACTAAAAGTAAAATGATGATTTTGTTTATAACTGCAGCTAAAAAAACAAATTATATTTAGTAAGGCTCATTTATTAAATGGGAAATTTTCAAATTATTTTTTTGATATATTTTTTTAGGCCTGGCACAATGAAGGTGTAGAATTTTTACAGTTAGCTACGACAGATATATTTGCAACCCCTTGTCAAAGCAAATTAATCGATGGAGTAAAATTCATAGATAAATATGTAAAAAATAGACAAATCGTTGATGGTGTATCGACAGGTTCTGTTTATGTACATTGTAAAGCTGGTAGAACACGTAGCGCAACATTAGTCGGTTGCTATTTAATGCATGTAAGTTACATTTAAAAGGTAAAAACGCTTTGGCCTGCGCCAGCGTTTACTTTCTGCCTTTAGCTAGATAAATAGGTTTTGTATAAAAAATAAATTATTACTCGGCTATTTAACATATTTGAACTTTTAGAGATATAATTGGAGCCCTGAGAGAGCAGTGGAACATATGAAAGCTAAAAGACCTCACATTTTACTGCATACTAAACAATGGGAAGCTCTACGTATATTTAAATTATATAATATGGAAAATGTAAACAAGTAATTAGATTTTCGTCAAAGAAATATACTTAAAAAACTGGTTATTAGGAACCAAATTATAGAATAATTTCTTTTAGGATTTTCATATGATTTATTTGGTTAAAAGGTTTTGGTAAATCATGGTTTAAAATTTAAAATAAATTTAAAAAACTGGTATCTGAAACCAGAAAATAATTTAGTTTCTAACAAAATTATTGCACCTAAAAAAGTGAAGAAGTTTTTCCAACCATAAATACATAATGGTTGTAATATATCTTCAGACTTTATTAAAAATGAAACGTTCAATTCGTTAACTTTTGAGGCATTGTCGTCCTGTTTAATAAAGGTTTAAATAATACGAATTGGTGGTTTTTATATCGACATAGTACGTAATGAACTGTAATATAAGTTATTTGTTACATTTTAAATATTGTTTATTTGTTAATAAAACATTAAAACTTTGTATATTATTAGTTTACTCAGCATAGTCGGCAAACTGTATACAAAGATATTGATTAAAAGAGTAACGAATGAAACTGAGAAGATTATATGGGATATGCAAGCAGGATTTAGAAGAGGAAGAAGATGTATGGATCAGGTCTTTTCATTACGAGGTATGGTCGAAAAAATTCTTGGCTAGAAATCAGGTCTATTGCGCTTTTATAGACTTGGAAAAGGCCTATGACAGAGTGGTAAGGAGTGAATTGTGGTCTACATTGTCTATGTATGGGATGAGTGGTAGTTTAATACGAGCACTGAAATCAATTTACGAGGATTCCATTGCTTGTGTCAGGATAAACGGAGCTTGCACGGACTGGTTTAACATCGAAAAAGGTGTGAGACAGGGATGTGTGGCTTCGCCATGGCTGTTTAACTTATAGACAATTGTTTAAAAGATTTGAAAGAGAGTGCGTATGGATTAAATATGAATGATTTGATCGTCAAATGCATCCTTACGCCGATAATCAAGTCATATTAGCGTTATTTAAAGAGGAGTTGCAGGCGATAGTTAATGTTATGCATGATGCCCTGAAAATCAAAGGGATGAAAATAAATGTGAGCAAAACGAAAGTAATGGTTTTTGAAAGAGAAGAAAGCATGACAAACTGTGAAGTTTCGATTGAGGGAGAAAGAGTGGAACAAGTAAATAAATTTGTGTACTTGGGTTCAAAGTTTACGAGAGATGGAAAGTATGACACTGACATTGAGCGAAGGGTGTTGGCAGGAAAAGAAATGAATGGGGCATAGCTTTATGAATAGCCAGTGTCAAAAAAGGCACGTCTGGCAGTGCATAGAGGTGTGTTGGTTCCTACACTTATGTATGGTAGTGAATGTTGGGTTTTGCAGAAGCATGAAAATAGGATTAATACTGCGGAGATGAGTAGTCTGAGAAGTATAGCCGGAGTAACTCGGTTGGATAAAGTAAAGAATAGTGAGATAAGAGAACGCTGTGGTGTAAAAGAAGATGTGGTTACAAAGATAGATAAAGGAATGCTTAGATGGTTTGGACACGTAGAAAGATGAAGAAAGATTGACAAAACAAATTTATAAGGCGAGTGTGAATGGACAAGTCGGTAGCGGTCGACCTCAGAGAACATATCTCGATCAGATCAACATTGTTTTGAAGAAAGGCCAGGCCAAGAGTACCAACAACCGACCAGCATGTATGAGAGCACTGATGAAAGTAGAGGAAGCAAAAGATGTGTGTAAGAACCGTAGCAAGTGAAAGGAAGTGGTCTCTGCCTACCCCTATGGGAAAAAGGCGTGACTTTATGTATTATTTATGTGTACACAGGGTGTTTCAAAAAAAGTTGACGCCGTCTCTAGGATAGGTAGTAAACTAAAAAATAATTGGTGTTTGCTTAGTAAAACATTTTCGTAACGACATCCATATTCAAAATAAAGGGCCACGCCTTTTTCCCGTAGGGGTAGACAGAGACCACTTCTTTCCACTCTCTACGGTTCTTAAACACATCTTTTGCCTCCTCTACTTTCATACATGCTTGTCGGTTTTTGGTACTCTTGACCTGGCCATTATTCAAAACATTGTTTTTTTAAAAACATCTAACTCTTTTTGTTTCATTTATTTTATTTTTGCAAAGTATTTTATGTAATTTTCCAAAAAAATAGGTTTTAGGGTTCATTTTGGAAATAAGCCACTTAATTAATGACGACTTTTCAATTCCAAGGTCGAACGTCCATACTTTCATCAAGATCAACGATCGTTTTACATCAATAATCCCTACCAGGAAATAGCCAACTCTTTTTATACCTTAAGAAATATACCTCCTCATTCCAGTTTAAGATTTGTATAGGTACTAGCAATATATGTAGTATTACATTATGCCTATGTGCATCAGAGTTCAAAATATTACGATATTTACTCTTTGGGTTCGACGATTCTAAACACAGTACAATAACTAAACAATTTTTATTCTAATATTTCTACACAATAAATTTAACTTTACAAATCACTTAGATATTCAAAACTGTATACAATCTTTTCATAACACTTTATATTTACTTTAAAAACTTGACTTCAAATATATATCTGTAAACCAATGTTCTCGACAAATCCATGACTTTCTGGACATTTTCCGAAATTATTGGACCTTTCAAGAATCGCCCGCGGCTATCATGAACTTTTTCCTCATTGTGGTCGACGCGCTGTCGCCTCAGTCGAAAGGGATGGGCTCGTAAATCGTAACAATATTAAAATAACATTAAAATTGTTACGAGAATGGACCTAGCTGGCTCTGTCCTTTTGCGTCTTTCATACTTTCGCGACCCTTATCAAGGAAGTTTGGAAGCATGTGGGTTCTTCGAAGATCAAAGATACGTCTAAGAATTTCCAAAGACGGAGGTAGTAGTATTTAACGCTGGTCGGTATGCGAAAAGGGACAGTTTTTATTTGGCGATCAGTACGGGTTATACATTGTAATATACAGCGGTGTGTATTTTGTGTTGAAATAAATGTACAGTAGTAAATTATCGAATAATTGTTTTTTTTAACCGGCCCAAGTTTAAAAAAAATAATATGCAACCAGAGGAGAGCATAAACATTGAAAAGAGAGTACATAAAAACACAAATCGGATATAAAATATATATAATTTCATGTACAAAGTGTACAAACAAACCTCAAGCCATTGCAACAATAGAGATTTCTTGATTATATCTAAGCGTCCATAAAAATATTAATGTTTAACAAACCATGTGTTCAAATAATAAACAGTTTTTGAACCATCATAAAAGCAGCAAACTTATGCAACATTAAGTACAAAATATTTTTTAACACTAAATGTATGGCATCAAAAATATATTTTGGTTAAAATGTATTAATACAACACACATTTTTTAAAAATATTTTCAAGTATATCTTATTCATAGAAAAAATATGCGTGGATAGATGGATTTATGTGAATAAATAAAAAAGTTTAAACTACATAGGTTGCATACGACGCTATCCACGCTGTAACATCAGTCCAAACTGGAAATTGTCTCAACAATTTAAAGTAATAAGGCGTTTTGACTACTAAGTTTGGATGCACATGTACAGAACTAATTGCAATATCTAGAGTTGGACCACTATGATTGATAGGAACTTCAATGTCAAATGTAACAGACAGGGTTGTTGGATTTTCTCCTGCAATAGAATTAAGATACAGCATTGGTCTACCTTTAAAATTATCAATGAAATCTGGTAACTTATCAATAAGATTAATGTTAATCAATTTCGTTCCTTCTTTTGGTACCATGAATACATATTGTCTATCTGGTCCTGAAAAATTAAATAATTTAGTTTCAAGCCTCTTAAGTAAATTTTTGTTAATTCTTTATTTACTATACAGTACATAAAGTAACGTAACTTGTTAATATTTCGATTTCTGTTAGGTTTACGAAAAAAAAATTGAATAAAAGTGTTTTTAAATAATTCAGGCCATCTGCATAAGTCCATTAGAAGTATATATATATATATATATATATATATATATATATATATATATATATATATATATATATATATATATATATATATATATATATATATATATTTACAGGAACGTTTTTATTACCAAAATAATTAACAGGAACAAATAACTTATTAATCTCATTTAATTAGATGTTCAAATTGTCTTCCTTCTTCTGTTTGAAAGTATTCGAGTCCATTATAAAAATATGATATGGTACTACGCAATTGCTGATTTTTTATTTGACGGGCTGTTATTTTATTTCTCAGTTCATCCCGATTAGCAAGTTTTATCTTGTACACAATGTTTTTTAGATATTGCCAGAGAAAATAGTCTAAAGGCGATAAATCGGGAGATCTGGCTGGCCACTCAATTGTGCCCCTTCTTCCAATTCACCTGTCTTGGAAAACTTCATTTAAGTAATTTCGAACAACAACACTAAAGTGAGGTGATACACCATCCTGCTGAAATCAAATGTCATTAAAATATTGTTACCAACTGCATTTCTTATTGCAGGAACTATTTGATTTCTTAAAAAATCTAAATACTTTCTTCTTCTTCTAATGCATATCCACTAACGGATGTTTGCGATAACATTGCTTCCATTGCTTCTCTGTTCCTAGTGGTATGTATTAGCGACTGTATATTGTATAGCCCTGTCTACTGTCTGATATTTCGCAGCCAAGACATTTTTTTCCTTCCGATCCCTCTCCAGCCTTCGATCTTGCCTTTAATCAACAGATGCAAGAATTGATATTTCGTGTTTCGCATTATATGTCCCAAGTATGCCGTGTATGATTAATGCTGCGGAGATGAGTAGTATGAGAAGTATAGCCGGAGTGACTCGGTTGGATAAAGTTAAGAATAGTGAGATAAGAAAACGCTGTGGTGTAAAAGAAGATGTGGTCACAAAGATAGATAAAGTAATGCTTAGATGGTTTGGACACGTAGAAAGGATGGATGAAGGAAGATTGACGAAACAAATTTATAGGGCGAGTGTGAATGGGCAAATCGGTAGAGGTCGACCTCGGAGAACATATCTCGATCAGATCAACATTGTTTTGAAGAAAGGCCAGGTCAAGAGTACCAACAACCGAAGAGCATGTATGAGAGCACTGATGAAAGTAGAGGAAGCAAAAGATGTGTGTACGAACCGTAGAAAGTGGAAGGAAGTGGTCTCTGCCTACCACTATGGGAAAAAGGCGTGACTTTATGTATGTATGCCGTTTTTCTTTTCTTAATCAATTTAAACAGCTCATGTTGTTCGTTGACTCGTCCTAGAACTTCTTCGTTTGTCAGTCGGGCCGTCCAAGGTATCTTGAGGATTCTGCGATACTGCCACATTTCAAAAGCCTCTAATTTCTTAATTACAGTCGCCTTCAATGTCCAACCCTCCATACCGTACAGAAGCACCGACCAAACGTACTACTTCATGAATCTGAGTCTTAGGTTAAGGTTAAAATCGGAACAGGTAAGCACTCTTTAAAACCACAAGAATGCCTGATGAGCTTGTTCAATGCGACATTTTATTTCCATGTCTACGAAATGCCAAATGCCCAAGAACTTAAACTTGTCTACTCTTTCTATGGGCTTTCCGTTTAATGTTATGGTGGAATTTTCAAACATATTTAGGTTTCTAGAGATAATCATAAACTTTGTTTTTTTGGGTGTGATATTTAAACCCGTTGATTTGCTCTGTTCTACTACTTTGTTGACAAATATACTTTGGTCCGTTCAAATTGCCTTCTACAAAGAATAGTCCAATAACAGAGGTGCCGATAATACCTGCCCAAACATTAACTTTTAAAGGCCTTTGTGTTCTATGTTTCCATATCCATCTAGGATTAGTATCACTCCAATATCTACAGTTGTGGCGATTAACTATACCATTTAACAAAAACGCAGCTTCATCAGAAAATACTATCTAAATTGTAAAATGAGGGTCTGCATCTACCTTTTATTATAGTTTCACAAAATTCCATTCTTCGGTCATAATCATCTTCACATAATTCTTTCAATAGCATTACTTTATAAGGATGAAACTTATTCTTCTTAATAATGTAACATACGGAACCCACACTGACATCATGTTCTAATGCAGTTTTCCGAATTGATGTAAAAGGATTTTCTACAAAACTTCATCATTAGTTAAGGTCTTTGGTCGGCCAGTTTTAGGGTGATTTTTAGTTGAACCCACTTTCAAAAATCATTATTCTTTCCTGTTCGGTAAACATACTTAAATTTTAAAAGTAACTAATTACAATAAACACCTTTCACTAATGACAATGAGAAATAATTCATGACATTTAAAAACACTCAATGGTAGAAAAATCTACTACTTTTTTGACATAAACAATTTTTTTATAATTTTAGTTTCGAACCACTAACTTTGGAACTATTAAATGTAGAATTATGCGGTCTTGACGGTCGTATTTGTAATTTAATAGATTATGAAAAACTGAAAATGTATACAAAATTATGTTAATAAGTTATTTTGTAATAACGGTGCACCCTGTATACTTCTAATCGACTTATGCAGATGGCCTGAATTATTTGAAAAAACTTTTATCTAACATTGTTTTTTGTAAACCCAACAAAAATCAAAATATTAGTAAGTTACGTTACTTTATGTACACACTGTATACAAAGTAAATTTTAATTTTAATTTCCATAATGTGAATAAATTAATATGGTAGCACTAAGATTTTAGATTAGCTGAATTATAAAAATCTTGAAAGTTTAACAAATAAATTTAAACTAACCTGTCATACTGATGTTGTATCTAAGAAGTGATGAATTAAGTTGTTCTTTAGAATTAACAACAAACTTTGATACAAACGGAAATACTGGTTGATTTGCAGGGATCCAAGTACTGTGTTCCCTAGAAATATTTAGAACATATAACCGAGAGGTTTAAATTTAAATATTAATCGATTCATACATACAGTGGAACAAATTGACCTTTACCCTGACGTCATTCCAACAAACCTCGCGAAATGAGTCAAAAATGGCTAAATACTATTATATTATGACGTCAGGGTAAAGGTCAATTTGTTCTACTGCAACTTTTATGTTTTTGATAGCTAATAATAACGCTGAAAAGGTATATGTAATTTATGGTGAATAATCCTGTACTTGTTTTAAATTTTCTCACGAACTTCGTCCGTTGTTTTACACAATAATATAATGTATATGGTGTTTCGTATTATTAACAACACATATGTTTAGTAATATTTTTATTAGAGAATCATACACAAAAAAAACTTTATTTAGTACTTTTAGGAATGATTGGTACCTAATATTTTTACACAAAAAATATTTTTGTATAATGTGAGTTCACAAATATTCATTAAACTGTTTAGTGTAATATTCTACTTACATAATTTGTGTCATTTTAATATGAGACAATGGTAGTCCACACAATATGTATTGATTACAGTCTTCTTTCAATGGTTTGGCTTTAGATATATCTTTAACATACGGTTTAATGCTATTAGGAGAATTTCTATCCATATTTAACATAAATATTCCTCCTTCAGTTTTAATAACATGCCCACTCTCATTATGGAAAAGCCTTTGAGCATGCTAAATAATCATAAAAAGAAAAAATTAGATTGACATGACCCATGAACAAATTAGAATAAAAAATCTAACTTAATATTGTGAAATGTAAATTATTTAAAACTGAATTATAAATTTATATTTTAACTCTTTTTTGTTTACATTTGAAATGCTAAACCTTTTTTGTGTTGAAAGTTTTTGAACATCTTAGTAAAAATAGCCCCATTCTCTCCTTCCTTAGGTCTAAAATGTATTTTAGTTTTGTTAAATGACCGACCGAAGGTTCGGTTTTGGTTTTAGTCAAAAAATCTAGTTTCGGCCGTGGCGAAACTCAGTGTTCGTGGTTTAAATCAAAATATCTCAATTCCGATGAAGGGAATATTGCAATGACAGAAATAATATATTTTTTGACAGAGTATAACAACGACCCTGTACTATCCGGTGGCGGAAAAAATGTCCTTTCAGTTTCTACAGAACTGATCTTGCCAGCCTCCAATGTACAGCTGGACAAATATACGCAGATCGTTGGAGTAATCTGCTTTGTGATAATGTAGAATAAATAATAGTTTAAAAAAACTAAAACAACACGATTATTATAAGAGTCTATAAGTAACCCGAATTAAAAAAAAATAATCTCCAATGCGCTTGGGATAAAATTAGAGTAGTCAACAAAAAAATCATACGCAACACATCTAGAATAAAACTAGAGTTCCATCGAACAAATAAAAATCTTTTTACAATAAAAAGCGTGGGGTGTTATTTATGATGTTTACGTTTTCTTCTTGGAGACTTTACTTTTACCAATATCTGTTTATCAAATATATTAGTTGATATACAAAGTCGTTCAAGTCGATTCGATGTTGTTAAGTAGGTGAAAATCGTGTCCAATAAAAACTGCTTTTCTTAGGGTACAATATAAGACTTTTTAATTACAAATAATGAAATTGATTACTAATCTAGTAATAATAATAATTTTAATTACAAGAATAAGTCATTACCATGTATATATTTTAGTTCATGTTAAATTAATAAGATAACATAAATAAATACTTTTGTTACATACTTCAATTACTCTTGTTCAATAACACGAGTTACCTTGATGTATATGTGTAAAAATATACTAGATTTTAGTACACAATTCAAATTTTTACAAGTCTAGTTTCGGGTTCAGTTTCGGTTTCGGCCGAAACTGAGACTCAGGCCGAAGAAGGTTCAATTTCGGTTTCGGCTAAAAATCCTGTATCAGTTGGTCATTAATTTTTTTAACAACTTCCATGTGCTGTATTCTGATTTAACTTTTTGCCACACATTTCAATAACCACAATAACGTGAATTATTATTATTATTATTATTATTACTGTATTTCGTGCCACTTCTCCATTTGTTCCGATTGACTCTGCTTGAAATTCCCAGCCTCCTGATATATTTGACTCAAAGGCTCCTCCTATTTTTCATCACCAGATACCCAAAAGCCTGAGCCCCGGAACTACGCTGCTGACTACGTCTTTCGATCATCCGGTTTGAAGGTTACCGCGTTATTGAGAACGTAAAAGGAACTACGAGAAGCGACTGGAAGAAGTGAGACGAAAATAGGAGAGGAGCCGCAGAAGTCGAAAGATATAGATATTCGAACTTTTAGTCACGAGCGCACGAAACAATTAGGATAAACAAATGTGTTGTAACTAAATTAGAAGTGTACGTTACATTTTAAATCAATAATTAATTTATTAAACTTTTATATACTTACTGTTATCCATTGCCGTTGAGGGGTAGGATTAATCCAATCACCACTGTAAGGGAATCCCAAGGGAGTAAATACACATATAAAAGTACCAAAGAAAATTAACCATAACAACATAAAATAATATTTTCCTTCTCTAAGTATATTAGTAAGTGCCACCTAAATTAAATAAAAAATAAAATTAATCATAAAAATAAATACAACATACTTATGCAGAATTTATTAGGTTCATCCAAATAGTTTCTACAGTCAATCATGCACCAAAATTATCGTTCAGAAACTGGTTCACGAACATCCCAAGTTTGGTTGGAACGGAAAACATATAGTCTGATAGACCGTCTCTGCACGGTTGAACGTTTATCTTTTGGCATGACCGTGACCGTTCACTGCACGGCTTTTTGAGTAGTTTGAACAAACCTTTTTTCTCATGGAAAAAATAACATGTAAATAGCTGCAAACGTACTTTTAAACAATTATTTAAATAACTAAGAATCATAACTAATGTAACTGATTTATATTCGTGTATTTTATTCCCCTACTATTGAAACAAAAATTCTTTGATAGATTAGTTAGTCGATTACATCATACTTTACCAAAATTATTACGTTGAATAGTAGTACAATTATAATCATTGTTTTGTTATGAATATACTCTCTATTATACATTGCATTATATGTTGAAAATTTTTTGATTATAACCTAAAGCAGTTAATAAAACTTAGAAATGTAAACTTACATAGGGGCTTGATATAACAATTGTAATAAATGCAGTAAGGCATCCTATGATTAGATCTGGATTTTTATCTGATCCTATTCGACCAGTTAAAGGAATGAACATTCCAAAAGCTGTTAGGGATTCATAGATAATGTGTGCTGTTGGTATGATCAAAAATACTAAATATGTAAATTGCCATTTTCTAACTGAAAATAATAAAGAGAGGTAATATATTGTAACATTTCATTTGTTAACATTTTAAACTCTTAAAAATGATGCTATAAATTAATAATTTACAAAAATAAAGATATATTAAAATCTCTTTCTTTTGTTGCTTATGTTGTATGGAATGATTTATTGTAACGAAGTTCCTTATCGCACAGTATGGCGGATGGGGGCTAGGCGAAAAAAAGTGTAAGATTTTTCCGTCACGAAACACGAAACAGCAGACGCATAAATAGATGTCACGTTGCTAAGTATTTTTATGCTACGCGTCTCCTCTTCTCTACAACTGAACGCGCATGCGCAGTGTATTAATAACAATATTCCAATAAATAGTAGAAAGAATTAAATTTCCATCAAACTTTATGTATAAGTTGTAATTATTGATTGTATAATTGGTGTAAAATTGTATAATTGTTTGAGTATAAATGTGGAATGTAGTGAAAAAAGAAATAGAAATCGATAGACTTATAGCAATAATACAATTAAGTATTACAAATTACGACATACCGACTTGAATGAATGAATTTCTTATACTTCGTTGCTTCTGCTCTGTTCCTTATACGTTATATAGAAAATTAATGGTGGAAACTCTGATTGGTTGACCATTTACAAATAAAGAAAAAATCTGTCCCTAAAGAGACAAACACTACTAAGTGAATCTGTTGGCCAGATGTCTCATCTGTGTGCTCATAAAAATAAAAAAAGGGGTTTTTCGCTCTAACTGTTTGTTTCTCAATTGTTGAACGTAAAAAATTTAAAATCTTTCTAACATGTGTCAAATGTAAAAAATTAATTTTTAAGGAATAAAGCAAATCTACTTCACATAAAAGAATCTTTCAAAAAATAGAAAATGAAAGAAGAAATATGTACAACATACTTTATATATTGGGAAAATTTATACTTACTTGAACGATGCCATCGCAAACCATGTATAACAAAAAATGGTAGTGTGCTAAAAGTCACTAAAACTGTTAAAGGATACACAGATCGAATTTTTAAGATTGTTCCTGCTAGTAAAATTACTGTCCACACCAACCTTACAATATGAGCTTGAATTTGTAATCTGATGTTTAAAGATAATTTCTGAAAACAAAATTCAAATATGTAATATTAAATTAATACTGTTTCCAAAAATTCAAAATAATGTTTTTAAAATAAAGAAACATGAAAACGATACACTCTTTCTTAATATTAGAGAAAGCAACTTAAAAGTGTGTTAATGTTCAGTGCAAATCATAATAATACCTCGGTATGTACGTTTTCTTCACCAGATAATTTGCAGCCTTCCATAATAACCTCAAATACCAAAAAAATCCAATCTTACAAAAAAAAATTATTTGTTTAAACTATAGATAAATCTAATGTTAAGACTAAATATTGGTGATATTTTTTAATAATTGAAGAAATATGAAACTAGTTATCTTTACTGAAACATAAAAGCAAGGGGAAAACAAAAGTGATCAAAACGTATTTCTGTTTGTCTCCTACAAAAAAAGCTACAGATATCCTGTATTAGGAGTTATATCCAATAGATAAAAAATATTATTTAATAAAGTTATATAGTTATTTTTAACTCACCTCAAAATCTATAATTGATAGCAGATGTCCAGTAAGAGCAATTGTTGGAATGACAAACAAACCAACAATGAATATTGGAGTTCCATACCAGCTCATAGAACGATTCAATAAATCTAATAGAAATGCAACAAATGCTGCAAATAACAAAGAAATAATCCATCCACCCAACACTCCACCCACAACAAGGGCTAAATATTTTATGGATTTAATAAGATCTGAAAAGATAAAATTTATTGTATAATTTATGTTACTATTTAACAGAGACAGACGTGTAAGGTATGAGAATAAGTTGCTGGCCTTCAGCGGCTGACATGCCTGGCAATCACTGGAGCTTTGTCCACCACACCAATGGCAGCGATGGAGTACCTCCTTAATCCCCTTCCCCTAGATATTCTCTTAGAGAGGTAGACCAGGATAGTTTCCAACAGATTCCTGTCTATGAAAAGGCAAATTGAATGGGAGCGACTTGGGGATCACTCCGGGATACTGAATGAAACAAAAAACCACAAATCCTCTGGATGGTTCCTGACATGCTAGCCACAAGAATAGATGTAGAAAAGTCTTTTAAAGTCCTCTTTCCTCTTCCCAGAGACTTAATACATAATGTACACAGATGGCTCAAAAACCCAAGATGGAGTTGGGACCGGTGTATCATTTCAGACAGCCAGGCTGCTCTAAAAGTACTGAGCTCCAACAAAGAGATAAACTCTAAACTTGTATGGAACTGCATCGAACCCCTGGAGTGCCTTGGTGTAAACAACAAAGTGGCTTTGTTGTGGGTGCCTGGACATTAGGAGGTGGAGGGCAACGAGAAAGCCGCCATCCTCGCAAAAAAGGGAGTCAAGTATGCGTTCATACGACCAGAACCAGTCTTTGGAGTCACCACAAGTGCTGCAAAGCCATTATTTCTGACTGGGCGGAGAGAAAAAGGCTCACGCACTGGTCTATTCTAACAGGGTTGACAAATTCGAAGGCGTTTTTACCGAAACCCTACCAAGCAGATGGAATGTAGTAGGGACGAGCTGCGAATTCTGATGGGACTGCTTACAGAACATTGTCGTCTAAGATACCATCCGAAAGGATAGGTCTGAACCAACAAACGGACTGTCGGTTTTGCTGCGTGGAAGACGAAACAACTGAAAACTTACTAGGTTTTACATATTCGGTTTTACCAACTTAAAATCTACCGATATCAGAAAAGTCCCACCTCATACAACCATGAACTTTGCGAGAAGAAGCGGATTGTGCGGTGAACTGGAACCTCTAGTGGTGAGTCACAATAGACCAATAAGGATCGCTACTATGGGTCCTACTACGCCCCACTCGCATGATAACTAACCTAACCTATGAGCATACGTTACTAATATAGTTAGTGCAATATATTGTCTTGCGAGCCACTTCTCAATTTGGGATAATCTGGTCCCGATCGAAATTCCGAAGCATAAAGGCTACTTTCCATAACCAAATACCCATTTGATATAAAAAGCAAAGCACTCAAGCTACACCACTAGCTACATCTTTCGATCATCCAGCTTGAAGGTTCCTGCATTAAGAGCTAAAAGGAACTACACAAATCGACTGGAGGAAGTAAAACGGAAATAACCAACTATTTAGGAGGAGAGCCGCAGAAGCTGGGTAAACTTATAGTCACGAGCGCAAGAAACAATTCAAATAAATAAATGTATTATAAATAAATTAGTCAGTAGCTGAAAAATGTTTTGTTAATAAATAGTTGTAAATTAGAAGTGCACATTATATTTTAAATAAATTAAACTAATAAACGTTACAATATTGTCGTGGGATAGATCTAGAACGAGAAAGGTTTATAAAAAGTAAACTTACCTAGTTTGAAATCAAACATGCTCCAAACAAAGACCAAAATTGATAGTAACACTATTAAACTATTAAAAATAGTGGCAGTTGTAAGTGAATATGACATCATAAACAATCCAAATATATCATAGTATACTACTTTTTCATCAGTATGTAATTCCTGATTTAATTCTGGAGCATTAGCCAGAAATTTTACGAGATGTAATGTGTTATCCCCTACATGCTGAAAAGATCCTGATGGGATATTTTTAAAATCGTCGTATTTCGTGTGATACCTATAACCAAACCTGTAGAAAGCCATGTCCATGCCTATAAAAATAAGTAACAGTTTTATTTAACGATTAAATTAAAAACAAAAGCAGAAATACAAATAATTTAAAATACCAGTGATCTGGGTGCGACCCCAAGAGGTCCACACGACTAACTTCCCAGTGAAAACAATGAAAAAATACCATATGTTTTGTTGTTATAATTATTATAAAAAACGATTTCAAATTGTTTATAACAAATTATAATTGTCATTAACAATATTCTGATTATGTCAACCATATTCTTTCAAACTTTTTCTTATCATTTCATAAGCGGGAGCTATTTTCAATAGTTTATAACAATTGAAATTTTTTTTTTAATTATTATGATCAATAATCATTTGTTAGTAACAATATTCAATTGTTATAAACAATGCTTGATTATTACTAACAATAATTTTTTACTGTTATAGCGTCTTCAATGCTATTCTCTCAATACTGACACAAGTTTAAAATTCTCCAATTCCTATTTTTGTTTTCTAAAACTATCTCATTTTATGAAATATTGTCATCATATTTTTCATACAAATATTCCTAACATGCAATAATCATATTATTCAAAAGATCTTAAAATTCTGTATTAAAAATAGTATAATTTATAAATTGCAAAATTCAGGTAGTTTACCATTTTTTTCAGTTTTTTGATTCTCCATAAAACACAGCTCAACCGATTTTGCTGAAAATCTAATCAGTTTTAAGTTGCGTAATTATGCGTCGAATGCAATTGGTCCTTCGTCGATATCATTTTTTGTTCTCGAGATAGTCGAGATCAAAAATAATTCAGAACGCACATACGAACATACGTACACACACAGACGTCCACTTAAAAACTATTGTATTCGACTCGACCACTGGGCAGTTAATAAATAATTTCGTATTCAAATAAAAAGATTAATTTAAACTGAGACAATGTAAAAATTAAAAAATACTTTAAGAGCACCAAAATGATAAAGCAAGTAGCAAGTTAATTTTATAGTTTTTGATTCATGTATATATGTATTGGTGACGTTAAAACACAAAAGCTTATTAAATTAGTTACATCTAATACTTACCAACAATGTTTCCGAAATCTCTAAAAATTCTGAAATCAGTATCAGACGGAATTAAACCAGATTGAAAGATTTCCTCTCCGGCAACTCGTCCAGCAGGGTGCGGTACGTGCTTATAAGCTTTCAGTAACCAAGGAGCATTTGGTCCTGTTTGGAATAACGTTATTTTTCCTCCGGCCCCGGCAGCTTCCAAATTAAGAAAAACTTTGCATTCTTTAGCCCATTTATGTTGTGTTATAAAACCGTGCGAAGCATGAAGTGCCGTTTCTTCAGCTCCGTTAAAAAGAAAAATAATATTATGAAGAGGTCTGTGTGGCTGCTTTGATATTTTTCGCATGACTTCCAACATTGTTACTACACTTATCCCATCATCGCTGCCACCTGAAACATTAAAAATGTAACATTATATATTATGCAAATAAAAATTTTATCCAACAAAAATACATAGAAGACAAAATTCAAATTTTTATTAAAAAATTAAGATTTTTGAGAAAATAACTTGAATCTTGCTAACATTAAAATTTTAAATTTTCGATACAAAATGTATTCTTTGTTGTTTAATACACAGCTTAACTATTAATCATTTTTTGACCTGCCTTAATTTCAATATACCACTTGTAAATTTGTTAATAATAAATAAAAAAGTAAGCTGGTTTTTAAACAATCGGTTACACATTTTTACACCTATTCACGCTGTCAAACCTTTTATAGTTTTCTGTAAGAACACTACAGTTTTCTATAATTTTTACATTACTGGCGCTTTTTGCGTGGTTCTTCATGTGTACTTGGTAGGAACGGGAGCCGTGAATTTATTTAATTGCAGATCATACCTGCCCTATGCTGACGAGGGACAAATATCCTGAAACCGGTACATAGGTGGTAGCTGCGATTAAATAAATTTAAAAGCCCTTTCTCTTACTTAACAAGCATCTGTATATCTTGCTTTCTGTGATGGAGTAGTATACACCATTTTTGAGTTATTTGCATTTTAAACATTCAGCGTAAAGACTCCTTAAATCACCGTTATTACATTGACTCTTTTTCAGTTTTTCGTGTAAAGAAATATTTGAAAATTTTACTGTCACTAAGTAAGAGTTTATTATTTGTAGTATAATAAGAAAATGCCACGACATAATGAATTTTCCAACAGTGAAATGCGTGATATGATTTGTGTTTTTGCTCAGTATAATTATAGTGGACTTGGTGCAGCCAGAAGGTATTTAGAATCATACCCAAATCGAAGACAACCCAATCACAAACTGTTCAGACGTATTTATACCCGCCTATGCGAAACAGGGTGTTTTCGTCAAGGTAAATATTTGGTGTGGTGTGATATCTGGTTTTTTTAATGGTCCTTTTGAACTTCCTCCTAATCGGGACCCTCTATTTAAACTTCCTTGAACAATAGTTAAACACACTACTAGAAGATGTAACACTAGCCATAAGGCGGAACATGTGGTTTATGCAAGACGGGGCGCCGCCACATTTTTCTCTGCCAGTACGGCAATACCTGAAAGAACATTTTCCTCACCGGTGGATTGGGCGTGGCAGTGAATTTGTTTGGCTATCTAGAAGTCCAGATTTAAACCCTCTAGACTTCTCAATATGGTCACAAATGAAGGACATGGTTTACAAAGATACAATTAATTCTATCGAAGAATTACGACAGAAAATTCAAGAAGCTGATAATATTAAAAATAATCGACAAATGTTATTTAATATTCAAAGATCTTAAGGAGAGGCCTTAAAAAGTGTATTGAAGTGGAATGCTGGAATTTTGAGCATTTACTTTGAATTTTTCTTTTATTACTGTTACTGATTGTTATTTGTTGTCTTTACTGTTGTTACCCCGCATAGTAGTAATTTAAAGGAATAAATTCATTTCACAATAAACCAAACTCATTCAATGTTTAAAATACAAATAACTCAAAAACTGATAGTTACATGAAATAAACAAGAGTGCCTTTTTTATTCAAAATTGAACTGCCTTTTAGATTTTCTTGTCATTTTAGCCATAACTCATTAGGCAAAAAAGATATGTTGTAATTTACCTAAGTAACACGGAGTAACTAATTCGTAATTTTCATGCAAAAAACATAAAGTTGCCAATTTTCAAGACGATGCTGCTTAAAATCACAAACTTTAAATACCCTATATCTCGTAAACCTGCAACATTTGTATAAGACATGTTAAGCTCAATCGCCATATTTTGGTGTGTAGTATCTCCAGTTCAGAGATTTCCCATTTATTAATAATAAATATAATTCCACTCAGGGAGGTATCTGGAAGAAATTTGGGAGGGAGGGAGGTAGGTACTTCTTTAGTTCTTCTGGAAGGGTGTCAGGCGAAGGGCGCTTCTTTCCTGTGGAAATGAATTACTATTGAAAGGCACCCCAGGTGGCTAAATTCGACGTAATGGGATTAGAAATAATAAAAATCACGACAAATGCCGAGCAGCCCTGTTTGATGATTATAAAGAAGTAAGCGCGAAATTTTTAGCGGGTGATAATAATGCATTAATTAAAATTTAGTGTGGATTTATTTGCGTAGATGTTTTTTGCTGATCTTGCATATTTTTATTCAAAATACAAATTTAAAATAAGCAGACCGAATTATAAGAAGAACTATCAGCAGAAACGAAAGAGGTAATTGCTAATGTAATTAAATTTATAAAAAACGAATATTGAACAAAGTGTACTATAAGAAGTAGACAAAGGTATTTCATCTTCGAAAACATCTAACGGAAGGCATCGCTCTAGAGATTTTATTTCAGAAGGACAGGAACAAAAAATGAGGGTAATCATAAGTAATTGTATACCTTTCCAGAATTTGTATTTGATGAGAAAAGAACAAAAAAAAAATAATTTTTTAAACTTCAGGAAAAATTTCTATAGCAGCATATACTCCTAATTTTTTTTTAATTTGAATAACTCATTCAAACTTTTCAACTTATCTATAATTGTTATCTATAATATGAAGTATTCAGTTCATAATTACACATATTTATTAGACCAAAGATGATCAAAAGGCCAAGTTTAATCTCAAAGTAATGCGATAAAAATTTATTAAAAATAATTGACGCTCTTATTATTTTGTATTATTAACTAGTTTTAGATATTAAAAAACTATAAATTTAAGTAGGAATATTGAAAAATAAGAAATATCTTAACACAATAATATTAATTTGTAATTTTCGTTTAGAGATTAAATGAGTGTAAAATTTTTAAGCAAAATGTGAAACATACATACAAACATATAGTCACGCCTTTTTACCATAGGGGTAGGCAGAGACCACTTCCTTCTACTTGCTACAGTTCTTACACACATCTTTTGCTTCCTCTACTTTCATCAGTACTCTCATACATGTTCGTCGGTTGTTGGTACTCTTGACCTGGCCTTTTTTCAAAACAATGTTGATCTGATCGAGATATGTTCGCCGAGGTCGACCTCTACCGACTTGTCCATTCACACTGGCCTTATAAATTTGTTTCATCAATCTACCTTCATTTATCCTTTCAACATGTCCAAACCATCAAAGCATTCCTTTATCTATCTTTGTAAACAAATCTTCTTTTACACCACAGCGTTCTCTTATCTCACCATTTTTTACTTTATCCAACCGACTTACTCTCCGGCTATACATCTCAGACTACTCTCCGCAGCATTAATCCTATTTTCATGCTTCTTCTGCCAAACCCAACATTCACTACCATACATAAGTGTGGGAACCAACACACCTCCATGCACAGCCAGACGTGCATTTTTTGACACTATCTGGATGTTCGTAAAGCTATTCAGTGCACCATTCATTTGTTTTCTGCCAACATCTCTTGTTCAATGTCACTGTCATACTTTCTATCTCTTATAAACTTTGAACCCAAGTACACAAATTCATTTACTTGTTCCACTCTTTCTCCCTTAATTAGAACCTCACAGTTTGTCATGCTTTTTTCTCTTTCAAAAACCATTACTTTCGTTTTGCTTACATTTATTTTTAGGGCATCATGCATAACATTAACCATCGCCTGCAACTCCTCTTCAGATGACGCTATTATGACTTGATCATTGGCGTAAAGAAGGCATTTGACGATCAAATCATTTATTTTCAATCCATTCTCACTCTCTTTTAAATCTTTTAAACAATCGTCTATGTATAAGTTAAACAGCCATGGCAAAGCCACAAATCCTTGTCTCACACCTTTTTCGATGTTAAACCAGTCCGTGCAAGCTCCGTTTATTCTGACACAAGAAGTGAAGTCCTCGTAAAGTGATTTCAGTGCTCGTATTAAACTACCGATTATCCCCATACATAGGCAATGTCGACCACAATTCACTCCTCATCACTCTGTCATAGTCCATTTCCAAGTCTATAAAAGCGCAATAGAAATATGTGAAACATACTAATAGGTATAATTACAGATTTAATTTTGTACCTTTTTTGCCAAGATTTAATTTACTACAGTTTGTGTTCACCACTATAAAGTAAAATAACATTAAAGATAAATAAAAGAAAAAATGTGGTCATTAACATTTTGTCCAAAATATGGACCTGTAAATTTATTTTGCATTCAGATTGTGTCCCACAAATTAAGAAAATATTAAATTATTGAAAATCTGAAAAAATGTATTAATTTTTCTTACTAATTTTTAACCTTTTATTAAAACATTTAGTTTAAAGTAATATTCTCTAGCATCATTATATGCAAAAATGCCAAGATATTAGAATACATTTTCAGTTTTGTTAATTATTCAAAAAATAATGAAAAAAGCAAAAAAAATGGCATTTTTTACCTAATATAAATTCATATTTTTAGACCATATTTAAATAGGTATACCTTTTATTTATATTTGATTCTATATCATAATAAATATAAGAAAGTCAGTTTGCAAGTAAAAAATAATTGAAGAACTTGGTAAATCACTATATTTTGTCTATAAAGAATTAAGAGATCCAATCATTAGGGGTTATGTACAATCACATCTGTGTTCTCTAAATTTTCCTACTGTATCTATGCACATTTACCACCCTGTATCACAAAAATACATTTTCTTACCTGGACTGGTAGGTACAGAGTCAAAGTGTGAATTAATTAGAAGACTGGTTCCTGTATTATTAACACCATGCAATTTAACAATGACATTCTGTACTTTGGTATAAACATTAATACTATCAGTTTTTAATAAATTAATATAATAAGATCCACTGACTAACTGTATGTCTAACTCCAATTTTTGATTAGCATTGGCATTAATTCTGATCTGTTCAATTTCATGTTTTAAAAAATTTACTGCCAATACTTCATTTTCATATGATCCAACTACTCTTGGTCCCAAATTAGTAAGGAGCTCCAAATCATGTCTGGCTCTTTCTGCAATAAATGCATTTGGAAAAGTTACCTAAAAAGAAATGTCTTCATATTAATTTATTTTGTATTTTAAACTGTCTAAATTTCAGGAAACTTAACCCACATCACCTACTACATGAAGAAACCTAAAAACAAATTAAAATTTTGGAGGGTCAAAAAAAAAAGAAAAAAAGGATTTATGTAAAAGGGATGTATAAATTTAGTTGGATAATGATTCCAAATAACACATGGTTGTGATTTTTAACTAATACAGGAAATTTTATTAATTTTCCCTAAGTTTATGTTATATTAAAAAAAATTATATCAAAATATAAAAATAATTGTTTGTAAACCTTATCCAGGTACACATGGTATTTTAAGGATAAATTCAAAAGATGTATGCAAATACCAAAAATAAGAACTAATTAATACAATTTTAACAGAAATATAAATTTTAATTAATTTCATGATGTTCTGTAAATATTCTTGCTCTTGTAAAATATAGATAATTGTATTTATTTTCACAGCAGGATTATTTCAGTTAGTTTTTTTCTAAGGACTATTGTAAAATAAATATTTTAAATTAGATATTTTTAAAAATAGTTATCCTCAAAATTTAAAATTATAAAGGTGTTTTACAGAAAAACTGATTAGGACCTATTTGTTTTTATTTCAATTTTGCATAAAGTCTTGTAATATTTATCTAATTATGCATTTAAACACCTTTATACTAAAAACATTCACATTTGCCTAATATAAAAAATGATTTTATATTTTTATACAAATTCCAAACAAATTTAGCTAAGTATTCAGTCTATGATAAAGAAAATTTAGTGAGAATGTTTGCTACCAAAAACGCCCTGATAAATGTTAAAAGATAAACAATTTTACCTTTCCCTGCTTATACTTACTTCTTCTGTAACATTAATAGGTTGTGGTAAGCAGTTATCAATGTAGTAAACAATTCCTACCAAAGCAAAAATGTATAGTAATACTATAATACCCAAAAAGAATGGTACACTATGGATACTATTTCTTGTTCTATTACCAATTATAGAATATTCATCGATATCACTGCAATCTTTAGGAAAATCTCCTCTTTTTCTCATTTTAAATTAGAAATTTTATTTTAAAGAACCTCGTTAACTTATTAAATTAGTTAAGTACTTATTTTTTCACTTCTTACTATATAATAAAATTAAGCGGTTAACATTTTCTTTCTCATAATTTAGTAAATTTTTAATGTTTAAAAATACTTAAGCTACCGGTTTGAACAACCTTTGACAGATTAAATTGTTTATTTGCTGTTGCTGTATTGTAGCTGTCACAATCTAAAATTTTAACAAATTCCCACTGACATAAGGATAAATGTTAGTGTCAGTTCATGGATATATACATTTCAAAACTATTCATAGATTATAATCACGAGGGGTGCGGCACCTAATGTCTAATTTTCGAACCATACATTAGGTGTTCAATAAATAAATTATAACAATCGTAGGCATAGATAAGTAGTCAGTGGGTTACTTATCTCTGGCGTAGGGTTTATAATAGCTAACTTATAAATCGGCACTCGCCATCTGTTTCTTTGGGAATAAAGTGGGGACCTTTGACATTTCTCTTCATCACTAATTTTCTCTAAATTACTCATGAAAGGAAATGACAAATTTCCCCAATTTATTTCGTTTTCCCTTTAAGTAGTAATTACATAATGCGCTCACAAAACTGTTCTACATTCAGATATTCCGGATTTCAGTCAAAAGAGTGAATGGAAATAACGTTTCAGAAACTGATTCACAATCGATCCCAAGTTTGGTTGAAATTGAAAAACGGATCGTTCCATAAACCGTCCATGCCTTTCCAATAAGGAAGCACCGTGTCACACTGTGTCACATTACAGAACACGGTGTGCTTGTCATAAACATATAAAGGATAGACCGCGGGTCCTAGTCCGAGAGTTGGCTCCCGATGAGAGAGAGATAATTGCCCCGAGTGTCTCGAACCCATATATTTAATACTCCTATATTGCTAGTAGGGGTCTGGAAAAGGATGACAATCCAACGGTGCAGACATACATACATCTGTCTCCGTCATTTAGACCTGAAATGCTATGCGCATGCCCGAGAATGGAGCTTTGCAGTATGGATAAGTGAGATAGAAGAACATGGGGGCAGAGGTGTTGCAGAATATTTCTTCAATCTCAAGTGAGAGAATTTCAGCATTCTGTAATCAAATTTCATTTCAGAATTAGAGCAAATTCTGTGATGATCGTGGAGAAAAGACGTTGTGCGCATGTACAAGTGGTGAAGTGGTAGGTGATTGGTTCACTATGTGGGGTCGTTTCAACTCAATATCAGATGTACCTATTGTCATTCTAGTATTTATTATATTTCTGTGGCTTTTACTAACGGGTATGCACAGGTTTTGGTTCACTTTAAACTTCACTGTTTACTCTTTACTGTCGACTATTACTGAACGTTTTTTTGTAAATAAAACAAAAAAACAAACGTTTTATTTGATACAAATGGACAACGAAGAGAGATTCAGGAGTTGATTTGGAAAATGTTTGTTGCTTCTTTTTAAAATTTGACTTTTTATTAACGCCATCTATTGGTACATGTTACGTGATTCTCGGGAATAATCAAAACAATCGCTAATGTTGCTATCTTTATATACTTTTTGGCATCTTTGGTCGCTATAATCAATTTTTAAACACAGGCGTTGTAGAAAAATAGGATTTAATTCAATGATTGTAGGTAATCCTCATTGATTATGATTTTAAATATTTTTCATTTCATATTTCAAACTTGGATGATCAATATGAATTCTCGGGCATGCCTATAAGACGCGGTTTCATTTTAGAAAAAAAAATCCCTTTAATGAAAGGACAACTATTGAGATACAAGTGATGTGATTTAGATTAATAATAGCTGTCTACTATAGGCATAGATACTAAGTAAATTTTTAATTGTGGAAAATATTTATTACTTATTAATTTTAATGGTAAGAGTATTGAAAATAAATTAGAATCATTAGTTTGTTTGTTTTCATAAGTTGGTTAACTAGTAGTACATTTTTAAAATTAGTAGATTTAAAATCGTTTTGGACAAAGGAATAAATACTAAATAAAATAATTTTTTTAATTGAATTCAAATTTATTTAATGAAGGTAGTATTTGTCTTTTTATAGAAAATACTGAGCAAGTTAAATTTTTTTGTTAATACAAAAGCAGAATCTTAACATTACCATCAAGTTTTACAAATGTCACTTTTATTCATTCATGAGTAAATTTAGCATGAAATTAAATGCATGTTCATCATCCTTAAAATAAATATATTACCGGAACAATATATAGAATATTTCCAGAGTTCTTTTAGTTTTAACTTTTATAAATGAATGTTTATAAAAAATTTACTGAAATGGTTCCCATTTTTTCCCTTGCAAAGAAAAAACAATTGTCATGAGTTTATGCAAGCTACATGTCAAGAACTTACGAGAATGTTTGTACTGCTAACAGTGCTAACTACAATATTTGTGCTCATCATCTAAAGTACTATAGTAAATGTCTAGTCTAGCACATGTTACTAGTTATTGTTTAAATTATTTGTTTAAAACATTTTGTTTTATAATTTTAGGTATAAAAAATAATTTTAAATTACCATACATTTTAAAATGAATAAGTTGCTGGAAGACCTAAAGAGAAAACCAGTTGTCCCTACTGGTCAAGTAAATGGTGTCATGAGTTTTGACATGGATGAAGAATTCAGTTCTACTGATGAAGAAGATGAAGACTATGAAGCTTATGAACAAAATTATGTTTCTGAAGAAATGCAAAAATATGCCTCAAGTGCCAAAAAACAGGTTTGTAATGATTTATCGATAAAAATTTGATTAATTAAAACAAGTATTGTTATCCAGACTTTTTATTGAATTAAATATTTAGATAAAGTAATAAACTTAGCCAATTTTCCATAAAACCAAATATGCACTGGTTCATTATCAGTATATGCTTTTAGTTTGTTAGAGTTTCAACTTACCTACACAATATCTTTTTTTACTCCGGCTATACTTCTCAGACTACTCATCTCCGCAGCATTGATCTTACTTTTAAGCTTCTGCCAAACCCAACATTCACTACCATACATAAGTGTAGGGACCAGCACTCCTCAACTTACCTGTATCAAATAGGCATTGACTAATCTAATGAAGTATAATTATTTTGTAGATTGCCAAAATTAGCCAAAATTTATTTAATTTTAAGATATCTAAAAAAATACTATTTTAATAAAAACTCTTTACAATTTAATATTCTTATGTTTTCAGAATCCAAACAGCATGTCAGAAGTTGAAGGTGTAGATGGCATAGACTACAAGAACAGCCCATTTAATGTGTATTCTCAATATAATTTTAATAAAACTTTTGTGAAAAAAGAATTGCCCATTGATTATTTTCGAGAAAAGGTAAAATCAACATTTTAATCTGTATTAAATAATTCTTTAATCATCACAATGAGAAATCTAAAATTGAACAATAAATGTTGGATTTTATTTATAGGGCTAATTTATAAACTTCCTTTATTGGAATTTTGTAATCACTCCTATTCTTTGCAAACACTTATTTAATTAGGTATATTTAAAATACTATAACATCAGATTGTTAAAAATCAATTGACGCTTTTTTATGATCTTTATATTAGTTCAGTTTTAATGACAGTAATTGAAAAGGGGAATTTCTTTATTTAATTTTCTTGTAAATCAAAATATTTTTTTAAATTATTCCAAGTTATTCATTTTTTCCTCTATTTACCAAAAATACACCACTTCTTTCTACTTGCTACAGTTCTTATACAAGTCTTTCATTTTTTTTACTTTCATCAGAGCTCTCATACATGCTCGCCGGTTGCTGGTACTCTCGACCTGGCCTTTCTTCATAACAATTTTGATCTAATTGAGATATGTTCACCTAGGTCGACCTTTACCGACTTGTTTATTCACACTCGCCTTATAAATCTGTTTCGTCAATCCTCTTTCATCCATCCTCTCTACGTATCTGAACCATCTAAGCATTTCTTTATCCATCTTTGTTGCTTCATGTTCTTTCACACTGCAGCATTCCCTTATCACACTATTCCTAACTTTATCCATCAAAGTCACTCCGGTTATACATAAGTGTAGGGACCAGCAATCCTTTATGCACAGCTGATTGTGCGTTTTTTGACACCTTTTGGCTGCTTATAAAGTTACAGTTTACAGTTTGCTCGTGGTTTAAACATAGACCAGTGCTTAGAAAAAATGACCTCACAAAGTGAGGATTGTCCACATCACATGACTTTATTCAGGTAGTAAAAAAGGTAGTTAAAAAAGGTATGGGGGCTCCCAAATCTCACTGAACACAAGTTTTTCTGACATATTTACGCTACTGGTTCCCCCATGTGAAAATGAAGCTGAAAGGGAGACAGTTTTTCAGGGATAAGGACGTTTTAAGTGCTTAAGGCAATGAGTGCGCCTTACTCCCTAGCGATATGTGGCAGAGGTGGTTTAAAGATTGGTCTCGGAGGATGGAGAGGTGTATTGCCTATGGTGGAAATTATTATGAAAAAATTAAATAGAGCTGTATTGTAAAACTTTCGTAGTACCCTTTGTAAAATTATGAAAAAACAAGAATGATAACCCAATCTAATGCATATTTTTTTTTATTTTAGATCCTTCATCTCATTGAAATCAATAATGTTTTAGTCATACAGGGACCAACTGGATGTGGTAAAACCACACAGGTACCTCAATTTATATTGGATGAATATAGAGAAAGAAATGAGTATTGCAATATTGTTGTTACTCAGCCTAGAAAAATAGCGACCATTAATGTTACAAAAAGAGTGTGTGAAGAAAGAGGTTGGACTTTGGGCACGCTTTGTGGCTATCAGGTTAGTATGATTCAGCTTAAACATTGAAATTTTAATTTAAGTAAAAGTTATACTATGAAATTACAAAATTTAAGCAGTTTAATATTATTTTTTAAACACTACTGAAAATGACTTTTGTCACATAATTGTTTTAACATTTTAAAAAAATAATAATTTTGGATAACTTGACTGTAAATTATGTGACAAAACATGGATATATTCAAGTATAATTGGAATAATTTAGGCAGTTATCAGGAAATTAAAAAAACTTTATTTTCTTCTTTTATGTACTACAGTAGGGGACACTTCTGTATTTGCCCACCATTATAATAGATGGTTCCCATGGCAATCGATCGTGTGTGGCATGGGGAGTTTTTACATGTATATGGTTTGTTCCGGAAAGGTACAGGTAAAAAGTTATAGGCACTCGAATTCCCCATTTTTCCTCATATTTTTTCCTAACCTAACGTTTAAAGAAGTATTTTATTGATGGGCATTTTTGTAAACTAGTGTCTGAATGGTAATTTCGTCTCATTGTCGAATGTAGAAACTGTTTGGACTGACATGCACATTGAATATATTATCAGTGTTTTTTTATTGGTCAATGAGTTGTTGGGTTGTTAATTGATTAAATAATTTGGTCACATATAGATTTTCTAGTATTACTCAAGGAGTGTAAAGTACAGGCAAACGATCTTGAATGCCATAAAAAAGCTGAATTAACCAAATGTACCAGGTTGACATTAAGTGCCATTGCTCGTCTATCATAAGGGCAGTCCAGTGCGCTTCTTTAGAGGGCTTATTTATGTAGTCTTATCTTAGCCTGAATAATTGTAATCAATTCACCCCATTTGCCTTCAAACTTTTGAGTATGTGCGCCAGTTACTAGATCTACATAGTTTTCACTGTGGTTCGCTCAAAAGTGGGGAATCCATGAGTCGTGTGACTATTGTACGCTGGCCAGCAGTTCAGTGTGCTTCTCAATACGATTAAATATAGAAAAGCGGCGTATTTTGGGCATATAATGCGCACCGCGAAGTACCGGTTGTTGCACCTCATTTTACAAGGCAAAATTAACAGCAAGAGAGGACCCGAATGCAGACGCATTTCCTGGCTGGCAAAGCTTAGAAAGTGGACAGGGTTAACATTTACAGAACTGTTCAGAGCGGCAGTGATCAAAGTACGCTGGGCCAACGTGATCGCCAACATCAATAGACGATAGGCACTAGAAGAAGATGCAGTAAAAGGTTAAGTTAAGTGAAAACACTACAAATTCGCGTTTTGACTCACCCTGTTCATATGTTCGTTTCATATTTTTGTTCAAAATCATACATTTTTAAATTTTAAATAATTTAATATCATGGTTAGACCCTTAATAAATTAATATAGATTATTACATAATACATATCAATATCAACGTTTCAATGCGTTTTCGCGCCAACCAGCCGACCCAAGCAAGCGCCAGGTACCACGCTTAGTGCCACACGTATGTACTTTAATTCATGTACCTCCTCAGTTGGGAGAAATTCATATTGGTTCAGGAAGAGTAGGGGAGAGCTCTGAGCTTAGGTCTTCAGGAAAAATTGGAATAAATTTTGTTTCCAGCCGGATTTGAACACTGATTCCACTGTTGAAGAGCAGGTGCCTTAACCACTGCCTTAGAGAGGAAAATACATTTGTTTAGGTTGTATTTAATTAAATAAAATTCCCATAGAATTAACAAGAGCTATAAAAGTCCTTTAACTTTGAAAGGGGGCGTTTCTGGGACAAACCATGTACATGTATGAACTCTTCAGATAGTCTAATCATGATGCTATCGAGGGGGGGGTCTTATAATTTTTGGTGGACAAATACTGAAGTGTAGCCCTACAGTATTATTCAATTAAATATGTGGTCACAATATAAAAGTACATAATTTAAATTGGATTAGATGCAATACTGATTAAATCACAGAAATTTTATGCATTAGAATAAATTATAGAAAACATTCTAATTGTTAACTTCTTAAAAGAACTGTTTATGGTTTTGAAAACTTTGCATAACATCTTGCTGTATGCCTGTCTGTTCAATCTATCTAATTTCTCCTATTATTCTTTTAGTGTGGTAATGTTTATTTGCCTTTCGTTAAATGTGGCATTAATATTGCTTAACTTAAATTTCATAAAGAGAGCAAGTAACGTTTTGTTAAAATCTTTCATTATTAATATAAATTTGTATAAATAAAAACAATACCAAATGATTAATTTTGTACTTACATGAACCAAGGAACCATTGAACAAGTGCTGGTACAGTAATTATAATCTAAGCTTGGTACCTAGTTTTAATTGTAATTTAACAAGCTTTTCTAACATATTTACGCCTTTCCAACACTTTGTTGTTCCATAAAATAGTTATTGATTATAAGAATAATTTATTATCAATCTTTTATAAAAAAAAACCAAAATTTTTAAAATCTTTTACTGCTTTAGGTGGGACTAGAGAAAAAGGTATCCCCAGATATGATTTTAACTTACATGACCACGGGAGTTTTGCTTCAAAAAATCATTCATTCCAAATCTTTACATCAATACACTCATATAATAATTGATGAAGTTCATGAAAGAAATCAGGAATTGGATTTTTTATTGCTGATCATTAGAAGATTTTTATTTACGAATTCTCCAAGAGCCAAAGTAAGTTAATTTTAAAATAAAGGATATATAATAAAATATTAAATTATAATATGAGTAATAAAAATATGATAAGTATGGGGTTAAAATTTTAACTAAACATTCAAAAGCTACAAATATTCATATTTTGTGTTTGTGCTGTTTTAGCACCAAAGGTGAGAAGATAACTAGTATCAATTTTATTTTTCTTTATTTAATTTAAAGTGTGTTATGTTTTAATTTTTAATTAATTTAATTATACTTACCAACTACACCATTTCAATTCGAAACCTAAACTAATGGATAATTCAAATAAGTATTTACAAATTGTTATCAAAGAGAATTTTAAACTTTGTGTTAACCCAAAAATTCAGGTTAATTTATGATGTTAAAATTAAACAATTAAAAAAAAATTATCCTTTTAGATTATTCTTATGTCTGCTACAATTGAAGCTGAAGAATTTGCACAATATTTTCGATCACACAACATGGAGACACCTCTTCCAGCTCCTATTATTTACGTCAACAAGCAGAATATGTATACAAAAACAACTTTTTATTTAGATAAACTACAATCTGCTTTTGAAGCTACAAAAGCTAAGGTAAGTAGCTAAAGTGATGAGCTTCCTTTGACATGCAAAAATCTTATTTTAATATTTAAATTTTATATCTTTTTTAATTTTATCACAAGACAAAAAAATATCTAATGGGTCAACTACATTATGAATTTGAAAACTGCATTGGACTTTCAAATTGCGATTTTTCTTTATTCCTTCGTCTATTCTCATATATTTCACAAATTTTTATCTGTTTTACATATTACTAAACTCATTTAATGTTTCTGATCCATTTTTGTTGCAAACTGTTATCAGGCGCATTTAGTTTACCCAATTTCATATAGTAGTTTATATACTAAAGTACTGTTGTAAGGGCCAATCTTTTCATTTAATATTCTTGTCTCTGTACAGGACCGTATCTGGGCAAAAAATTTGTGGGGGTCTTAAAAAATGAAAAATAAAACAGGCTTAACGTTAACACATTTAATATCTAATTTTGGAAATAATAGCTCAATATTTCACCTTCTATTTCAATATTCCTTGTTTGCACGCTGATCAAGAGATGTGTGGCATTAATTTTTTTTTTTATTAATATACAGGATCACCCCCATTACAACAAATTTTATAAACATTTAAGTAAAAATCAATCAATCAACTTATATACTAAATTAAGATAAAATTAAACAAATAAAATCACTAGCAATAAAATAAAAATATCACAACTTAAACTCTCTCTAACCGATTCCTGAACGTAGCTAACGAACCACCAAATATGTCTATGCTTTTGTTATTAATTATTTTTAAAGTGTGTTGGATAGGCGATTCTTAAACATAGCTAACGAACCACCATGTATGTCTATGCTTTTGTTATTAACTATTTTTAAAGTACATTCAATAGGCGAATGCATGCCATAATTTGTATGGTGAAAAGAAATATATAATAAATTTGATTATCTTAAATTTCTGACGGGAACATTCAAACTAATACCTTGGAGAAGTTCGGAGCAAGAAATTAAACCATTTATTAGCTTAAAAACAAACACTAACTCACAGTTTTCCCGTCTTGTACTCAATAAGTTCATCTTCAGTGTATTTAAAATAATTGTGTAATCAATCATGATTGCTAATGCGAAGGTTCAACTTATATGCACAGTATCTTAGGAATTTATTCTGAACTCTTTCCAAAGTAGTAGAATGAATTTGATATTGAGGAGACCACACAATAGATGCATAATCTACTTGTGACACTACTAAAGATTAAAAAGTGTTGTTAAAGTCCAAACAGATAATCTCAAACATTCTGAAGAATGAAGCCTAGAACCAACATACTTTCTGGCACCTCTATAAAAACTAATATAACAACATTTTTCAACATTTAAATGCAAACTATTATTTTCACCAAGCACTTAGACGGTCTAATTCTTCTTGAATTAGTATTTCATTATCCTTTGAATCTATAGATTTATATAACTTTAAATCATCTGCAAACATTAGGAAATCACAGTTTTCAAAACATTCTGAAATATTGTTAACAAATATGTTAAATAACAAAGGTGAACAATGAGCTCCTTGAGGTACTCCTAATGTTACATGAATATTTGATTTAAATCACCCAATTCTCACCTGTTGTGAGCGATCTATTAAAAAACTTTTAAACTATTGCAAAGATCGATAACTGAAACCAAAATTACTCAATTTTATCAACAGGATACTGTGGTCTGTCTACTATATCAAATGCTTTGGAGAAGTCAGTATAGATAGCATCTATTTGACCTTTATTCTCCACCACATTCAATATTTTCTGTTCAAAGAGTACCAAATTTGTGTTGATTTGTACTGTGAAAATCCATGTTTATTATTTATCAAACGTTCTTTACATAGAGGTTCTTATATAGAGGACTGATTACATACACTACGATAACTTTTATACCCTGTTTATTATCGGATTTAAAAATTGGACAGATGTAAGTATGTTTCCATAAAGCTAGAAAAACTGTCGATTCCAGTGATGACTTAAAAAGAAGATGAATCGGATTTGTTAGAGAGTAAATACAGTTCTTAAGAAAATAATCAGGGATTCCATCTGGACCACTGCTTAATTTATTTGGTAATGATAAGATTTTATTGAAAATATCCTCTACTGAAATTGAAAAATTTGGTATAAAAAAGTTGCTACTGTCTACAAGTTCCAAGTTATCGGCAGTGGATTCTGGTGAGTAAACCGTTGAAAAAAACTGAGAGAAATAATTTGCAATCTCTTGTCCATTTGTTGCAGCAGCATTTCCATAATACATAGTATCAGGTAATTCATTTGACTGTTTACAAAGTTCCAAAAATACTTTGGATTCTTGCGTAAATTATTATCTACTAGACTGAAGTAATTTTAATGTTCCCATGAAATTTTAAAGGGGCAAGTTCTGTTGCTGGTCTTGACCAAGTGAATTACGCAAATAATCTTTTAAACAACTCCATTTTAAAAATGATCTTTCTAAAGAAGCTGTTAATAAAAGGGTATTGTTGATTTGGTATTTTTTTTATTAGAAAAGTGGAAAATGTGTTTCTTTTCTTTTCTTGGGATTAGGTAGTCGAACTTTTATTTATGGAAGTGAGGTTTGAATCCCAGAAACTCACCTCATAAGGCCCTGTCTGTTCACTTATACTTTATAATAATTTTTTGCCAACATTTACTTTTCTAGACATTTATACATGGAAAATATGTTAAATTCCATCTTAAGTACACAAATATTTGATCAATGAATTGTTTTCCTACTAATGTTAGCATTAAATGCAGATGGAATTTAAAATTGTTGGTTTGAAAATTAAATTGTAAATAACTGCTAAGAAAACATACAATTCATCATATTATTGTTATTGATGATATACTAGTTAAAAATACTTTAACTAATTTAAATTTATTAGGATTACAATTTTTTATTACAGATGCCAATTTTTGACATCGAGAAACCAGAAATTTCTGAAAATCTTTGGAAAGTTTTCACTTTTTTAGTGGCTATAATAGATAAACTAGACACAGTTGATCCCATTACAAATAAACCTATAATCGGTAGTGTTTTAGTATTTTTACCTGGTATTAACGAAATAGAAGAAGCAAATAGATTATTAGTTAATTATTATGAAGACGTTTGCAAAGACAAGACTCGGATTCCACCAATAAAATGGGATATAGTACCATTACATTCGTCTCTACCAAATGATGAATTGGCTAAAGCTTTTTTACTATCAAAACCAGGATATAGGAAAGTAATTTTGTCTACAAATATTGCTGAGAGTTCCATTACTGTTCCCAATTCTTATTATGGTAAGTTCAACTATTTAACAAATTCTGTTGCATGTGAAATAGTCGAGAATATGTCGAAATAAAACCTGTTAAATTAATAAAATTGTTGTTACATTATTTTTTATCATATGTAGTGATCGATTTCTGCATGACAAAAGTTATGACTGTTGATCCCATAACGAAGTACATGAGCCTCAAACTTGAATGGGCTTCACATGTTAATTGTGATCAAAGAGCTGGAAGAGTTGGTAGAGTTGGGAACGGAAGAGTCTATCGTTTGGTTCCCTCTAATTTTTATAATGTAAGTAATGAATACTTTTGCACTAAATTATCAATTGTCATAAACATAGTTTACAAATACATATGCAGTACTTTTCCCACATGTTAATAAAGTATTTTTATTTTTTAGGGAAAAATGTCATTAAGGAGTTTACCAGAAATTTTAAGAGCACCATTAGAAACTGTAATTCTTCAGGCGAAAATGTTAAACCTCAATGATAGTCCTCAACAAATATTGGCTTTGGCACTTAATCCACCAAATTTAAAAAATATTAAAATGACAATTCTTAGCCTCAAAGAGGTAAACTTAATTTTGCTTGATATTTAAATTCCAACACACAATCTTATCCGTAAATCCAAATCTAAAACTTTAATTTGTAACTACTGTCTAACTTTGGCTTTGAACAAATCCTAAACGATCAATGTTGTCTGGTTACATAGTTTTTTAATAATTAAATACTTCTTACACTTCATAACATTGAAATTATAATAAGTTTTTTTAAACATCTTTTAAGCTAATTTGGAGAATAATTTTGACACTTATTTAAACACAAAACCAACACACAATATCTTATCAGTAAACCCAAATCTATGACTTTAATTTGTAACTACTCTTGATCTTTTCCTTTGAACAAGTATAATAGGTGTTCAATGTTGTCTGGTTGCATTATTTTCAGATTGGTGGCTTGTTAACGACTTGCAGAGGAAACTATACAGCTTCTGACGGAGATTTAACATTTTTAGGAGTTGTTATGGCAATGTTACCAATTGATATCCATTTATCCAAACTCATTGTTCTAGGACATCTGTTTAGCTGTTTAGAAGAAGCTATTATAATGGGTATGGTTTTAGTTTACTTAATATAATTAATTGGTTGTTTACATTAGGTTCGTTCTAACCCGCAACTTTTTTATCGCCCTGAAACTGTATTCGGGATCGTTTAGATCGAATTTAAACGTTGGAACGGTTTTTTGACCATTTTATTCATTCTACAAATAACCGAACTCTTCATTGGTATATAAAAAATAAGCGACAGCTGATAAACTTTACATGCGCATATCAGTCCAAACAGTTTCTACATTCGACAAAGAACCGACATTGCAGATTAGAAAGTGGTTCACGAAATTGATTTTTTTTTATTTTGAGACAATTCGGCAATAGCAGTTCTTAAAAACGATAAATTACGCAAAAGCGGGAAATGTCTCGAAATAAAAAAAATCAAATTGGCCTTAATTTTTTCATTTTTTGTATTCTACCCTGACCCATAATTCTAAACAACTTTTATTAATTTTTCTTTGGTTCTATAAAAATAAATATAGTTTATTATATATCTAGTTCTTATATATTTAGAAAAAATTTCTCTAAAGCAACTTGTGTATGAGAAATTTTATTCATAATTGGGGTGAATTAGTTTTATATGCAGCAGCGCTGCAACCCAAGAGCTTAATTGTTCTACTCCAAAATTTCTTGACAATTACACCTACTATTGCGTCCATTCTGTGACACAGTATATATACCATGACTAGTATTTTTCGAGTAGATGGAATAAACCTATCACACTATTTTTTTCTTTCTTTAATTAGCTGTTTAAGATTCATATTAGCAAAATAATATTATTGACGTTACTTTTTTGTACTCAGACATATATTGTTGTGTATTCACATTTACACCTTCATTTTCCCGCGCTGTCATTCTGTCGAAAAACATATATTTTTGATGCCAAGTGTGATTGCATTTGCTGTAATCTATGTGTTTACTAAGAGAAGTATGTATACAATTTAGCGAAAATTTCGATATTTTAACGTTATTAATTTCAATATTTTATATTCGAAGGAATTCAGATATGTTTCTACCATTGTCCTCAGTTTTTGTTTATCTGGCTACTACTCCAAGTAGTCGATGCATCGTGAAGGGCGAAGCTGTTCTTGCAGCAAACTACATTATTGTTTGTGGTGTCAAAGAAAAAAAGGATAATAAGTGGATAATCAGATCTTATTTTTTGCAGACTAGTGCTATTAAAATTGATCCTTATGAAATCAATGGATGACATGATTTCAATGATATTTATTTACTTTTGACTTCAATAAAAATAACCAACGAGAGAACTTGCCTGTCTTCTTTTAATGAGTTTTTCATATCTTTTTTTTTTCCTTTTCTATCTTCAGACTTTTGGACTTTGTTATAATGCTGGACACAGGTAAGTTTTTACTTGGTATAGCAGTGTTTTTCGGGTAAAGTTTTTGATAGCCCCCCGAATGATTGATAGGTTATTCTATTAACCACATAAAATATAGAAAACAAAATACTTACAATCACTAGGAGTTATGAAATCTTTTTCAACAAAATGTTTAGAACAAACTCTCATGTTTTTGGTAACTCTCTTTCCTATTTTCAGTTTGATCTCCCACAGTTTCTTTTTATCAACCATAGTCACCATCCCCGATTCTCTAATATGCTCAACTCTTTGACCCTCATTTGGGAAATAATGAAAAGTCAAATTGGTTTTTTTTATTTACTGAGTTACATCCAGGTACACAACAATTTGCTTTGCTGGTCATTTTCACTATTAACAAATTATTAGTCACTATTAAACAACTATAATCTTCGCACAAATGCGAGCTTTAGGGTATATAAACACAAAGCAATCACACTTGCTCATCACGTGATGTTGATGCGAGTTTATTCCGTCAGATGGCGTATTACTTAGCATTAAAAAACAATTTTTAACTCAAAAAAACATTAAAGTTTTTATTTCTTAATTTTACAGCTGCTGGTTGTTCCATACAAAATATTTTTTCAACTCCATTTCAACAGAAATTTAATGCTTATCGAAAACTATTACTTTGGGCAGATGGTTCATTTAGCGATCTTATAGCCTTACTTAATTTGTATCAGGTAGGTAATAGTGAACATATTAAATAACAGATTGCGCTATTTTTCTTGTAAAATATTTTGTGAAACAAACAATGTACATCTTTTTTCCTTTATAGCACTGTATAAATTATACTAATTTTTTAAGTGATACATAAAATATCTATTAAATAAGGATTTAAAATCATTTATTGGCTAAACATTGGCTGATGGAGTTTTCTTCTATTTATTCTAGGTCTGGCAAGCTTATAAAAGAGATAATCAGTTTGATAATATTCATAATGAACATCGATGGTGTCTGATGAATTTGGTTAGTCTGAAAGGCTTAAGGGAATGGCATTTGTTGGTATCCGAAATTAAACAGCGGCTCGAATTTTTGAACATCAAACAAATACCAAGACAAGTTCAGTTAAGACATGATGAAAGGCCTCTTATTTTAAAGGTAATGTAGGTATGATTCGTAAAGTAGCATTTTATAATGGCTGCTACATCATAATCATTGTCTAATATACTAAAATGCGTGCGACAACCCAACAGCACTCTACTTCGTACCATAGAGATAAATTAATAATGAAAGAGACACGCCGCTTTAACTTTAAAAGAAGCGGACTTCGAGAGCCGATTTAAATATTTTTCTATCAGAAAATGTATTGAAATTAAAAATAAATAAAAAAAAATTATAAATTGATCCTTTTGAGATCATTAAAGGTTGTTTTTTTCGGTACCAAATATACAAAGTAATAATTTTACAAATTTTTTTATTTAACAATTTAAAAGCTATCTATCGGTTTATATTATTAAAGTGTGAAATAATTATTACTTAGTAAAAAAAGGGGTATGGAACGATTGCAGAGAATAGTAGCAGAAATATTTATTTATTTATTTTCATGCTGATGCTGGATTTGAGCGTCAATTATAGTCATGTGTTAGAATTTAGTTGTTTTAATTTAACGCTTCATTTTTACGTGGTGGCGTTTATGTCAAAATTCTATCATATGACCGCATTTGACGCTTAAATCCAACGTTAAGCATCAACATAAAAATGCACCCTTATTCTCTTAATTATTAACATTTTATATCGTTACTGCTCGGCGAAGACCTGAATGCGGTAAGAGTGCGCTATAGGAAACGGGATAAGGAATGTCAATGTAGAATAAACATTAGAATTTCAAAAATATCACAGAAATAGAAATTTTATCACAGAAAAACAAACAAAAAAGATTATTCTGAAATGTTAAATCTTGGTAAACATTCTAAAAAACTGAACCAAAAAATTTATTCTAAAACACCGCTCAAAATATTCGCGTGTACAGTTCACAGAAGCAAACAAAAGCCGCGCAATGTTATCGCAAACGACCAATCGCGATGCAAGGTTTGAAAGTTTAAAGGTTGGCGCATATAATCGAAATATTACAATCGAATGATTTTATGAATAATACATTAATGAGTGCTGACAGCTGTTATTTAAAACATTTGTTGTTAGATTGCCAATGTTTTAATTTATTTCAATTTATTTAACTTTCCTATTAGTACATCAATACAATTGACCTAGATCTAAATATATCGATACCAAAAATACAACAACAGCGACATGAATAAGCCCACCAGGACTTTTGTTTGCTTCTGCTAACTGTACTTCTTTGTTTATCGTCAAGCAGGGTTATCCAGCAACTGTCGTGTTTTGCAGACGTTCAATCCCTCCCCGTCGAATTAAGGCATGTGTGGCTCCTTTTAATAGTATAATTCATTTGTACCCGTGAACTCGTTGCGTCTGCTTTAGCCTCACTTGAATCATAATATACGTTTATAAACCAATGTTATAGCTGAGCTACAAACTTTTGCCTCTTTGTTTTATGATTGCATTAAATAATACATACATATAGTCACGCCTTTTTCCCGTAGGGGTAGGCAGAGACCACTTCCTTCCACTTGCTACGGTTCTTACACACATCTTTGGCTTCCTCTACTTTCATCAGTGCTCTTATACATGCTCGTTAGTACTCTTGTCCTGTCCTTTCTTCAAAACAATGTTGATCTGATCGAGATATGTTCTCCAAAGTCGACCTCTACTGACTTGTCCATTCACACTCTCCTTATAAATTTGTTTCGTCAATCTTCCTTCATCCATCCTTTCTACGTGTCCTAACCATTTAAGCATTCCTTTATCTATCTTTGTAACCACATCTTCTTTTACACCACATCATTCTCTTATCTTACTATTCTTTACTTTATCCAACCGAGTCACTCCGGCTATACTTCTCAGACTACTCATCTCCACAGCATTAATCCTATTTTCATGCTTTTTCTGCCAAACCTAACATTCACTACCATACATAAGTGTAGGAACCAACACACCTCTATGCACAGTCAGACGTGCCTTTTTTCACACTTTCTGGGTGTTCATAAAGCTGTGCAGTGCCCTATTCATTTGTTTTCCTGCCAACACCCTTCACTCAATGTCACTGTCATTCTTTCCATCTCTCGTAAACTTTGAAGCCAGGTATACAAACTCATTTACTTGTTCTACTCTTTCTCCCTTAATTTGTGGGTATTAATTCTCTTCTTCTTCTGGTGCCGTCTTCTACTGAAGGTTGGCGATCATTCTGGCTATCTGTATTTTGGAGACCGCTGCGCGAAATAAGGATCTGGTACTTTTTCCATACCACTCTCTCAAGTTCTTAAGCTACGATGCAATTCTCTAAACATCCTTTTACTACTGTTTATTTTGTAAATTTAATGCTCAGAAAAGTTTTTATTACCTCAATTACTAAAAATTTTTACTTTTTTCTAGATTATTACAGCTGGCGCCTTTTATCCAAATTTTTACGTTAAGGAACCCGAGTCAATTGAAATTGCCGAAAAAGAAGCAGTAAAAGCAGTTGGAGGTCGTAATCCTTTTCAAACTGTTTACCTCACAGGAATGGATTCAAGTCAACCCGGTCCACTTTATATTAGATCCATTAAGGCATTGTTTAAAAATAATAATGAAGCTGATAGTAATATGTCTGTTGGATTTGATGGTAGCAGTAAAATCTATCTCGAATTCAAAAGTTTTAACAAAAATAAAGAGCAGATTTCGGTTTCTGTAGAAGGAAGACAAATTATAGCCGATACAATTCCAGGTAGGATTCCAAAAGAAGTTTATGAAGCAATTAGGAAAAGGCAACTCCAGCAGTTATTTAAACTAAAATTATTACCGTAAGTATTATCTTAAAATAAAAACAGATTCTTAACTTTCGCTTGATGCAATTATGTTTGAAGTTGAATATTGACTAAATTTGATGTATGAGGAAAAGCAATTATGTGTGCTAAAAATTAATTTATATGCAAATAACCAAACTTATATGAAATCACCTAGAATTAATGATATTTTTTTGCAAAAAACATGATATACAAACAAAAGATGAATGTCTTCATTAACAAAAACAGTTACATTCACAAAAGTTGATAAAAATGTTTGCTGTATTCTTGATATATCTATTAATATATTTTTTTTTTATGAAAATAGTCGCAAAAAGGGTAGACCTATCGTGTGGGCCATGGGATAGCTTATTCCATTCCGTAGCAGCCCTGTAAAAGAAGGATTCTTGATGAAGATTGGTCCTGGTAGTGTCAATCTTGAGAGTAAATGGGTGAGACTGATCAGCGTGCCGAGTTCTTCGGCTGAATGTGGCCAATGGTGGTACAAGAGTTTTTATTTCTCTGGAGCATCTGCCATGGAAATATCTGTAGAGCAATGACTGGTCTGCAACTCTTCTTCTATGTTCTAGAGGGTGAAGGGTATCTGTGAGAGTTGAGCTGTTTATCAAGCGAATGGCTATTTTTTGAATGGAATCTAGAAGACGAAGAGAATGCCTTGGTGCTAAACCCCAAATGTGCGTGTCACTTTGTGTTTTTTGCGCGTTGAACTGAACAAGATTGTTGTTTCCCTACTCGACGATTGCTTTAAGATCTCTATTGATGGAATCAACCTGTTCCTGCCTGAGTCCATTTGTATCATTCACCGAAAGTGATCTATAGGGGACAGGATGGAACCCTGGGGGACCCCGGCATTGGTTTTAAACGCATTAGAAGAAATACCGTCAACTGCCACATGTAAGGAGCGATCTTGCATAAAGCTCAAGAGCCATTGGCGCAGTTTGGTTGGGAGACCATAGGCAGATAATTTACTTTACAATGCCTGGTGCCAAACGCGGTCAAAGGCTTTAGATATATCCAAGGCTATTGCACGGGATTCACCAAACTTTTCAATAGTGTTTGTCCAGAGCTGAGTGACATAAGCCAGCAAATCTCCAGTAGACTGAAGTTGTCGAAATCCATATTGTCTGTCATGGATTATCTCAAATTTCTCCAGATATTTGATGAGTTCTGTGTTAATCGCTTTTTTCATAACTTTGGATATGACTGAGAGCAATGCAATAGGGCGATAATTTGCAGAAATAGTCTTCTTTCCTTTTTTCGAAATTGGTTGGACTTTAGCGTTTTTCCACATGGACGGAAATACTCCTTTGCTGTATGATAACTTGAAGAGTCTACAGAGAACTGGGGTGAGCTCTTGAGCACAGGTCTTCAGAACAATTATCGGAATTCCATCTGGTCCTACTGCCTTATTAGAGTCAAGATTTCGTAGGATTTTCCTGATAGTGCGATGGCGGATAGTGACCTCAGGCATTGATGCGTTTATTCTAGATATCGTTGGGGGTTGTTTTCCATTGGTATCGAGTGTTGAGTTAGAGCTGAACATTTCGGCCAGCAGATCCGCTTTTTCTTTGGAAGATACGGCTGTCGTGCCGTCGGACCTCTCGAGTGGTGGTAAAGAAGAAGTTGTGAAATTCTTATTTATGGCTTTAGCCAAAGACCAGAAGGTATTTGATCCAGGAGGGGCATTGACAAGCTTGTTGCATATTCTCGTGTGGTAGGATTCTTTGGCAAGATCGATCGTTCTTTTGCAGGCGTTCCTCGCGTGGACAAAGGCTTCTCGGTTGGCAATTGTCGGGACTTCGCACCAGAGTCGATGAGCTTGATTTTTATCACGCACTGCACGGTTGCATTCTTGGTTGAACCAGGGTTTGGGGTTGAAGATCCATCTTGTTCCATGAGGAATGTATGAGTCCATACCTAGCCTTATGATTTCGATTACAGATTCTGCACATGTTGATGGTTCTTGAGAGCGAAAGCAGACATCTTTCCATGGAAATGATAGGTAAAAGTCCCTCAGTTCATTCCATTTGGCTGATCTATAATGCCAGACAATAGAGGTACCAGGCGTGATTTTGGGCGGGGTTGTTTGTTTGGACGTGGCTGAGATGAGTTTATGATCAGATTTACCGAGCGGAGCGGTTATGAAGACTTGGTACTGGTCGGGATGTGTCGTGAAGAAGAGATCAAGTGATTGGGGTTATCGGATATGCGGGTAGATTCTTCAACTAGCTGGGTTACGTTGTGGCTTATCGCAAAGTTCTCAGCTTCTAGACCGGCGTTGTCGGTGCGGTTGGATCTCAGCCAGTTCGCGTTGCGAACATTGAAATCACCCAAAAATATAATCTCTGTGTTGGGGTCGTTAGTTTGCAACAGTTCCAGCGTGTCGGCAAGATGTTGAAAGAGGTTGACGTAAGGGGGGTTCGTAGGAGAAAGATACAGGCAGCAGAGAAATTTTGTTGATTTTTGTAAGGTTAACTTGAACCACATGACCTCTAGGCCGTCCTTTGGTTCTAAGTTCTCCTGTCTACAACAGGAAATATCACTGCGAGTGTAAACACAGAGGCCGGTCTTAAATTTAAATCTTCTTTCGAGTTCGAACCCGGGACACAAAAGATGCGTATTGTTGGAGGAGGGTTTAATTTGTGTCTCCGTCAAAGCCAGTAAATGAGGCCTGTTAGTTTGCAGGTGGTGGTGTACTGAATTAATGTTAGAGTTCAGGACTCGCATGTTGCAGAAATCAATTCTAAAGTTGCTTTTTGGGGAATTATCAGCAACCGCAGTTGGAACATGTATTTTTGTTGGACTTTTCATGATTTGGTTTAATGGTTTGATTTAAAAGAAAAATATGAAGAAAGAAAAAAAAAATAAATAAATAAATAAAAAGGGGAACAGATATGTGGACTAGCTTCTACAGAAATTTCTGCATCCAGGACGGTCAGTTGACCTCGATGGACTGTGGCCTCGGCAATGCCCCCCGAATACACGAGCTCGGATCCCCTCCAGTCACGAACTGGCAGAACAGGAGTATCGGGATTATACACCAATTGATGTGGCAGCCTCCCAGAGCGTTACCAATGGGTTGGGGCCACTGTACTACTTGGCGGCCAGCCTGCGGAATACATACATAATATATTGTCTAATATTTATAATAATAATAAGGCAAAATTAAAAAACCTCAAATTAGCAATAAATACTAAAATTTTTAGAAAATATAATTACCGTTGATTAAATATATCTGGAGAATACAATGCATTTGTCGAGGAATCGTTTTTTTCGTCTAAAGATAATTTTTAATATAAAACTCTGGATCACTTGTAATAAGTTTCCTTACAGATTACCCCACACTAGTATTCCATAGCGTAGAAGTGACTCCACAAGTGATTTGTATATTATAAATAATTGAGCGAAGGGTGTTGGCAGGAAAACAAATGAATGGGGCACTACATAGCATTATGAACAGCCAGAAAATGTCAAAAAAGGTACATCTGGCTGTGCATAGAGGAGTGTTGGTTCCTACACTTATGTATGGTAGTGAATGTTGGGTTTGGCAGAAGAAGCATGAAAATAGGATTATTGCTGCGGAGATGAGTAGTCCGAGAAGTATGGCCGGAGTGACTCGGTTGAATAAAGTAAAGAATAGTGAGATAAGAGAACGCTGTGATGTAAAAGAAGATGTGGTTACAAAGATAGATAAAAGAATGCTTAGATGGTATGGACACGTAGAAAGGATAAATGAAGGAAGATTGACGAAAAAAATTTATAAGGCAAGTGTGAATGGACAAGTCGGTAGAGGTCGACCTCGGAAAACATATCTAGATCAGATCAACATTATTTTGAAGAAAAGCCAGGTCAAGAGTACCAAAAACCGACGAGCATGTATGAGAGCACTGATGAAAGTAGAGGAAGCAAAAGTTGTATGAAAGTATCAGGAAGAGATTTCACGCTCAAAAATTATTCAGCAGAAGACGGCTAAGAGTACATATACCAAAAAAACATAAAACCAAGTGGGACAGAAAGTCTAAGGAACACATACTTGTGGAATTTAGTAAGAATGTCATGGGCTACAGAATTTATGATCCAGTGAAGAACATAGTCACCACTAGCAGAGATGTAGTGCATAAAAAAAAAGAAAAAGAATCAATATATAGATTTTACAAAGGGTTGGTTCTATCCCTTTAGAATGTACCCCAAGCAAAAATTAATAACTTAATAGAAAGCATGCCCTGTTGAGTTTGTGCTTGTGTTCTCGCTAGAGGTGGCTTAAACTTGAATTAAGTGATTTTTCTTTTTTAAATTTCCTTAATGTGTTCGAACAGGAGATAATAGGTAATTCCATATAAGTTTGATTGTGTGTTTTCACTTGAAGTAAAATAGTAGAAATAATCAAATTGTAGTTTTTAATTGATTCATAAAAATACTTTATTTTAAAAAAAGTACATTTAAATATTTTATTTTGATATTTTGCTTGTAGTGTAAAAGAAGCTTGGAATTGGGCGGAGAAAAATGGCTTTAAAAGAAAAAGCACACTTCAGAAAATGGAAGAAATTCCTAATATATTGTCAGAAAGAAATTGTTATACAACGGATGAATATTCCCCTATACCTCCACTAGATATGCAATTTGTTAGTTTAAAAATTACAGAAGTATGTTTATTTTTCGTTGTCAAAATCACTAAAAAAATAATTGACTGAAATTTTTTGTTTTGGTGACAACCCCAGTCGTAAATATAACACTGGTCATTTTAGGAACGATAAGATAAACTAAAATAGAAAAATAAAGTTCAACAATTTAACTAGTGACCAGAGAATTTTACCTTACAGCGTCAAAATATTGCAAACTTTTTTGTGGTTAGAACAAATACTGTTTAATAAAAATATTGCAAACTTTTTTTGTGGTTAAAACAAATAGTGTTTAATAAGATATTAACAAGTAAGCCACATATTAAAGTTTAAAAAGTGTAGTATTGTCTTCTTAGACTTGAATTTTTAAAGAAAGAGACCTGTTGACGGTTCCCACCATGTTCTCAAAGTCAGCAGATGTGCAGTGCCGATTCAAACCGAATGATGTATCGTAAATATTGTTGCGATATTTACTCTTTGGGTTCGATGATTCTAAACACTCAGTACAATAACTAAACAATTTTATTCTAATATTTCTACACAATAAATTTTACTTGACAATTTACTTATATATTCACAACTGTATACAATCTTTTTATAACATTTTATAATTACTTCAAAACTTAAACTTTTCTCTCGATCAGCGACATCCCTTTTATATAAATCTAAACAATATTTCTGGAAATTCCTAGATAGAGCGGTTTTTCTCCCAAAATTAATCGACCTTTCTAGAGGCCTTTATTCACACCGCGGCCATAAATCATTTGCTAGATGTGGGCCGTCTTTTTATGCCGCAAAGAGGATATTCATCTTTGTGTGACCGCTTCGGCCGGATAATAGATCAGGGACGTATTTTATCGTAACAATATTTTGTAATGGTTACCAAATATTTATGTAGCAGAAAATGTATTAAAATTGAAATTAAATAACAAAATATATAAATTGATAGTTTCAAGATCATTAGGGGTTGCTCTTATCGCCAGAATAAACAATTACTCTCATTGTGGTAACCACAACCAAAACGGTGTTTAGTCTTATCTTCGGAACCAACTGTGTTCTTACCCACCTCATGAAATTATCTGAATTTATATCATCGTGATAATCTTCACTTTTTTGGCCAGATTTAAATATTAGACCATTGTATATAAATCCCATTTCTCCACGTGTACTATAATTAACCTTTTTTCTTTACTGTAAGTTTTTTTTAAATTCTCTACGTTTTAATCTTACCATTAATATATTTCTATTATCGGGTGTTTTTTGCCACCGAAAACCTAATTTAAAAAGTACTTTTCTTAAAGTTGACTGCCCACCTTCAAAACCTACTTGGGCATTTCGTATTTCTTATAAAACTGATTTTGAAGTCGGTCATTGCTTCTGTATTATATGAAAATGATTAACGATTTCTTTAATTCTTTGTCCCTAAACTTCTGAAATGAAACTTCTGGAGCAATGCCTTCCGTTAGATGTTTTCGGTGATGAAATACAAGATTGCTTACCTGTCTCTACTCTTTGAGCCTCGTCCAGGACACTGTAAAACACCTTTTTCGATATTCCTATCTAAACCAATACCTTGCGATGATAATTAACAATTAACTTGCAAGCCATGTTTTGCCTCGTTTTTCATAAATTTAATTACATTAGCAATTACCCCTTTTGTTTCCGCAGAGTAGTTCTTTTTTTTCTCACTAAAACTAAACCATCTCCTTTTACATGATTACATATTCCTGCTTAAAAATACTTAAATACTTCCTTGTTTACCTTTAAGCGGGGTTATTCGGCAACCGTCGTGTTTTTTGACGTTTCAGCCTACTCCTTAACAATAATAATTCAAGTCTACTACTCACATGAGTTAATAATAAAAAAATCCTTTAAATTTACATGTTTTTAGTTCATTGACGCAGGCCATTTTTGGGCTAACCACATAGATAGTGAAGTGTATCTAGCGAAATTAGAAGAAGTTCTCAATAGGACTGTATTACATACTGTACTTGCATCAGGAGAAATAGTTAAAATGGGAAAATATTATGCGGCTCGTTATAAAGTGGACTCAATGTTTTATAGATGTCAAGTGATTTCATTGCTACCCAAATATGCCCAGGTAAGTAAAAGTTAATTAAAAATTTCTTTTATTTAATAACAGAGCTTTTCTTTAGGTTCTTTTCATAGATTACGGCAATATTCAACAAGTACCATTGACCGAAATATATCTTCTACCAAACAGAAAGGAATGTACCATTGCTCCCCTTGGAGTTGAATGCGTCTTGCATAGAGTACAGCCTTCAAGAAAAGCAAACCCAAAAGGTGTGTGGTCAGAAAAAAGTAACTCATATTGGGAAAATCAAACGCACAATGTTTTGCTCTATGGAAAGGTTAGTACTTATTTTAATTTGGGAAATAAACTATCAGTCTCTTTTTAGCGAACGTTTTCCTAAGCTGCATGACAAAAAATTTTTGTGTACAAAGAAAGTCGTCCTATTCCAAAGAATATCTGCTCTTTTGATCTTCCCCTTTGAAAGAATTGTTAAAAATGTCATAACCCAATATTTATTACAAATTTGACTAAAGTATTGGTATTTAATCAGTGTATTAATTAGCACGTTACATTTTTAACGGCCATCTTTGTTGTCATGCAGTATATGTATTTAAGATGTACAAAGGTCACCGCAAATCGACCTCACAAACATCAAGCGTTCCGATAAAGCTCTCGCTTGTCATTGGTTTGGTATTCTCTGGTTAAAACCAACATTATTTAAAAAAAAATTACATTTTTTACCGGTTTTACCAATCTGCTACTACAAATATTTATTTGCAAACATTTTTCATTTTAATTGATTATTGTTAATTTTTAGGTACATTCAGTTGTCGAAAAAGTCCTACACTTGGAAGTATTTAAGCATGATCCAAAATTAAAAAATGCGAAATCAATCAATCAAATGATGTTAGACGATGGTTGGGCTGATCCAGGGGTGGAAAGCTTTCTTTCAAAGGTAATTTAATTTATAATACAAGAACAATTACAAAAGTGCAGACATTTATGGGCTTGAAGGTGTAGTAGACCAACAAATTATTTGTTAACATTTACGTTGGCTCTCAACAAATTTAACAAACAAGGCCGCAGACGTCTAAACTAAATTTTTCAAATCTCAATTTATTCCCCAGTTTTGCTGGTGAAGTACCATAGTGAAGGAACATATAAATCATTTGTCCCAGCACCAGAAAGTCGACTTCTTTATTTTATTACTTTCACATTTGTTTTTTGTACGTAGAACATTAATTTTTTTTTCTCATGTCCTCTTCAGTGGAGCTTGGACGATATAATTTTAATAAATTGGCCATTTTTTTCACAGCAATGCTCCTTTTATTCTTGTTCATATAATTGTTTACTTAATTTTCCATAATTGAGGTTAATCTATAAAGGTATGAAGTATAAAAGAAACCCTGATGTTAAGGATGTGTATAAGGTCAAATTACGTAGTACATCTAATTAATTTTTAAACTTAATAAAATGTAGTAAATTTCCTGTTAATTATAATGAGTTTCTATAATAGATTTTTTGAAAAAAATTTATAATTAAATTATAAAAAAATATTTAACATTGAATTTGACTACCGCGTTTGTAGTCTGAAGAAAATCCGGCAAACTGTAGGCCGCGTGGCGTCCGGACGCTCCGAATTTGTGTATTTGAATTTATAACCCTGAAATTTTGACAGTCATGGATACTAATAGTGATGCACATAAAAGTGTTTTATCTCAGTAATATTAATGTGTTGGTAATATGTTGTAAATTTAATGTTATATATTGTTTATGAAATAAAAATGTATTTTCATATGATACGAGTTTTACATATTAATTTCAAATAGAGAGGGAAATAAAGAGCACGTTATTAATGACATGCTGCTGTGCGATGTTGTCAGATTTTTATATTGCAAACATCTACACCGGTAGTGAGTTCAGAACGAATAATTTCATGAACTTCAAAACAAAATATCTCTCTGCAATTATCGGAAACCCCGCTTGTTTTTGGGCTCGAAAAATCGCAAATCGTCTGAACTTACTAACAATAAGTTTTTTAACCATACAAGTTTTATAGAAGAACATAAATTTTTCGATTCTTTAAAAAATTATTCCACTTCCGGTAAAAAGGAAAGGTACCTATTTTTTTATCTTAATCGATGCATAATCATTTACTCTATAAAATATTTCAAATTCAGTCAGCCATCTAAAAATTCATAAATGTTATACACATCCTTAAACGTAAAACTGATGTTTTGTTTGACAAACAATCGCATACACGTTTAAACATGTTTGTCAAACGTGCTTTAAACACGCCTTTAATCAAAACACGTCAAACTAAGGAGTAGACTATGAAATAAACTTGACCAACACGTAAAATTTGACAAATAATTTGTTGGCCTTCAGAGCACTTAAAGTTAGAATTTGCATTAACTAACCATAGCAAGTGGAAAGAAGTGGTTTCTATTCTATTTAAGAGGCGCACCCTCTGGCCAATTTTTTTATAGGTTGTTTGGACCTGCAAGAATATAGTCCTGGGGTTTGGCTCCTGTACATAATGTACGAGTTTCAAACCGATATGTTGCGGTTGCAAAAACGAAATGTAGAATTTTCATTTGCCATTAACCGCTTAGTTAACAATGTTAGCACTTTTTTTAGGATCTTTTTTACAGAGGTCGTTATGATCAACATATTTTATTGAAAACTTTTCTTGATAGAACGTGTTCCAAAAAAATATCTCAAATATCCGTTTTTTATTTTTCAATAATTTTTTATTGCTAAAATATACCCCGGCAATGGCCGAAAACTTAGGATTATATTCTTATAGGTCTAAACAACCTATAAAAAAATTGGCCAGAGGGTGCGCCTCTTGAGTAGAACTTCGTAAAATATGGCCCAAGGTCTGGACTAGTATGTTTGTATGTATATCTCAAAATTGTTTGCCCTCTGATTCAGTGATATCTCTTTTTTAATCTTTCCCTGATGCAGTGATATCACTTTCTTAATCTTCTGATGAGCCTGTATTTACTGTAAACACTAAGTGTTCGAGAGAACCGTTCAAGAGATGTTTTTTGAGTTCATTTTCCTAATTTTTGATGTGTCGACAGACACCTCAAATTTTCATTGCCTTGGTATCGGATAAATTAAAAATAGTGTTGTGAGGTGCTAATGCCCATATTTTTTCAATGGGGTTTAGTTCTGGGTGATACGGAGGTAAACGTAACACACAGTGACCATGTCGTTTTAGCTTGTATGTTGTGGGGAACCGGAATTTTTTTCCTAAAATAATTTTTTAGACAGGGGCATTATTTATAACTAGGACGGACCTATCAGCTAAATTGGGCAATAATTGGTTTTCAATCCATGCTATAAAGTCTCTTTGGTTATTTTTTGCAAATTGGACCTAAAATGTTTTAATATACTTTACTGTTTTCATTGTATATAAAATACTGTTTAAAAAATGTATGTGGGTCGTGTACACATGTTAAACATGGATCTTTTTTGTGGATTTTTAAAATATCAATTTATGTAATGTCAATATCTGTTAGTTTATAATAGGAATTACTCCATATAAATTAACCATTACCTTATTTATATCTCGATGCTTAAGATAGTCTAACATACTACATAGACATACATACATTGCATAGGTATATACCTGTAGCTTTTCAAAGGAGTAACTCTTTGCCGTGAAGCTGTTGGCAGGAAAACAAATAAATGGGGTACTACATAGCTTTATGAACAGCCAGAAAGTGTCAAAAAAGGCACGTCTGGCTGTGCATAGAGGTGTGTTGGTTCCTACACTTATGTATGGTAGTGAATGTTTGGTTTGGCAGTAGAAGCATGAAAATAGGATCAATGCTGCGGAGATGAGTAGTCTGAGAAGTATAGCCGGAGTGACTCGGATGGATAAAGTAAAAAATAGTGAGATAAGAGAACGCTGTGATGTAAAAGAAGATGTGGTTACAAAGATAGATAAAAGAATGCTTAGATGGTATGGACACGTAGAAAGGATAAATGAAGGAAGATTGACGAAAAAAATTTATAAGGCAAGTGTGAATGGACAAGTCGGTAGAGGTCGACCTCGGAAAACATATCTCGATCAGATCAACATTGTTTTGAAGAAGGGCCAGGTCAAGAGTACCAACAACCGACGAGCATGTATGAGAGCAGTAAAGGAAGCAAAAGACGTGTGTAAGAACCGTAGCAAGTGGAAGGAAGTGGTCTCTGCCGACCCCTACGAGAAAAAGGCGTGACTATAGGTCTGCTCGTTTGTCAGGCTCGCGCTGCTCAAAACTGATTTGAGCAGTATTCGACTGTTCGTTTGTTCTAAGCAATTGATCAGAGACCGTTCGTTTGACTGGAGTAAGTTGCTATATACCAGATAAAGCAGGATTTATTTGCTCCACCAATTTAGGTAGAGCAGAAAAATCAAATCAGTTTGATCTAGCAGAATTTCAAAAATCGGACATTAAAAATTAATAGAAAATTCAGTATAATTAATGGTGAAGTGACTGATGCAAATTCTGAGTTGGAATTATTTACTTAACGAAATGAAAATTTAATGAACAATTTAAGGTTGTTTTTGTTGGGATCAAATATCAAATTTTTTTGGTATAGGTTTTGTGTTCCTTTGAACTCGGCAGTTGATAAATGCTCTTCGTGGATTTGTATCACGAAAATCATATCAATCTGTACATTTATGTAATTCATTGAGCAGCGTGAGCATGACAAACTAACGGGCTTTATATGTATGTTTGTATGCATAAATTTGTTCCAAACGATCCCCAATACCGTACAAAAGCTGCTGGTTGGAACAGAGCTATCAGTGATTAGTCGAACAGCTTGCGTCAAATTTGATGCGGCGTTGCCAACTCTTTCTCTACTCTCTCGTGTCTCAACTTTATCGATTCGCTAAAAGATGTCGCACCATTCGAGATACAACTACTTTAATTATTTTATCTTTTAAAATAAATTGTGTAGAAGCAGTCGATATTTTTTACAATTGCAGCGCTGATATAGTTATTCTATTTCTGTCAGTGAAAATGGTTATAACAAATTATGCTTTTAGAGTTTTCGACTTTTTTTATATTACAGGCTGACCATGAAAAAAGAATGCAAGTAATTTATGCAGAAAATCCTGGAATGGAAGCAATACGATTAGGTTCTGATAGAGTTGAAAATTACGTAGATTTTGAAGCACCCCATATATCAGATAATTATAGAATGATTCAACTTAAAGGTCCTTTCAGTCCTCTAGAAATGAAAGTTTTTGGCTGTATTGAAAGTGCTGCCAACAAAAGCATTGACATTGAAGGGTCTTCAATTAATACAGTTTTATTAGATAGTGAACCTCAAGATTATCACACCAGGTATTTCAATATTTAAGTTCTTTAAAAAAAAATAAATATTTCAACCCGATCATAAATAATTTTATATTTTTAGATTATTAGTAGCCGGATTTGTATCGCAGACAGCTCAAGGCGATCGTTTAAAATTGAGACAAACTACTCTAATGCCAAATATACCAGGGTTGCCGATGATATTAACATTACTATTTTGTCCTACTATGAGGCCAAAATTAACTGATGATAGAACGAGGGTTGCTTCTATTCTTTGTGGCCTCGGATACGACCCTTACACAAATAAATCTCACTATCCAGCACATGATTTTAGTTTAAGTGTAGATACTGAACTAAGTGAAGATGAAATTAACAGGGTAAGTTTTATTTACGATTGGTAAAATATGTTGTAAAAAATATTTTTCTTGGTTTATACATTATTTTTTTTTGTCTTGACAGGAACTTCTTGGACAAGTGACATGCGAAAGTTTTTTAAAACTGGTCTTGTTTATTTAAAGAAAATACTCACTATTGGCAAAACTTGTTTTGCTTCAATAGTTAATCATAAATAAGTGTTTTGAACAATTAAAAATAATAATTTTGCAAATACCAATAGAAAGGCCGTCTCAATTCATAGTTAACCTTAAAATTATTGTTGGAAAGCTTATGTTATATAAATTATATAAATGTTATATTTATATATAAATGTAAATGTATATATATATATATATATATATATATATATATATATATATATATAAATGTTATATAAATTATCCTGATTAACTATTCTTATAAAAATATTAAGGCCCTTCGCTCATGGGGCGAAAGAGACTCGAACTTAAAGCGGTTGGTTGGAGCGTTGTACTCGAACTATTCGTTTTATGCGATATGTCCTCCACTCACGGGGCGATTTTTCTCGCAGTCAGCTAGCAGTCTTTAACCAAGAAGGTGCAAACATGTCTTCTTCCAAAGTGTTTAAAAGGAACAGTTTAAGTGATGAGGAAGATATTATTTTGTTCTATTGGTACCGACGAATGAAAAGTAGGACTCAGAGACTTGGTACAGAACTTTCATTGTCAGCTGTCTGTTGCGGCAAAAGAATTGCAAGAGAGCGATGCACATTTTTTGATATTCTGGAGAATGACAAAAGAAATAATTCAGATAAATGTAACCAATTTAATAAGCAAAATATAACAGATTGAATTTAGTCCTCTTATTTTCATATGCAAAAATCCAACCTTGTATTAAGTAATTAAGCTTAAACATATTTTAATGATTTAAATAGAAACAAAGAAATATTTCACAATTCACTCGTTTCAAACGTCACGCTCGATTTATCCCGTTCTCAACAGGTCACACGAGATTAGCGTCTCTCTTGCTTTTAGTTCGGATCTCTCTCGCTTCGACAGCAAAACGGCTCATTGGGGGATCCCCATTCACTTACATAGGAAGTCGAGTGGAGGGGGAATCACTTCGAGTTCGAGCCTCTCTCACCCCGTGAGCGAAGGGCCTAAGTGTGACTTGCAGATGTTGCAAAGGTTAAATTATTTGTCTTTAAAAAAACATGCTTTATTACTCTGTTAAAAAGTTTAAAAGGGAATTTCCTAACTTTTATTTTACTTCTGATTTGTATTAAATAAAGTGTTTAAACATCTTTCAGCCACACATAACATCTCAATAGTTAAATTATTGTGTATTAAATGTAAATAAATATTCCAAATGTATCTAAAAGGACATTTTTTTTCTTCATTGTTACATTCGCTTCTTAATAATAGAAATGGAAGTAATTTAGTTTTTTATTAATTATTTAAAAATCTAAAATTATTTTAGATAAATAAAGTGCGCTTTTCAATGAACCAAGGAGTGAAACTTATGACTGAAATATCAAAGGAAGTTTCAGCACAAGAAGAAATGCTTCGGATTCAGAAAGCTCTAAAGAAAGATCTAATTGAGTAAGTTGTTTAATTTAATTGCTTTAAATAAAAACTTAATTTAATAAAATAAAATTTATGTATGTAAATAAAATTTTCTATTGAATGAAATAAAGTGTATATCTACGATATTACAAAAGTGTAATTAAAATATTATTTAATAGATGTCTTTATAAATAGTATTATACAGAGTTGCATATTTATTACTCTTGACCAGCAAAAAAATTTTTGGCTTTGATCATGGTTTCCTTATTGAAAACCCTGTAGATAAATTTAAGGGCAAGGTCAATCTCGACTGTTTGTGCAGGTATTTTGACTTAATTAGGCCCAACTTGACCTAAAGCTAAAGCAGGTATAAATTATACCATATAATCTATGAGGGTTCAACTTGGCCCGAATATTGTGGGCTAAGTTATGTATTTCATGCAAAAAATATATTATTTTTAACCAGAATGGTTATTCTTGTACCTAAAAGTGGATAATTATATTAATTTTAGTTTAGATAAGAAAGTTGGCAATAGAGTATCATAATAGAGATGAATTATTATTGTTAGGGACTACGTCAATAAAAACACGACGGTTGCCGAATAACACTGCTTGATAATATACAAAGAAGTTTGCGGGAATTTGTAATCATGTTGAAGAAGTAGAGATGAAGAGACCACTTCTGGTTAAGTCAGTCGGAGTAGGATAAAACGTCAAAATATTACGACGGTTGCTGAATAACCCTGCTGAACAATAAACAAAGAAGTTTACGCGTGGTTGGAAAGTAACCAATTCGAATTAAATCGGCACTTGACATCCGCTTCATTGGGAATAAAGTGGCGACCTATGACAGGTCTCTTTCTCTAATAAATCATCTCTAAAGGTGTGGTTGGGTGGTAACCAATTCGGTTTAAATCGGCACTTGACATCTGCTTCGTTGGAAATGAAGTGGGGACCTTTGACAGATCTCTTTCTTTAATAAATCATCTCTAAGATTAGTTAAAATAGTTTTTATTTATAAATAAATAAATGGTAGTAGAACTGTAGAATATTTTTCCTTGGTTTTTACTCAATAAAAGATTGAATTTTTTTATTTAGTTTAATATATGCAGAACGAAAACCTGTTCGAAGAACGAAAGTACAATTTGCAAATGTTTGGGGAAAAAATAACTTTGAAACGATGCTGTTAAAACCCAATATAAGTGACGAAACTGAAGATATATGGCCGCTTCTATGGTTTGTTAAATTGGTTAATCAAAAAAATTATAACCCAGAAGTGGGAAATAATCTCGAAACTTTGAATCAAATGGCTAAAAAGTAAGTATATAAACCAATTTTTCTAGGTGTCATCTTTGCTATAAATTTTTAATGCTTGCAATAAAAGGAATAAATTTGGTCGTTGTTAACACTTGGCTGTACTAATTATATAACAAAATTTATTCAATGTTTTTTTTTCATTTGTGGATGAACATTTGTGAAGGTTCTGCAAAAGAATTTTGTCTAGTAAATTTAAATGTACGTAGTCCCACAGATGGGCTTTATAGTCTTTTTAAGATAATCACAGATTCAACAGGTTTTGTATTCAAATTTTTCACGTGTGTAATAAAAAGTTTAAAATTTAAATTCGTTGTTGATTGTAAATAATTTCAATTTTAATTTATTTTAAGGATAATCCCAGCCGTAGAAACTGAATGTATTTTATGTGGAGACTCACTATTTTTCTTGCATGATGTTCGTGAACATTTGATTACACAAAAACATAAAGAACGTGTAAATGAATACCACCAACAACTACAAAATATATATGATGATGATGAAGATCCCCAATAAGTTTTTAAGTTTTTTTTTTTAGTTTTGTGTCGAATAATCGAATTATCACTTTTTTTGTTAAAACGTTTATAATAATATTGATTATGTTAAATTAATATTAAATTAGTTATTTTATTTTCTAAGCAGGAAAGTTTTTATTATTTTTGTACTTGTTTTGATTAAAAACATATTAAATTAGATTATTTGAGTTTGCTTATAAATAATTTTATCGTAAATTTTTTAATTGGTCTCTTATAATGTACACATTATATTAATGAAAAAAATTCGTAATAAAACCTATAAGCTATCAAAATACGTCTAATTCTGTTTAATTCTAGTTAAGTACAACCATGACAAAGCTGACTGGACAAAAAGTAATAAGACTGATTAAATAAAACACAGAAAATATTTTATCCATCCAAATTTATTGTAATCCCCTTCCATAAGAGTTCACTTATTCCAAAGTTTTTTCAGTTATTATACCTAGTTTTCATATAACCTTATCTGGAGAAATTTGAGATAATTCATGACATACAATATGGATTTCGACAACTTTGGTCTACTGGAGATTTGCTGGCTTATGTCACTCAGCTCTGGACAAACACTATTGAGAAGTTTGGTGAATCCCGTGTAATAGCCTTGGATATATCAAAAGCCTTTGACCGCGTTTGGCACCAGGCATTGTTAAGCAAATTATTTGCCTCCAAACCAAACTGCGCCAATGGCTCATGAGCTTTATGCAAGTTCGCTCCTTACATGTGGCAGTTGACGGTATTTTTTCTGATGCGTTAAAAACCAATTCTGGGGTCCCCCAGGGTTCCATCCTGTCCCCCACCCTATTTCTTTTACACATCCATGACCTCTTGAAAACCACCACGAACCCCATTTACAGTTTTGCAGACGACAGCACACTTGTCTCAACTTTCACATTCTATCGATACAAATAGGCTCAGGCAGAAACAGGTTGACTCCATCAATAGAGATCTTGAAGCAATCGTCAAGTGGGGAACCAATAATCTTGTTCAGTTCAACGACCAGAAAACACAAAGCGCCACGTTTTCCAAGAAAGTAAATTCCTCAAATCATTCCATCACAATGTCCGGAAATACCCTTGAATCAAGTCCCTCTATCTCGATTTTGGGAGTCACGTGTCTAATAATATGTCTTGGCATGAGCATGTTGCTAACATCGCAAAGTCAGCAAGCCAGAGGCAAGGTCTTCTGTGAAAAGCTAGAAAGTTTTTTACTCCTGATCAACTGTTGACGACGTACAAGGCTCAAATCCGACCTTTACGGGAGTATTGCTCGCACATTTGGAGTTCAGCATCAAGGCATTCTCTTTGACTTCTAGATTCCATTCAGAAAAAGGCCATTTGGTTAATAAACAGATCAACTCTCACAGATACCCTTTACCCACTAGAACATAGAAGAGTTGCAGACCAGACATTACATACATACATACATAAAGTCACGCCTTTTTCCCATAGGGGTAGGCAGAGACCACTTCCTTCCACTTACTACGATTCGTACACACATCTTTGGCTTCCTCTACTTTCATCAGTGCTCTCATACATGCTCTTCGGTTGTTGGTACTCTTGACCTGGCCTTTCTTCAAAACAATGTTGATCTGATCGAGATATGTTCTCCGAGGTCGACCTCTACCGATTTGCCCATTCACACTCGCCTTATAAATTTGTTTCGTCAATCTTCCTTCATCCATCCTTTCTACGTGTCCAAACCATCTAAGCATTCCTTTATCTATCTTTGTGACCTTATCTTCTTTTACACCACAGCGTTTTCTTATCTCACTATTCTTAACTTTATCCAACCGAGTCACTCCGGCTATACTTCTCAGACTACTCATCTCCGCAGCATTAATCCTATTTTCATTCTTCTTCTGCCAAACCCAACATTCACTACCATACATAAGTGTAGGAACCAACACACCTCTATGCACCGCCAGACGTGCCTTTTTTGACACTTTCTGGCTTCATAAAGCTATACAGTGCCCCATTCATTTGTTTTCCTGCCAACACCCTTCGCTCAATGTCACTGTCATACTTTCCATCTCTAGTAAATTTTGAACCCAAGTAAACAAATTCATTAACTTGTTCCACTCGTTCTCCCTTAATCGAAACCCCACAGTTTGTCATGCTTTCTTCTCTTTCAAAAACAATTACTTTCGTTTTGCTCACATTTATTTAGACATTACTCTACAGATATTTCAATGGCAGATGCTCCAGAGAAATAAAAACTCTTATCAATTTGTGCACAATGTTGGAAGAGTCATTAAAGCACCGTTCCTAAATAAATACTTTTATATATATTTTTCATTTTGTTACATTTAAAAATAGAAGTAACTCCTAACTTATGGATATATTTTCTTAACTCGTCAATCTCTTGGTGGTCGAGTCAAATCAAAAACGAATTGTTTATTGGCTTTCCGATCTCTCAAACCAAAAATGAAGTTTGATGGAGTTGGAGTATTTGTGTATTTATCAGACATGTTTTGGACTTTGCTTTCTTTCATTATTACCGTCTGCGTTTTTATTTCATTCCTGGAGTGGGATTTCAGCGTTTGCGTGGAAGTTGTTTTGAGTGTTGTAAAATGGCACTAAAAAATTGCATACATTCTTTCATTACAGATACATTTAGATTACATCATAGATATGATTACATTAAATAATAATAAAAAAAAAATTTTCAATCAAAAGCGTGAGATGCTTTTTATGATGTTTACGTTTTCTTTTTGGAGAATTTACTTTTACTAATATCTGTTTATTATCAAATATATTAATTGATATAGAGTACCCCACGCTTTTGATTGTAAAATTATTTTTTATTTCGGGATTTCTCTAATATCCTGATGATCCTGGCCAGGATCTTTGAAAAAATTTATGAAATTATTGTATTGTCATCGGTCCTTTAGAAGTATACAAAGTTTCAAGTCGATCCGATGTTTTTAAGTGTGTGAAAATCGTGTCCAAAGATTCCGTTACATAGATAGATAGATAGATAGATAGATAGATACAAGTCAAGCTTATATTACTAGGATTTAAAATGGTGATATGCGTTAACGACATCTGTTGGAGAGTGGTTCAATCGTCGCCATTATATTTTTACTTTTTATGTCAGTCTATTTAAATTGAATTTATGTGGGATATTAGCCATTTTTAATCCATATAAAACAAATTTTTTAAATATAACTGATCCTGGCCAAGATCTTTAATTAAATTTATGAAATTATTATATTGTCATCGGTCCTTTAGAAATATACAAAGTTTCAAGTCGATCCAGTGGGTGAAAATCGTATCCTAAGACTCTGTTACATAGATAGATATATACAAGTCAAGCTAATATAAAGTGTATAAAAAAATAATGACAAAACTAGGTAATTGCGATTTGTTAGAATAGTTTTTTAAGCTAACCTATATTGTATAAAAAAATAATACGAGTACGAGTTAAGAAAATTATGGGACAATAAGTACAAAAAAATTGATTATCCAAAACATTATTTCTGTTTGTTACTTAAAATTTGTGTAAGGTTCTGAACTTATTCTGTGACAGTCGATACAATAACTAAATGGTATTAGTCAACATTCGAGAATTATCGATCTTTTGTCGTTATGTAGTTGCGTAGAATAGAATTATTATGGAGTAGGGTGGATTGGTTGTATACTAAAAAAAACAATATTTGCTAATCTTATTTGCTTGCTGCAAAGTCGGTGCGTATTACATCGAAGCGTATGTTTTTAGAACGGACAGCATAATAGTTTTGTTTCAACAGTCGAGTGGGACGCTGGCCGATAATAATAATATTTCTGTCTTAGGCAAAGATTTTTGAATATGTTGTTACGAAGCGAATTGTGTCCCGTTTTTGAATCTGTCAAGGAAATGGCAACTTATGTTTTACCTACATATCAAAGCGTTATGAAGCATTATTTGTGGATTAGCAAATTAAATCAACAGGTAAAGAAGGAATTTAAAGATCGCGTTAGAAAAACATCAGAAACTGTAGCCTTAAAAGTACAAGAAGTTTGGCAAAAAGCTTAAATTTCAACAATTAAACATCGAGTTATAGTAAAACGCATCAAATCAAATCACGGCAATTTTAGAAATTTATTAAAACCTTATAAAAAACGAAAATCTGTTGAAAGTTACTGCAAGAGGTTACAAGAGTTTTTAGAGAACAGTAAAAAAAATTTGACATTGTACCTTGCAAGTGTTTCGAGTCAAGATGATTGTAATTGTGAAAGAAGCCAAAAAATTCTAATACATGAGCGACAATTCTTAACGGATCAGCGAACTGTAAGAAAAATGTTCATAGGAGGAGTCGATTAAATTACTACAAAGAAACTAAATACATTAGCTGATAGAAAGCGTAAATACGAGGCGCATAAAATAACAGGGACATCTACCAATATTATTCAAACTCAGGCCATTTGCCATACAAGTACAACTAATATTGAAAAAACTTCAATTGTTGGTAATATTGGTAGATTGGCAAAATATTGAACTTACTGAACCTTCAGTGACAAAAGCTTTAACAGATTATAAAATTTTAAATTGCATACAACAGAAAACTATTGATCTGAATCAACTGCATTCTTATTTGTAAAATTAAATAAACCTCATTAATTGTAAAAAAAAAACAAATTTACATTGTATTATTCTTTCATTAACCCTCCCCTATTTTGGGTTTATTTTAGAGGGAAAGAAAGTCCAAAGGGGCTTTCGTAAGAGGGTAAAAATGAAATCCTTTCGATCAAATTAAATTTTCTCATTATTTCTTAATTAAGATTGTACAAGTTCTGTACTGGGTGGGAACAATATAGTTCTGGGTCGCCAAATGGCTGCCCAAAAATTGCCGGTCTTTTGCGGTCCAGTGCCCCGCAGCAGCACAGTATGTGTTTTACTGTTTCCGGATCCTTGCCGCACATTCTGCAGGTCAGATCTCCATTATACAGTCCCATTTTGTTGAGGTGCTTCTCTACTGGTGCGTGACCGGTCAAGAGCCCCGTAGTGATTCTTAGCTGATTCAAACAAGGTGTACTTAACTTTAATTACCAAAGGGAAATAAGCCAGTTTATAACTCCTTTTTACGATATACAAGCAACTTACTGAACGTAAAACATCTCTTCTAAGGTCCCAAATATTCCATTTGTAGGTACTATCCTTACAAGGTGGAATTATGTAACTAGAGTCAGTCTGAATTCGTTTATTCTCAGTTTGCTTAAAGTGATATTTTTCTTTAAATAATCTGAAATTGCAATTAAATGAAAATATTGATAAGTTAGAACGGTTTCAAAAATCCAACACTTACTACATTTACCGTTCGTTATTACACTTTTAAACTTTTTTGAAAAGTAAATTTTTAATTTACGCCTACTTGTTTATAAAACAAACAAAAAAACGAGCGAGCCTTACAGTAGTTGTATATGATGTGTAACATTTGACATCTCACCTTAGTAATAAGCAATTTTAAAATAATATTCTGAAAAAAATTGGGTCAGGTATTATTTGAAATGATTTTTCATAACAAATAATAAATTTTTTTAATGAAAATTGTATTTTATTTAATTGACACTAGGAGTGACAGAAATCAACCTCAAAGTTTAAAAAGCTAAATACTGAAATATTTTATTCAAATAATTATTTATTATTACCTACTTGAATTTTTTATCAATGATCTGCACTTTATTGAGACTTATTATCAACAGTACATATTTATTTATATAGATTACGCATATAACAGCAAACTGTATACACAACACTGTAACTTAACTGCACAGCTGATGGCTGACAGTACCGACCTCTCAGAAAATTGATTGACGGCTATCTGACTGTATCTGAATAGCACGCGCTTCCGCGACTGTTACACTGTTACACACTTCCGTCCCATTTCACGAAATCACTTCTACAAATCGCAAGAAAGCGAGAGCAAAGATGTTACACATTAAAAACTGGTGCTGACGTCATCACTCAAAGGTTATACACCCTGTATGATGGATTATTCTTTTAAAAAATAGTAAATTAAAATAAAAAATCGGCATGTTTTTGGATTTTTTCATATTACTGTTAATTTAGCTAATAATCAATTTATGCTTTACTGTTATAGTCCCCAAAATAGTCTTGCGCGCACACTAGTTTTAAATGTCAGCCACCGGCAATCAGGCAGACAAATAGACACAAAAAAGGCCTAGTGCAATACGGGTATTTTACAGATTTTACCTAGAGTACTTACATGGACTTTGTTGAAACTTTTATTAAATCGTCTTCGATATTTAGAAAATATATTAACTGCGGCTTTTTCCTTGCAATACTTAACACACGCATTGTATAACTAAAAATATTTTGTTACCCTGAATGTTGAAAAATCATAAAAACATGATGATACAGATACAAAAATACCTATCGAGCCTTTACTATACAGGCTGAATCACTACCAACGGGACAGAGGATTATGGCGAAATGGTGAAAGGTTTAAAATTTGTATCACTTTACTAGTTTGAATATTGATAAAGGCTACATTTTAAAATTATTTTGAAATATACAGGATGTCCCAATAAAGTGCGACGTATCAAAGTTATATTTTTTCTTATGGGACTCCCGGTATTTTATTGCATTTTCGGTTTGTGTGTATATATATATAGCACAAGGACCTAAACTGTTGCTGGCATAAGCAGACGATATTGACGTTATAGGAAGATTCACAAGCTCCTTAAAGGAAACGTTCATTAAAGTTAAAAGAGCCACGAGTAGAGTAGGGTTAAAAGTGGACGATGGAAAAACAAAATACATGTGCGTAAACCGAACACAAAGGCGAGATAGATTAGGCCAAAACATCACATTCGGCACCCTCAATTTCGAAAGAGTGGAACGCTTCAAGTATCTGGGAGCAATAATCACCGCAGATAACGACATCACAGAAGAAATAAAGAGCAGGATACAAGCGACAAGCCGATGTATGTACGCACTGGATAATCTGATAAAATCTAAAAGTCTTACAAGAACGTGGACCATGACAAAAGAAAACGAAGAAAAACTGCCGAAATTAAGAGATTGTATAAGGATGGAGATGTGGTACAAGAAATCAAGGGTCAGAGAATATGATAAGCAGGTCATGTGCATAGACTACAGGATGAGAGACTGGTGAAGTTGATATGGAAGGAGGTTCCTACGGAAAGAAGACCACTTGGACGACCCAGAATGCGTTGGAGAGACAACATTGTGTCAGATATACACAAAATGAACATCCCCTTCGAACATAGAATGATGGAGGATTGAAACACCTGGAAAAAAGTTGTATAGTCAACCAAGACCCACCCGGGGTTGTAGTGCTACTTGATAATGATGAAGTCTGAGTTATGTCGACTTTTCTTAAAATGTGATGTTTTACAAAAAAATCATTATCTACTAATCTAACAAATTATAACAAATTTAGCTTTATATCTAAATAGTTGGGTATTAGTTAAATGTATAATTCTCTTAAATCTATTAGTAAATTGATTGATCTACTACTCATTTTTCCCGTGCTGTTAGGAACTACCTACACAGAAAATTTAGAAATAAATAGATAGGTAGAGGCTGTCCATTTAATTGGCCAGCTAGGTCCTCAGGATTGAACAAGATGGATTTTTTTAAATGGGGTTATATTAAAAATATTGTATAAGCAAGAACCCCTACTACTCCAGACGATAGGACATTAAGAGTTTCCAACGCTTTTGCTTCTATAACACCAGATATGTTAATTAATGTAAATAGTTTGAAGCTAGAATCACTTGTTGCAAGGCAACAAGAAGGCAAACATTTTGAGCATTAGTTATTTTTCATTTTTTGCTCTATTAATTTGTTGTTCGTTCTGTAATACCTATTTATGTATTTGTTTTATTAAACATGTTTATGTTTTATTATGTACTTAATAACTTATCAATAAAGAAAAAAGCTCAGCAACTACAAGTATGCACTATGCATATTTATTAACTAAACTGGTTTCTTTTATAATAACTGTACCAAGATAATTGGTTTAAAAATTTAGACAGAACTCGGAATGCTTTAAAATCAATTTATCATTAAATTTAAGAATATAAAAATTATAGAAAACTATAATACTATATTTGGGAACTACAATCAACGAGAGTTGGGATCATTCTCTCGAAATACGTTGTCGAATAGAGAGGGCTCGTGCTGCATTCCTTAAAATGTCGAAATTGTTTAAATGCCACTTTGTGAACTTAACAACTAAAATACGACTTCTCCGATGCTATGTGTTTCCTGTGCTCCTATATGGAGTTGAGTCATGGACTGTAATAGATGCAGCCAGTAAAAGGTTGGACGCATTTAAGATGTGGCTGTATCGACGTATACTAAGAATCCCTTGGACATGTTACAAACAAAAGAGTACTCGACATTTTAAACAAGGAAATGGAGATCATGAGTACAGTCAAAAGTCGGAAATTGGAATACTTAGGACACATCATGAGAAACCGCGAAAGATACGGTATGTTGCAGCTTATTCTACAGGCAAAGATGCTTGGAAAGAGGGGACCAGGCAGTAGAAGGATCTCATAACTTAAAAACCTGAGAACTTGGTTTGCAACCTCCACCACGGGTCTATTGAGAGCCGCAGTTGATAAAATAATTATTGCCAGAATGATCGCCAACGTCCAGTAACGGACAGGCACTGGAAGAAGAAAATAATACTATTATAGAAAACTCTAAAAATTCTTGACAGCGAAAATAAAACTTATTTTTAAAGTACCAGTTAATTTCGCTGTATGTTAACCTATACTATAGGTATATGTGGGTCGATTATACATCAGAAAACAACTACACTCCTGGCTATAAGCCTACGACGAGCAATGAATTACATCTAATAAATAATCGTGCATAATACCATTTCAGGTGATATACAGATGCTTGTAAATTAAAAGAAAGAATTATTAAATCTATCTATTCGAAGTGACCACTTATGGACCGGTTTCGGGGCGTTGCCCCTCATGGGATTATGCGAGATTATTTATCAGATGTAATTCAAGTGACAAAATTTTTAAAACTTTTACGGTTTCGTTAAAATCCTTCGTCTCGTTGGTACTGATTCACCCTGTACACATGACGTGACCAGACGTCCCGTTTTAAACGGGACTGTCCCTTTTTATAATTACGAGTCCCGGTGTCCCCGAAATGAACTTTGGGTCGAAAAATTGTCCCGTTTTCTGAAACCACGAAATCAAAAGCTATTGTAGTAAATGTTTTAACACCTACAGCGATGAAAGAATTAAAAGATGATCTTAATAAGTCCAATTGTATTACAATACTAAACGACGCTTCAAACCACGGTAACAAGAAGATATACCCTATTGTAGTGCTATTTTTTCAACCTTTCGTAGGTGTGCAAGAAAAATTTTTAGATCTTCAAGACCAACCAGGTGAGACTTCTGACATCATTGTCAATTTTTTAAACCAAGTGTTGACAGATAATAATTTGACAGCAAAAGTTGTGTCATTTAGTTGGGATAATGCCAACGTCAATTTCGGAGGCGCGGTTAGGCGAGGAACTAACAATGTGTTAACGAAATTACAATCATCTCTGAAAAAGCCATTAATAGGTATTGGATGTGGAGTCCACGTAATTCACAATGCAATAAAATCTGCCGCAGAGAAGCTACCCGTACAAAAGCATTATTGTGAAGATATATTTATTTTTTTATGTTTACACGATTCGAGTTCAAGCTCTGCCTGCCTTGGAAAGTGTTTTAAAAATGTATCAGCCATTAAAAAACTACTTTTTGAGTATAGAAAAATGTCCCGTTACTAAAAAACTTTTTTGAAGATCCGACATCCGAATTTGGCTTTATTTTTTACACGCTCAGTCAGCCAGTTTTCATCAAGATGTATTAAAACTTGAAGGTTAGACTTTATCGGCAATTGATGCTGCAAAAGAAATCAATCAAAGACAATGGGACTCAGAAAACATACCAATCAGTTTCTTTCATTTACGGTCCGTCATTTAATGGTGAAATCGAAGGATAATAAAATCCGTGAATATCTGGAGCAGTGGACTTGCTTTCTTACCAAAGAAATGGAGATATTTGTTGGGCAGATTTAAAAAAAGTCGCTGCACTGGAAGACGTTCAAAAATTTCTGGATGTATTAATTAAAAAGGAATATATTGACTGTAATAAAGATACAGAAGTTTTTGACAAATTTTCATTAATTTGTAACTACATTACATCGCAGAAAGTAACCGAATGGAATAATCTAAATGTTTCCACGGAAACTCGTTGGGTGGAAGTATTCAAACACTATCAAGCCAACAATCTTTAGCATGAAAACTGTTTTATTTTAAAATAATATATTTTATGTTTGCCTGCTCCAAATGCTCCAGAAAAGAGTATTTTCTATGATGAACAAATTGTGGATAACTGAGAAAACCCAGTTATAAATTTCAGTTATAAAAGCGATGTTAATAATTAGGGTATACATTAAAAACGTGCTAAGAGTTTTATTCTTATTTAAAATTATCACGAGCTATAGTAAAGCAAATTTGTTCCTCTGATAAATATGAATATAACTAAACGTTTCGGGTATATATATATTTTTTAATTTGTAACTTTTAAGCTAACTGACTTTTTCTGAATAAATAACTTTAAAAAAGTGTTTTTTTTATCGACCTAAATATGTCCCGTTTTGAGTCAAAAAATAAATGGTCACGTTATGTATACATAAAAATTATGTCTCATTCATCGTCATATACGGCTTTTAATAAATTATTAATTTTTATACTTACTCTTCCGGTTTATTCGTAAAGCCCATGAATGCCTCCATTGTGGAAAAAGTAAAATATTTGTTATTGAATTTATAAATTCTCAAACAATGATTTCCCGGTATCAAAACACCATTAGATTCAACTAATTTCCAACCACAAAATCCCGTGTACTAAAAAATTAAACTGAAATACTTCACAAAAACAAATGTTACACATTGAGGGTAGAAGATAAAACTAAGAAAATAAAAATATTTTTTATCGAATTCTTTACACGTTGAGCCCCAACCAAAATCGAAAAAAATTTCCCCCTGGCCCAATAATTTTTTTGCCCCATTTTAGTCTTCATATGGGGTGTAATTTCAAGGAAAAATAAATAAATAAATCATGTTTGTTGTGTGCGGTCCATAAGCCCGCTTTCCCCAGGGCCCAGAGCGGCTCTTTGGACCGCACACAAAAAATAATGAATTTGTTTGCACTTTTCATTCGAAATAAATCTTTTCGTTTGTTTTCTTTGAAATTACACCCGACTTGCAGTATGAAACTTGCGAAATAATTTTTTTCTCGCTTTTTTATCTTTTGAACCTATGCTTTTACATAAAAGCATAAAAAAAAGTATACGATGTGTATTGAAAAATTATATTTCATATAAAAAATTACAAGTTTATTATTGTATGAGTCAAATATATAATAAAAGTTCTGTTTTTAAAATGTCATTTTTTTTATACCCAAATATAAAAAAAAATTAATGAAAATATGTACAGGTAATGTAAACATGGCACATTTTTAATGTTATAATCCAAGTTTATTTGAATAATGTCGGGAAAACCTAACCAAAATATGAAGGTAAGCTTTTTGGGTTTACGATGGAGTAGAAAATCAGGAAAAAAAATCAAACAGCCCAAGTGTAAGGTAATGTTTGAAGGACCCAGGGCGGTCCAACCCAACTGTAAAACCCAAAAAAATGCGGTCCCTTGAGCTTTGGAGAAGGTTTAAAATAAATTACGTCGTGCGGTCCATAGACCCGCTCTGGGTTGTGAGGAAAGTTCAGTTGCGGGCCTATGGACCGCGCCGTGGCTCAACGTGTTAAGTTTTCGGGAAAAACACATTATTTTTTAAACTATAAACTGAATAGCACATTTCATCTATCAATACCCGAGAATAACGAACGAAACGAGAAACACAACTTTCTCGGAACGTTAAATGTTTGTGGGTGTTCACGCCACACTCTTATTTTTTTCTATAATAATTCGTTGCGACGCTCACGGATTGGTTTTGGTTAAAATTAATATCTACTAGTTTCTTGTGCACTTTGATAAGATACTAGTTGCTAACTGTTAATACTGCTTTCGTTTAAGAAACAACTCGTTTCGTTATTCATTAACTTTTCATATTTCTCTCAGTTTTATCATTGTTAATTCCGCTTCGGTAAAAGAAACAGTTCATCTCCTTTTGATTGTTTTTGCCGCCAATCTATAGATTAGTAAGATGCCATCTGCATAAGTCGATTAGAAGTTTACAGGGTGCACCGTTACTCCAAAATAACTTATTGATAACTTATTATTTTTAAATAGTACACCCTGTATATATTTTCAGTTTTTCATAAACTTTTAAATAACAAATACAACCATCAAGACCGCATAATTCTAACCTTATTTATTCTACAGTTGTTGAGAAAAATAATTTACGGGAACGTTTCTATTACCAAAATAATTCTTCTATTTGACACTATCCAAGTCTATTATAAAAAACTGATATGGTATTACGCAATTGCTGATTTGTTATTTAACGGGCTGCTATCAGTATTATATTTCTCAGTTCATCCCGATTATAAGGTTTTGTATGGTACACAATGTTTTTTAGCTATTCCCAGAGAAAATAGTCTAAAGACGATAAATCGGAATGTCTGGCTGGCCACTCAATTGTGCCCGTTTTTTCAATCCACATGTCTTGAAAAACTTCATTTAAGTTTAAGTTTTTTCTCGTCTTGAAACTTTATTTCAAAACATTTGCGGCAATGAATACATGAAAATAATGTGCTCAATAAAAATATTAGATGAAATATATTTTTTTAATTTTATCTCACACCTCAATTCTCGAATGGGGATCCAATAACTTGGTAGAATTCAATGCAAACAAAACACAAGCATGTCTTTTCTCTAGAAAAGCCGATCTCACTGTGCCTAACATAACTTTGTCAGGAGTAACCATACCACTGAAGTCATCCATATCGATGCTTGGTATTACTATCAGCAATAACCTTTCCTGAGAAAATCATGTGAGGTCCATTGCCAAAAGTGCATCCCAAAAACTTGGTTTTTTGTTTCGTGCCAAGAGCTATTTCACCTCCAGTCAATACTGTTCCCATATTTGGAGTGCGGTACCTAAACATATCCTGAAGCTATTGGATTCTGTCCAAAAAAGAGCAATTCGTCTCGACGGTGATGCCTCGCTTACAAACTCGTTCACTTGTCTGGAACACCGTAGGAAAGTTTGCGATTTGTCTCTATTTTATAGATATTTTTATGGGCGATGCTCTTCTGAAATATCAACAATCGTTCCTCCTTTGGCAGTCTCTTCGAGATTAACCCGTCAAGTTCAGTCTTCACACCCCTTCGTGGTCACTTTGGAGACCTGCAGAACATCACTTTCCCAAAACTCATTCATCCAACGAATTGCGAGGCTTTGGAACTCATTGCCTAGGGAGGTGTTCCCCGAGGCATACAACCTCCAGAAATTTAAGAAGAACACCAACTCCTACCTTCTTTCCCTTGGTTCCCACGATGTTCTCTGAACATTACAGGATATCCCTTTTCGTGGGAACCAGAACATATAAAAAAAAAATACCTCCAAAAAATTATTTTTATTTTACTATAAGGATTATTCGTCAACATTTTAGAAAAACGCTCAGACCCATTGATTTTTGATTAAAGAAAGATACCTTTTTCCGGTATTTTTGATTCCACTACTTTCAACCCCAAGCGAGGGTAAGAATTACCCCAAAATTTTTAAATGGCATTGAGTTTCAAATAAGATGCCTTTTGAAAGCTCTGACAATTCTCTTTACAATAGTCTTTAAATTTTACATTTCCTCTCAATACTTTGAAAAAAATTCCAATGATTTTAGTTGCTTACTTACTACTTAATTGATAAAATGTTTAAATTGATGACCGTCCGCTACCATACAATAATAAAAATTTTGTTCAAAACGTTCACGCACATTCCGAAGAATTTCCGGAGTAATTCGACGACACTCGTCAACGATTATTTGACGCAAATCTCCCAACGACGCTGGTTGTGTTGTATAGATTTTACTTTTCAGATGTCCCCACAAAAAAAAATTGAGGGGCGATAAATTTGGCGATCGTGGAGGCCATTCAATGCTGCCTCTTTTTACAATTCAATACCTTGGAAAACGTTGGTCTAAATACAAAAAACTTTTCGAGAATGGAGACGTCCATTCCGGAAGAACGAGTAACCAACGAGAAAATTTTTCACTAAAATATCGGGTGTTTGTTGATACACATCTTTCCTTTCATCTGTTGATCGAAGCGTTGTCGCCTTATGGCAAACAATCGAACAGGGACGAATTCCGCCGGTCGCAATTCGTAATAATAATAATCGAGATACAGGGTAATAAAATGAAAAAATGAAAAATAAAAATTTGTAACCATTTTTGATATCACTTCTAGAGAGCTCTAATGACACAGATCAAATTGGGTGAATCAATACTTATTTTTTTAACCCCTTATATTATCAGGTCTTTTCATTACGAGGTATAGTCGAAACATTCTTGGCTAGAAGTCAGGTCTATTGCGCTTTTATAGACTTGGAAAGGGCCTATGACAGAGTGGTGAGAAGTGAATTGTGGTCTACATTTTCTATGTAATTAATCTATGTGATTAACTGTACCATTTAACATAAACGTGGCTTCATCGGAAAAGACTATCTATCTTGTAAAATGAGGGTCTGCATCTACCTTTTGCATTATAGTTTCACAAAATTCCTTTCTGCGGTCATACTCATCTTCAGAAAATTTTTGCAATAGCGTTACTTTATAAGGATAAAACTTATTATTTTTAATAATTTGACAGACGGATCCCACACCAACATCATGTTCTAATGCAGTTTTCTGCAAAACTTTTCATAAAGTCCAAGGATTTTTCATCATTAGTTACAGTCTTTGGTCGACCAGTTTTAGGGCGATTTTTATTTGAACCTACTTTTTCAAATAGTTTCACAATCCTCCAAATTGCACTTTTGGTAATTTGGTTGCGATTAGGATACGTATCATTAAATAAGTAAGCTACCTCATCATAAGTTCTTTTACGATAACCGTAATCTCTCATGATAAGAATCATTATTTTTCCTGTTCGATAAACATACTTAAATTTTAAAAGTAACTAATTACAATAACCATCTTTCACTAATGACAATCAGAAATAATTAATGACATTTAAAAACAATTAATAGTAGTAAAACCTACTACTTTTTTGACATAAATAATTTTAGTTTCAAACAACTGTAACTTTGGAACTATTAAAGTTAGAATTATGCGGTCTTGGCGGTTGTATTTGTAATTTAATAAATTATGAAAAACTAAAAATATATACAGGGTGTACTATTTAAAAAAATGTTTTAATAATTTTTTTTGTATACTTTTTATCGACTTATGCAGATGGCCTGAATGATTTGAAAAAACTTTTATTTAACATTTTACTTGTAAACCCAACTTAATGTACATACTGTTTATTTAATTACCATTACTATATTTTTAAGAGTTACCTAGGTAAAGTTTAAATAAAAAAATTTATAAAAAGTAAAAATACTTGAAAAATTGTACAGTTCAACATTATTTACATTTAGTGTAATTTTTTATTCTTACAAATGGTAAAACATTGTGAATGGCAAAAAAGATTGAATATAAGCTTATTGTACCAAAAAAGTCATCTTTGTGGCAAAATATGTGCTTACCTCTAAGGTATAAATGCCGCCTAGTACACTCATAATGTCCATCGTTCCACATAAATCAGAGAAGAATTCGTATGCGCAGGTAACTTCAGATACTCGTCGTTCCTCGACGAATCTTTCGGCATTAAAAAGTTCTTCGAATATACTTTTTTTAAAATTGGTATATTTAGAATATGCTTCCAAATTTGAAGTAATCAAATTGTATTTAGACAACAATATTACTTGCCTTTGAAAGGTGGACCAGCAATTCGAGAGTGTTTCAAGTAAAGGCTAAATTATATTCATTATGATAAGTAGTCATTTACAAAAAAAAAACACCCAGGAAAAGTTGATTAATTTTAATATAATTTATACAGAATGTGTATTAACTTAGAAAAACATAACATTTTTAAAATGAAGTATTAAAAACTATAAACAATAAAAAACTATATGTATTGACTTTATTATAATAAATCTGCTTACCAATATAAAACATTATATTCTATTAATACACATTTTACATTTCAATTTTCCTTATAGGTTAGGTTAGGTTAGGTATCATGTGAGTGGGGCGTAGATCATCACTCCACTGCAACCTTTAGTAGGTCTATTGTGGCTCACCCCTAGAGGTTACAGTTCACCGCACAATCCAGCCCTTCCCACGAAGTTCATGGTTGTATGGGGTGAGATGTTTTTCAAATCGGTAGGTTCTAGGTTGGTATAACCAAATATATAAATCCCAGGCCGGAGCATGAACATAGACCAAAATAACTGTGTATATCTGGTAACCCAATAGTTAGGTCCTTCTTACGAAGTTCATGGTTGTATAGGGTGAGATTTTTTTAAAATCGGTAGGTTCTAGGTTAGTGTAACCAAATATGTTGAACCTTATTCTTCCCAGGCCGGGGCATGAACAAAGTATATGTTCAGCAGTTTCGTCTTCCACGCAGCAAAACCGACGGTCCGTTTGTTAATTCAAACTTATCTTTCCGAGGTGGTATCTTAGACGACAGTGTTCTGTAAGCTGTCCCATTAGAATTTGTAGGTCAGTCCTGCTCCATTGTAGGATCTGCTTAGTTGTGTTTCTCGAGGGTTTAAGTAAGAACGCATTCAAATTAGTTAACTCTGGTATATCGGACCAGTACGTGAGTATTTTCCTCTCCGCCCAGTCCGAAATGTTTGTTTTGGCGGCACTTGTAGTGACTCCAAAAACCGGTTCTGGTCCAGTGAACGCAGATTCGGCCCCCTGTTTTGCAAGGGTGTCGGATTTTTCGTTTCCCTCCACCCCCTGGTGCCCAGGTACCCACGGCAGGTTCACCCTGTTGTTCGCACCAAAGTACTCTAGGGATTCGATGCAATTCCATACAAGTTTAGAATTAATCTTTTTGTAGCTCAGTGCTTTTAAAGCAGCCTGGCTGTCTGATATTATACATATATTTTTGTTTGCTAGAGGCCTATTAGTCAGCTCTCTTGCACACAATTCGATAGCGAAGACTTCAGCCTGAAAGATTGTAGCATACCTGCCAAGACTGGTAGATATTTCAATCGTTATGTATTCAGTCTCAGGGAAGAGGATTTCTCCCCTCACCCATTCATCTCTCTTTGGGAAGAGGACTTTAAACGAATTTTTTACGTGTATTTTTGTGGCTAGCATGTCAGGAACCATCCCGAGAATTTGTTGATGTTTTGTTTTAATCAGTATCCCAGAGTTGTCCCCAAATTTCTCTCCATTAATTTGCCTTTTCAAGGACAGGAATCTGTAGGAGACTCCCTCTCTTGGGTGTGGTTACAAAGATAGATAAAGGAATGCTTAGATGGTTTGTACTGTAGAAAGGATGGATAAAGGAAGATTAACGAAACTAATTTATAAGGCGAGTGTGAATGGACAAGTCGGTAGTGGTCGACCTCGGCGAACATATCAACAACCAACCGACGAGCATGCATGAGAGCACTGATGAATGTAGAGGAAGCAAAAGATGTGTGTAAGAACCTTAGCAAGTGAAAGAAAGTGGTCTCTGCCTACCCCTACAGGAAAAAGGCGTGACTATATGTATGTATGTATGTAACTTTAAAATTATTTAAATTAGTTAAGTACTTTATTTATTATATAACTCAGAATTACCATATAACTTTTTAAAACAAAAAATTCATCTATTTTCCTAAGATGCCTGCTAGGTATTTGTACTTACAAAAACAACTGCAGCAGGAACGGATAGTTTGTTAACGACTAATTTCGAAATAACCTCCAAAGTGGTTTGCATTTCTTCTTCGGCTCGGGAAACTTTGTTAATTATTTCATTCACACTTTCCAGTACTAACCTAAAAATTGTTTTAGTTAGGTATTACATTAGTTATTAAACTTTAATAATACAAACGATGAGTAGCAACAAGTAGGGACTTTACATTAATACAAACAAAACAAAAATTATGGTTATAAAAAAGGCCAATGTGCCCAACTGTAACATCGAGAATAACGGCAAGCCTATTGAACGAGTGAGTAGAAACACGTATCTTGGCACCAAGAAATAAAGATCCGTATTGAGAAATCCAGAGCAGTGTTCGGAAATATGAGCAAAATATTTAAGAATCACGACATGACGTTAGCAACAAAGGTAATATTTTTGCGCTGCTATGTGTTTTCAGTCATTTTGTACGGTGTGGAGTCGAGGACACTTACTGAGGCAACAAGCAAAAGATTGGAAGCATTTGACATGTGGCTCTATCATCGGATACTGAGGGTGTCGTGGACAGACCGTGTTAACAATGGGACGGTTTTACAGAGAATGAATAAACAGGAAGAAATTCTAAACACCATCAAAATACGAATACTCCAATACCTCGGTCATGTGATGAGAAACACAGAGAGATAGATTACTTCAAAATATCTTACAGGGCTAAGTAGATGGAAAAAGAGGTGTAGGAAGAAGAAGAATCTCTTGGTTAAAGAAAATCAGAACCTGGTTTGCAGTGACCACCACAAATTTGTTTAGAGCCGCAGTTAATAAAGTGTTGATAGCTAATATGGTTGCCAACATCCGGAACGGATAGTAACTGCTAGAAGAAGAAGAAGAATAATAGAAACGGCCAAAAGAATGTTTTTTTTTTGATTGCAAATCAATTACTTTTTAGTGCTGTACCCTCTTGTTTATTAAATGGATTAAATAGTTTAACTATTGAAAGGCACGCTATCAGCGTCCCTATTCTACATTCAACAGAAGCATACTTTAGTGCCGATTAGTACCAAATGGTATGGCGGATCCTAAATATTTTGTAACAGTTACCAATCATTACGGGTTGCTGTTTTATTCTATTCCACTTTTCTTTTTCTTCTTCAATGGCTCCACAACTCTTGGTGAGTCTTGACCGCGTTTACTATTCTCTTCGGTCTTGCGCAGTTATCTCCCATTGTTGTACTTCCAGTTTGTGTAGGTCACTTGTTACTGCGTCATTTCACCTTTTTCTTGGACGGCCAACCGACCTCCTATCTTTAGGCCTTTCCCAAAAGGTAGTATTGAGGAGTCTTTCATCGTGTGAACTTGGGACATGTCCTGCCCATCTTATGAGATTGGCCTTGATGTGGCGCAATATATTCTCGTTTCCATAGAGTGTTATGTCTTCTTCTCCATTCTCCTGTTGTTTCATTTCTACTAGGCCCAAAAATAGTCCTCAGGATTTTCCGTTCTAGTACCAGCAATCTAGTAGCCTCACGTTTATTCAGGGTCCATGTCTCACTCCCATATATGTTATTGTGGGGCGAATTATAGTTCTGTAGACTTTTACTTTCGCTTCTCTTGAAATTATTTTTGATTTTAACATCCTCGCCAAGGAATAATATGATCTGTTCCCTACCATGATTACCGATCTACGTCATTTTCATTCTTATTATCGGCTCTTATGACTGCTCCTAAATATTTAAATTCCTTCACTACTTTAAAATTATATTCATTTATAGTTATATTTTGACCAATACGTGACTACCATATACTTGGTCTTGATCCGATGTAATATTGCCAATATTGCACATGAATTCTACACACACGCACACACACACACACATACACACACACATACACACACACACCAGTGCCAAGTTTACCTTCTTTCTGGGGACTCCCATCTCTATCATGACTCTCTACAGCACTTCCCTGCTCATAGAATCATACGTTTGCTTGAAATCGACAAAAATCTGGTGCAAATCACGATTGTATTCCCAGTTCTTTTCCAATATTTAGCGAACTATAAAAATCTGGTCGATAGTGGATCTTCCGGGGCCTGGTAATCGCCTATAATTTCCTCTTATTTCCACATCTTGTTAATTCATTACCCAGCAACCTTTACACGCACGGCTTGTGATTAAGACCCGATTATGCAAGCTTTTGCGTTATTATGGATGGTGTTTGGGATTTTATTTAATTATATTGTTAAATTATTAGGTACTCTTAAAAACAGATAAAGGGACAAGACCATTCGGTACCCTAGCTAAGTTTATAATTTTATTTATTTGTTAAATTTACACTGGAAACAGATTTGGCACAGACCATTTCGTACGCACTAGCAGGTAGGATTTTATGTTTTTATGTCAAAAAGCTTTGGGATGTCTACGACACCTTTAACGTGTTACATCATTATACATTCAGCTTCCGAACATTCAACAGTATACATTCAGTTTCCGAACATTCATCAGTATACATTCATTTTCCGAACATTCAACATTGTACATTCAGCTTCCGAGCGTCTAAAATATAACAACATCATACAACATAGCTTTCGGGTTTACAACAACAAATAAAGTGTATGTATATAGTGTAAATATACGTAGTTTCAGTGCATATATTTACTTTCATTTGATATCCAATAACAAAGATACGCGAAAAAACACAACACATTATCTAATCCGCCAAAACAGATTAATAAAATAAACATGGTTTATGATACATGCATACTAAAAAATGTATGTAAAGCAGTTACATCAATGTTTTGTAAAAATGAGGTCGTACCTGTGGCGGATAGTTCTGCATAGCGGAGATGTAAATTTTACGTAACATATATAATTAGTTATATTACATTCATGTCGATTTTACGTAATTGTGTTTGCTGGAGTGGGTTTTGAACCCCATATCTCTTGAATGCGGCCCTGGATGTTCCCAGCAATTATCACACAAGAACTTAACCATCATTACTTACCTGATATATAATTCGTATTGTCGAAAGTGAATGAGTTCATCCTTACAAATTTCCAAATATTTCAAGTCAACGTGAGATGGAAAAATAGGCTTCAAATAAAAATTTCCAAATGCGTCTTTATCTGTCATGTAGTATTTGTTATAAACTTTCGTTAATAGAGTAACTTTTTGCATTATTTCTTCAAGAGTACTTTCTATATCGTTTTTAATAAGTTCAGCCGCGGTATGAAACAAATTTGGCACTAAAAAATATAGTTCACCATTAGATCAACTAAATTTAATCCGAAGTAGAAAAATAATACATTTGTCGTTTTAATAATTTTTGCCCTGTTTTTTTGAACATTCGGTCGCGGAAAGCAAACAGTCCGTCGCGATTTGACGATTTCATCCAACCAGAGTATTTCAATGGGACCGGTTTTTTTGAATTTGTTTCCTACTGGCCAATCGGGATCCTTAAGTGCAGCTTCTTATTTACAATGCTTTTTTCCACGAGAAAGTGCGAATTGATCAGTATTTCAGCAAATTTAAATTCATTACCTATATATAGAAATAAATATAAAAGTTCAGTTTATTTTGATTACATTTGTAAATATACTAAATATTAAAAAAAAAGATGTTTTTGTCAGCCTTTGCAATATGACGTTCCTTATTCAAACAAAACTTACATCAATGATATGCAAAGCTTCTCTTTGTCAGAAATCGGACATTTTACTTTCTTTGGAAATGTCGTTCTTTACAAAACTCAACACGACTTCGAAGAACAGTCTAAACAGTCTAAAATGCACCCTAGATTTGGTTTCATTTCCAAAAAGCCTCCTCTGTACGGTAATATTTAAGGCACCTTCCGTATGGCGACACAAAAACAACTTATCCACTGGCTTATTGGAAACTTTGGCGGTTGCCATTGCCAGTTCCTCTTTTTCTTCCTCTTCTACCAATAGTAACGCAACTAATTTATTTGAGTCCATGTTTTAGTACCTTTCGTTTCTATTCACGATACAAATAGCAAGCATATGGAGCGGACACAAAAACGGAACCCTCATCTATATTTAAAACAAACCACCTCGGGCGGGAATCGCTATCCTCAGCGGTCGACGGTCTGTCCGCTTTCCGCGTCTGAATGTTCAAAGAAAACAGGGATTTAGCTTGATGTTCTCAACGACCCACTTTTAAAATTACGCGGTAAAGATTTTTCTGCTTTTTTTATTCCTGTTCGCCACAGAGGTCATTTTAGGGTTGAAAAATATTTTCCAGCAATTTTCACCCCATTTAAATTATATTATTTAGCTCTATAGGTACAATGACTCGCGTCAAAGCAATGGTTGGCGTATTCTTGAAGTTTTTAAATTTAAAATAGATAATCAGATTAAAATAAAAGTTGTCTGCCTTATCATAATTTGTTAATAGATTTTATGTTAGCAAAATATGTTTCTAGATTAAGTATTCTTTTTTTTTAAATATAAAACTCAAATTTAAATTCAATTTTATTCAAAAACAAAATAATTTAATAAGTGGTGTGTCCTCCTCGATTATTAACAAATTAACATCGTTTTTGAATGAATAGAATCAAGGTTATCTATTTCACTGTTGCCGCAACATGTAGGTAGTCGTGCCCCGAAACATTACTGTACCTCCTCCATAAGAATGAACCTCCTTGTCACGTGCCTATTTTTTTCCTTCTACAAGTTCCATCATTAATTGTCTCTGATGAGTTTCGTATTCCTTGTTGCATACCGTACTCTGTGGTAACTCAAATATATCATTCGTTGTAGGTAATGTTGCATACCTTGTAGGGGTAGGATTGTTTGGTTTGCAATTTCTGTGTGGATGGGACTGGATATCCACACGGACGAGGCGCACGGAGCACGGACTTGAGAAGATTGTGGGTTGACGTTTATTCCGCGCCATTTTTCTTGATTTCCGATATAGGAGCGGGGGTCGTGTGTTAAGAGTCTTGAAAGTCAGGTGTCGGTGAAAGTTGTTGGGGACGGTGTGTTATTATTTTGAAGAAAAACCACTTAATTTTTAACTTGACCATTCTATCTTACCTACGTTGTTGATATTTTGGATTTCTGGTGTCAAGTTAAATATCCGTTATCGGGATTTATTTGAGGGAAGCCATTGTTAATTAGCCGGTGCCGCCCCATAATCTAACCAGCCCCAGGAGTAGGCCAGGAGTAGGCCACAGGAGTACATGTGAATTCGTATACCCAAAGGTTATCAGTGATTTATTTTTAAATATATAACGCCGTGTCTCATTTCGACACCACGAGTAAGTTCTGTTTTAGTTTATAAATATAGTACTTTGTGAATTCGTATACCCAAAGGTTATAAGTGATTTATTTTTAAATATATAACGCAGTGACTTATTCTGACACCACGATTACGTTCTGTTTTAGTTCATTAATATAGTACATTGTTGGAAACTATTTATTGCATTAGATAATATGCCAAAACTAAACTTGGATTAAAATAACCTTCTCAATAATTCTTTATGTCCAAGTAAAAATATATTTTCTTCCTACTTATTTGTAAATATCCTACAATCTTGATATTTTAAAGGACAACCATTGTAAAAATATTTTTAAATAAACTCGATTGTTTTGGCAGTGAAAATCTTTATGTAAAAGGTTAACTAGTGTTATTAATGAGTTAAGTTATATATGCTTTACCTTTTTCTTTGCCTTTATGTAAGCGTTTGAATTAGTGTTATTAATGAGTTGATTTATATATGTTTTACTTTTTTTTGTAACTTGGTAAAGTCTGTTACTCTTACTTCTGTTCTGGTTATTTTATAAAGTTGTAAATTTTACATTTTTGGTTTGTTTTAGCAAGAAAATTTTACCATAGCTGTTAATTTTGACTATATTTGTTATGATGTTGCTATTGAGCTGTGTACTTTAATTATTTATTGTGTGAGTAAAGTATCCAACATATTTTTGCTATAATTTTATTTATTTGGTTTACCATAATCATAGTTGTTTATCTTGTGGCTCTGCTAGTGCCTATAAGATCTAGGGGTTCCCGGCATGAACCATCTAAGTCGGTGGCGCGGCTCACTTTTATATTTTTTTCTTCTACCCTCTACGGCTAAGCTCGGGCATAATTTGCCAGTAGAGAAACCGCTAGCAGAGTACTCTTTAGAGAACGAAAAAGACGTGGCATCCTGTATATTCTACAATTGTGTTTTTTCCACTCTCCACATGTTTACAGGTCTTTAGTCAGGATGTATACCAAATTTTTACTCATCTAAAAAATAAAGAGGACTCCATTGAACATTTTGCCATAACACGTGTTCCTCAGCCCAATTGCCTCAGTGAGCTTCGTGCAAACGATTTCAATTAACACTTCGGGCTTAGGTAATTCGTCCTTTGCTTCGATCACACATCGAAAATTTTCATAGGTATTGGGAATGGAATATAACATAAGTATGGATAGGAGGTCATCTTCAATATTTATTCCTATTTCTCTTAGATGATCGATTACATTAGAAAAAGTATTCAGATGATCTACCTAGTATCACCTTTCGTGAAAAGTAATTGTTTTAATAACGTTCCTTTTCTGGCCCGACCCTGAGGTTAGCATGTTTGTTTCAATTTTTCCCAGACTTCATTCGATGTAGAGCAGTTTTTGATAAAACAAAGTTCTGAAGGTTGCATTGCCAAAACAAAGTCAGCTTTCGCTTTTTGATCAATTTGCTTCCAAACTTTTTTCTCTTCTTGGTCTGGTGTATAATTAGTTTTAAAACAACTTTACTTCTTTAGTCATATGTTAATCTGATCACTGTACTCATCCGATCAACTGTCATATGATGTGTTTTGTATTGACTTGGCGTGAAAACATGGTCTGCTGGTTCTTTCAGTTCACCATTCACGTACGTCCAATGATCATTATTGTAGACTGGAGGGGGGGGGTCGTAAAGGCTATGCAGCCTCTCAAGCACCTCGACCTATCAGATCTTTTGTGCATAACCCTTAATATATTTAAGGCCAGGGATTCCGAGACTTCGTAAAAAGTTTATCAGATTCCTGGGAGCTAAGTTACTGACATCGGAGAGCTTTAAGAAGGCCCATTTCAGGAACTTCAGCCTCTTGAAGAAAAGCGCTGGGCATACGCAAAGCAAATGTTCTGCAGTTTTAGCAAAGTTCTCGCAGTAGCGGCAACTATCACTCTCTTTTTGCCCACCTTTTTCAGGTGATACCTCAGAGGGCAGTGTCCAGTGAGGAGTCCCGTCACCAGTTTCAACTCGAACTGTTTAGCTTTCCTTGGCGAGAGGCTCACTACCCTTTTTGTCTGTCTTTGTCCTGGCACTTTATTCCAGTAAGATTTCATTTTATCTGTTTACCAGCGTCGAACCTCTTCTTTCAAGTAGGCCTTGGAAAGTAATGATAATTTTTTATTAGGATTACTTCCATCTACATACGTTAGGTATAGAAATTTCCTTTACTCAATTTTTCGATGTTGATGCCATTGTAAGTGATTATTTTATATCTAGAAATTGCCTGGGCCCAAAACATGCTGGTTATTTGGTAGCAAAAATAACTTCTGTCTAATCTTCAAAATATATATTTGACATACATACATAAATACATATAGTCTCGCCTGTAGGGGTAGGCAGAGACCACTTCCTTCCAGTTGCTAAGGTTCTTGCACACATCTTTCGCTTCTTTTACGTTCATCATCGCTCTCATACATGCTCGTCGGTTGTTGGTACTCTTGACCTGGCCTTTCAAAAAATGTCGATCTGATCGAGATATGTTCGCCGAGGTCGACCTCTACCGACTTGTCAATTTACACTCGCCTTATACATATGTTTCATCAATCTTCCTTCATTCATCCTTTCTACGTGTCCATACCATCTAAACATTCCTTTATCTATCTTTATAACCACATCTTCTTTTACACCACAGCGTTTCTTTATCTTACTATGCTTCACTTTATCTAACCCAGTCACTCCGGCTATACTTCTCAGACTACTCATCTCCGCAGCATTTATCCTACACCCAACATTCACTACTATACATAAATGTAGGAACCAGCACTCCTCTTTGCACATAATCGTCAGATTATGGATCAGTACTACTATAACATCAAGCTGAGTCGCCTGTGTAATAATCTAAGACGCTCGAGTGTTCACAAAAGGCGATTTAGTTTTGAATTTACAAAAAGCCGCCACGAGATTGCGTCATGTCCGAATCATCAGTCTTTCGGGTTCATTTAACATCTCCTCAGAATATCTGACGCGCTTGAATACATTGTTTTGTTTTCCATGTTTAACCTTTACGTACAGCCACCCCCACCATGCAAACCGTCAGATTAACATACCTCCAATATCAGAGACATGTGGGGCATATTATCTGACGCGCTCGAGTATTTTCATGTGACTATTTTTTTTCTTACATTTTTGAAAATCTGTAGACGCTTTCCCCACCGGTAAAAGGGTGTATATAATATAACCTTTTTTTCTTTCTACCATCTAATCTTCAAAATCTAATAGGTCCCTACGACGCTCGAGTAAATCCCCATTTAGCATCGTGGGCTCCCCTGCTATATTGTTTATCTTTGCTGCAATGCTAATAAAAATTGTTTTATAAAGTACCATGAAATAACAATTTGATTTTATATGTAGGTACCTATATTTATATTATTTTATTTATTATTATTATATTATTATTTTATTATATATTTTTCATTATATTTATTTTTTATTGCATACAATATATTTTTAACTTTAAAAAAAGACATAGTTATATGTCTTTCATTTCCTAAAGGGATTCAGATGTCCCACCTATAAAAAATATCAAAATAGAGGACCAAAACTTTGAAAAAATTGAAATAGTTTTTTACGCGGTAATTTATGTAATAAAACCAAAAATAAACATAAATTTTCACATAAAACGAGGTTTGGACAATAAAAAGTTAAACGGTGCTAGATGTTGATTTAATAAAGTAGTTCTTACATTCGGGAATTCCCGCTCCTCCTTTGTCACAATACTTGTTAAATAATCTTATACCACAAACGAGCATGGAGAGGTTTTCTAATTGCACATTTTTTTCTTTGTTGGAACATGTACAGAATTCTTTTAATTCTGTGTCATTTAATATACTATTTAATGCATACAATGCTTCTTCATAAATCTACGAAAATTAAAAAAAATCTCGTATTTTAATAATTACTATTTAATAATCGCCTACTTCTTTTTGAAAATATTTTTTATTGGATGGAATATAATTTTTAATGAAAACTAACAATTGTTACAAAAATCAGTCATGAAATAAATGATGCTGTATGTGTTTATTTTAGTGGAAAACAAACTTTTATATACTTAGTTTTAGAGAAAAAAGTTAAAAATTGTATTATGTACCAGGAAGTTGATGTAAGGAATGATTCCGCGCGTTTTCAGCCCCCGACAAAATATCCCTTGATAAAGTAACCCTCGCTGTTGTTAAAATAATAAACAATTCTTTGACGAAATAAATTATACAACAAAATTAATAAAAAAAAAAACATAAAAATATTTGTCTCGGACCGCTTTGGAGTACGTTCACAGTCGCATTAAAATTTTATTTTTAAAAATTCGACGACCATCATTCAGGACAGACTTTTTGTGGGCAACCCTATATCATTGTATTCGCAATAAAACATCGCTTATTTTTATGTTAAATTTATAGATTAAATAAGTAGGTGAAAATAACTAGGACCAAAATAACTGTGTATATCTGGTAACCCAATAGTTAGGTCCTTCTTACGAAGTTCATGGTTGTATAGGGTGAGATTTTTTTAAAATCGGTAGGTTCTAGGTTAGTGTAACCAAATATGTTGAACCTTATTCTTCCCAGGCCGGGGCATGAACAAAGTATATGTTCAGCAGTTTTGTCTTCCACGCAGCAGAACCGACAGTCCGTTTGTTGGTTCAGATCTATCTTTCTGAGGTGATATCTTAGACGACAGTGTCTCGTAAGCAGTCCTGTTAGAATACGCAGGTCATTTCTGCTCCATTCTACGATCTGCTTAGTTGTGTTTCTCGAGGGTTGTAACGGTAAGAACGCCTTCGAGTGGGTTAGCCCTGGTATGTCGGACCAGTACGTGAGTATTTTTCTCTCCGCCCAGTCTGAAATAATTATTTTAGCGGCACTTGTGGTGACTCCAAAAACCGGTTTGTCTCGGACTGCTTTGTTGTACGTTCACAGTCGCATCAAAATTTTATTTTTAAAAATTCGACGACCATCATTCAGGACAGACTTTTTGTGGGCAACCCTATATCATTGTATTCGCAATAAAACAGCGCTTATTTTTATGTTTAATTTATAGATTAAATAAGTAGGTGAAAATAACTAGGACCAAAATAACTGTTTATATCTGGCAACCCAATAGTTAGGCCGGGAAAAATACAGGCAACCCTACGTTTGCATATTCTATAGGCTTTGTACTTACGGTTGGTGTACAAATTTTTCGTTAAACTCATCGGTGGAAATTAAAAAAAAAAAAAGTGATTTTTCACTACTTTCCTTAGTTGTGGAATACATGATTGTATGAAACAAAATAAAAAAAATCCAGGCAAGTAAAGGTGATAGATTCGACGGATGATAGTGGCGATGATTTTTTAGGTATGTATATTTGTGAAGTTCAAGTCTAGCTAATCAATCAATAATCAATTATTATGATTGTAGAAAATGCTGAAAATGTTCACACTCCTGTGGATTCCAATTGCTCAGATACCAGAACAATCCAAGAGGACATTATTACAAATAAAATAATCAAAGGAATGAAACGGAGGCAGATTTCATACAGGTATAAATACAATTCCAACTGGGATAAGAATTTTACATGGATTCAACCCAGCAAATTGGAAAACAATAATTTTTTTTTGAGACGTACGAAATGCACAGCTATCATCAAAAATATGTTTTGGGTGACCGTCTCAATTCGGAATCCCTTAGAGGAATTTAACATTCTAAAAAACTAATATCTAACAATTCATATATTGCAGATCAACGAATTTATGAAATCTGGTTGTTTTTGCTACATCGATTTGGTGATTTAAATTTTTTTCTATTGGCAACACTGCGTGTAAACCAGTAAACGACGGAAAATAAAATGTGGGATCGAGTTGTGAACAACAAATATTCTGTCATTTGATCACTTGTAAAACCAAAGTTTTTATTAAAGGGAATTTTAGTTATCTCAGAGATTTGAGTTGATTTTTTGTGTTAAACTATTGGATTAAAGCTGGATTTAAGGTTTGATTATAACGTTTCAGTTTTATTGTCGCTGGATTCTTGTTAAATGCCGGTAAAGACCAGGTGTGCCCAGGTATCAATTTTGGTTTGTTTAGGAAGTTTTTCAGTTCTGTTGTCCCTGGAATTCTTGTTACAATGCCTATGAAAGTCGAAATATCAATTTCGGACAAATTATATTATGTGGGTCAACGTGTTCCACCAATTAAGGAAGGTAAAGAAGTTTTTAAGGCTGGCCTCATCATTTTATGTGGAACTGACGGTCACAATGAAAAAACATAAAAATCATCTTTCAAACGCTTTCTCTGTGTTGTTGTAGTCACTATGAATAATTACAAATAAAATAATAGATCATTTGACAACAATATCAAACTTACCACTGAAAAATCATCTTTTACAAAGGGCTTGCTGCAGAGAAACATAAACTTTGAAATTGGTTTTCCTTTCTTTAAGATCATCTCCCATTTCTATGCTGCCTTAGGTATTAAAGGAAATTTATGCAAAATATAATCGAATTGCTATATGTAGAGCATTGTGGAACAGAGCATATTTTTCGTGATTTTATCTCCTTATCACCTTTTTTAATCCTTGGCCACGTTTGGTCGGTATGGAGGGTTCGACATTGAAGGCGACTGTAATTAAGAAATTAGAAGCTTTTGAAATGTGGCTGTATCGCAGAATCCTCAAGATACCTTGGACGGCACGAATGACAAACGAAGAAGTTCTAAGACGTGTCAACCAACAACGTGAAAAACGGCATATTTGGTACATACAATGCGAAAAACTAAATATCAATTCTTGCATCTGTTGATCGAAGAAAAGATCGAAGGCTGGAGAGGGATCGGAAGAAAAAAAATGTCTTGGCTGCGATATATCAGGTCTTGGACAGGGCTACACGATATACAGTCACTAATACACACCGTAAGGAACAGAGAAGCAATGGAAAATGTTATCGCAAACATCCGTTAGTGGATACGCATTAGAAGAAGAGGAATCCTTTGCATTTTCGGATTTTGTGGTTTATTAACACCAATTCTTCACAAAATATTTTGTTCAAATATAATACTTTCAAGGCTTAAATTGCTCAAAATAATTTATAAAGTTCACTTTTCATCCATTTAAACATATGGAGGTTAGTTTGTTGTTCACACCTCGAGAAGTTCATAGATGCTGCCCACTCCGTAATTTTTCTCAATAGTTGCAGTCGCTTGATTGGCACGGTATTTTGGGCGCTAATTTTTTTGAGGAAAATTGTAGGATTATATTGTTTAAGGTTATAAAATTTAAAAATTTTTGTGAAATTTATGACGCATTGTGATGAAATTCTCCTGGAAGAAAAACTACCTAATATGGAGAGCTTGTTTTTAGGAAAATCGTGCGTATTTTAAATGGTATAATAATGATTATAAGCTTCTTACTGTATCTCTTTTGCATTCTCCCATATACTTGGGCATATTTTGTCGGAGGATACTATGTCGAGGGATATTTTGTCAAGGGATGTTTTGTCGGGGATATTTTGTCGAGGATATATTGTCGAGGATATTTTGTCGGGGGATAAAAACGCGCAGTACCGTAAGGAATAAATTAAAAGCCAGATTAACAGTTTATTTCTTCTTTTAAGAAGTAAAAACTAGCAATGCAAGTAAAGACGTTTACAGATCATTTTCAAATTTTAAATGTAAGAAATTAAATATTTTAGTCATTAGATCTATAAAATATGAAAAAATTGTTAAAACGTCAATTAATAATTAAACCTGTCCAAAGGAAATTATTTTTTACTTGAAAAAATAAACCACATAGTGATAAAATACGTTCAATGACTGCAAACATATATTTCTGTATATACTTACTGGTTTTTTAAGTGGACTTCCTAAGCCAGATAAAAAAACAATATAAATCACCATTAACCTTCTTAAAGAAATTATATCCTCTTCAGTTTTAAGTTGAGTCGTTAGGCAAATTTGTTCTTTTATTGGATTTATTCTAGCCATTAACAATTCCCTTGTACTAGTAAATGTATCCTCAATGTGTTCTATACTCCACATGTAGTAAAATTGCATCTTCAATGTTCTCATTTCAACCGATTTAGTAGATTCCAAGTGGCTTATTACGTATTTTACCAATGCTTGAACATTTGATCTACTGGTCAAAAGGTTTTCAGTTATACCCCAATTTGGATTTAAAAGAAGCAATTTGACCTAAGAATGTACGTTTAATTATATAAGTTTGTAGATGCTTAACAAAATCTTGTGTAAAATGTTTTCTAAGCAATTTATTTTTTTCTGGATGAATACACATAAATTCAAAAGTTTTGCATAATCTTTATTCTGAAGTAATAGGTATATGTTATGTCTATTTTAAAATTGTTTAAATAGTAATTAATTGGTTAATTTTAAGAGAAAATCAATGAGTTTTTAAAAAATTTATTCTTCCCCAAAGTTTTCACCTCTAGCATCAATGTAAGCTTGATGAAGACGCTGTGGCATTAGGTACTGCTGAAAAGGTTAGCATCCGTTTTTGATATGTGTGGTGCAGGATTGTCGTCTAGGTAGGGTGCATACGTGGGATAGATATTAGTCTGTGAAGAAAAGTATGTACTTTCCATAATATATTTAAGTTTATCTGCCGTGTCCTGACACATGACTTCTACACGCATTGTGACAGTTGGACGAGATAGCTGAAGTTCTTTAATAGCAGACATAATCTCTGTTTTATTTTTAAAATCTTCAAATAATGTCTCATCCGCTTCAATAAATGCTTCCTTTATAATTGATCCATCTTCAAATGGTTTCTCGTGTTTCGCCAATATATAAGATATTTTAAATGAAGCTTTCGTTGCAGCTTTTGATTGTTTGGCTGGTCTTGTGAACATGGTTTGTTATCCAAGTTATCAAATGACATACTTTTTGTTTTCCTAATTCAATCTGTGAGGAAAAATCCTTTTCATAGATTTTTAGGAACCGTTTCATGATGCCTCTCTAAGTTCCCACGCTAAGGTATTGCAACTGACGCACGGCAAATGAGACAAATGCACTTATATTTTATCATATAAACGAAAAATTCTTCCTCCCAATCATTATTAAAATGATACGTTTTACTTTTCTTTGCCACACTCATTTTTTTAATATTTATTAATAAACTTTGTATCGACGTATTGCCTTAAAGTTACAACTCAGACTGACTCCAATTCCTGCAGGTGCAACTTTATATCAGCGCGAACGAAGTCTCGAATGTTCCAGTCAAACACGCCGTCCGAAGTTTCTAGAAAATGTGGCGGAAATAAAAAACGCGAATTTTCTTTGACCAGTACCGCGCGTTCCTTTATGAGGAGGCTATTCTGGCCCAATTGTGGATCGAATAAATTCTAGTAGTTCATTCATTAAATTTATTTTAGTTACCTACCCACTAAAACAAAATCTGTGTAAATAGTTCTATATCGGAATTTTTTCTCGAGATCGACTCAAAAAGCATTCGTGATCGACCTAGACGGTCAATATTATTGATCAATAAATATTGCAAGGCTATATTGATCGTTTTGGAGAGCTCCAAACGATCAATATAGCCTTTCAATACGTATCGATCAATGCGTATTGAGGTCTAGAGGGTGCTTAATTTACTTTTCATGTCATTGTGCTTTCAACCCTTCAATGTGAACTAATGCAGTATTTACTAATTTTTAAATTTTTTATGTGTTAAATTTTTTACATTCTGTGGATGTGAATCATTATTGTCTAAATAATAAACCAAGAAAACATTAAAAATGTAAATACATACATAAAACATCACGAAATTTTCATTTGGATGTAATTTTCTGGGACCACATTCCCTCAAAATTTCTTTAACTATATTCTTTTCGGTACGGCTTACCGTATGACAAATTTTTCTTGTTATATTGTAGACTTGTTCTTTCATTAATAAATTCACAAATGTAACCAACTAAAATTATTGGTACCTTGTTTATACTTTTGTAAAATATTTTATTTATGTAAACGTCACTGTGTGACAATTGTATTAAGAGCTTAGTTGCTAGGCAATGGCACAGCTTAAGCGTTTACAAACGTTCTCACATACAAATAGTTTTTTACTAAAGAAATCTTTTAATCTAAATAATTTTCGAGAAATTTTGACGTGCTTGGTTTTTGTTGTGCACTCCAGCATTAATCATATAAACTAAAGCTGATATAGTTTTGACGACTTTTAAGTCATTTTAAAAAATAAGTGACATTCTCATTATAGGTCTACGCCCAAGTGCAAAATTTAATGGTTATTTCAAAACTGCTGAAAATTTTCAGGATATGTAGCCAATACCGCGTCCTCAACGGCAAGGCTGGTCGACTAGTTTGGAGCCAAAGATGTAGCTTCCCTCCAAAATTAGTGATTTCAAGAATGGTTAAAACTTTTTAAATCGAAAGATAATCAACAATAAATTACCAAATGTGAAGTTGTCCGCAATGGAAGTGAGGCGGTTTAGCTAGTCCGCTATGCGGAACATGTCGCGCCAGTCTCCCGGTAAATATGATTCTAGAATGGCTGTAACTTTGCGCACACATGAAGATTAATACCTAAAACTCATAAAAGTCATATTATCCGCAATTGAAGTAAGCGGTTCAGAATGTCCTTAAGATGAAAAAGTTCAAAAAATAATCAAATTGCAAAAAAATGAGATTTTAGCTGGATAACTGAAAAAATAGTGGTCGTACAAATTAGGAAGAGATCTACAATTTAAAACTTGGCAGACCTCATCGGGACCAATAGGACCGGTGATATGGCTCGTTAAAGTTAGGTCTTAAAAATATGATTTTTTTTTAACCAATCGCAATTTTTCTAAAATTACTCAAAAACTACTGAATAAAGGTATGAAAAAGTTGTCAGCAATAAAAAAACCCACAAATCTAGACCAAATAAACTTTATCAATACGACTAGTAGGACCAAAGATATCTTGATTTGATACTAAAAATTTTTTATATATTTTTTTCTTTTCTAATTGTTGTACCTACATAGTTGCAATAAAAAGCGAAGTAAATTTGTCGAATCACGGCTCTACCTCTAAAGTGCTCCAAATTTTTTCTATCGTTCTTTACCACTAGTATGTAGTATCCCAAGTAATATTAAGGAGGCGCATGGCTTTAGACTCCTATATTCTTCAACGAGGGTATAATGATAGCTATTATTCTCGAGGATAAAAGCTATAATTATACGCGAGTAGAAGACTACACTTTCTCAGAGTTTTAATGCATAAATAATTATTGGGGTTTTCTCTAATACGTCCCCGCATTTTCCAAATGTCTTTACCAGGTAGTGTTGGTGTTACGTTAATAATAATCGGTATTAATTAAGGCAGTAAAATAAAAAAATTAGTCTAAACCAACCTAACGTCCTAAACCTAACACCTACTGTAAACCTTTGTGTGTCGTTACGACTGGAACTCATTGGGACCCACTGGGAAAATAACATCAACATCATGAATTTAATATTATCACATTTTTAATTTTTTTTAGGGGTCCAAAACCATGCGCCTCCTTAATATTACTTGGGATACTACATACTAGTGGTAAAGAATGATAGAAAAAAATTTGATGCACTTTTGAGGTGAAGCCTTGATTCGACAAATTTACCAAAAGTAAAATTACAGTACGGTTTATAACATTTCAATGTAGGTAACAGTAGCAAGCAAAATAACTAATAAATCAAATAAAACAGAATTTATAAAACAAAATTAAGACGTTGCAAAACTGAGATCACTTCTACAGGATCAACGGAAATTTATCGATGAATATTTAGGTGTGCTAACCCGTTGTAATCTATTTTCTACCTTTGTATTTCTAAGGTAAGTTTTAATATGACTAACTGTTGAAAATTACCTTTCCGCGGTACTTGTTGAAGCAGGTAATGTAGCGAATATTTTAAGTAATATGAATATGTTGCTATAAATGTCCTTGTTACAAATATTTAATGCATCAATCACATTTCTTGGCAGTGGTTCCCTCGAATCCTTAAATTTGTGATACCACAGTTCAAACTCTGGTGTGAGAGTGAGAGCGTTATATTGCAGTCCAGATCTTTTTGATAAAATGAAGCAATATTAAAAAATTGCTCTTTTTTTTACTTGGTAGAAGGCACATAATACCCTTAAGAATATTACTATGTTTACTTGTTATGGTGTACCCAAGGACTCTACCAAAATTCAGTTCTGTGCAAATTTTTGTAATTTGAAATGTATTCTGACCGGACTAATAGATTTCAGAACATCTCTCCATAATAAAAAGTGTAACTGGGGATCGCAAAAATATATCCATAGGAATTGAATTTTTTTTTATTTTAGTGTGAATATAGCGTCATTACTTGCTATTACCACTCCAAATATTAATATTTGGGCACAATATTATACTGCCTCATATTTTTAAAACCTACACCTATAATTTGGTACCGACAGGATATCAATAGGCCCAATAGGACCCCATATTTACTCGAATAACGCGTCATTTCAATGTAGAAACATTGTCTAGGTTTAGCAATTTTTTTGGGCCCATTGTGTACAAAAATTAGAAAAGAAAAATTTTAGTTTTAATCAAATCAAGATAGCTTTGGTCCTAATAGTTTTATTGATAAAGTTTAATTGGTCTGGAATTGTAGGTTTTGTTTATTGCAATGCACATACCTAAATTTGGAAGTTTTTGAGTTATTTTAGAAAAATCGCCACTGGTACAAAAATGCATTTTTTTAAAACCTAACTTCAAGGCATATCACCAGTCCATTGGTCCAAATTAAGTTTTAAATTGTAGCTCTTCATAAGAAAACTTTTGCCTACTTACACCTAATCTTTACGACCACTATTTTTGAGTTATACAGCTAAAATCTATTTTAACAAATTTGATTATTTTTAGAACTTTTTCAGCTTGCAAACATTCTGAACCGCCCCAACAAAATAACTTTTATGAATTTTAGGTATTAATCTTCATGAGTTCAAAGTTACAGCTGTTCTAGAATGTTTACTGAGAGACTGGCGTGATATGTTTCATGTTGAGGACAACTTTAAATTTAGTAATTTGTTTTGTTATTATCTTTCGATATAAATAGGTTTTAACCGTTCTGGAATCATCACTAATTTTGGAGGAAAGGTACATCTTTAGCGCATTAAACCGCCCTGGAGTTGTCAGGCCCATTAGCCTTACCATTGAGGACAAGGTCTTGGCTACTTCTTTTGAGTTTTGTGGCCATTTTGAAATAACAATCAAAACTGCTCTTGGCCCTAGGAATATTATGGGCATGCTAAAAAGATTTTAAATGGATAAGAATTAATGGTTGTGCTTAAAAAAATAATATTCTAAAATTATACATTTTATTAATAGTTGTAGTCTATTGAATTACTGACATGTTTGTTGGTCATAACAATAACAATTTTGTTATACTTATTAATAAATGCTTAGTATGTCAAACATTCAGTTTTACTTACCAATTTAATAAAACTTCATTTTTATCAACATTTAACTATAGTATTGGATAATCGGAATTTCAAATATAGAAGTTTTATAAGTAAATCATTAGTTTTACTTTAGCAACAGATTTTTATACTATAAAAAATTTTTTGGTAGAGAGCAACAAGTTTTTGTAAAAAAAGTAATTTGTAGATGGAAATTAATAAAATACTTTCGTTTCTTATTATTTTTTATTTAAACTTAGTACTTCATATATCTTAACATATAAAAATTAAGGCATCTAGTCCAGCTGAAAAAAAAATAAATGGCGTATAAATTGTGAATGAAAAATTATAAAATTAGACTGACCAAAATCAGATTAGTTTGTATTTAAAGAAAAAATGAAAGGTAACAGATGAAATTTTTTCTTGATTACATAAACATAACATGGGGTAGTAAAAGTAACATTGTAATTATAATACTACTTAAGTACCATACCTTCTTGAATCCTATGTCGGCTGCATACTCTCTGAAGCATTGACGACATAAGTTTAATCCATATTTACGAATAAGACCATGTCTGTTTGAGCAGGCACGGCTAAAACAAGTTTTATTAAAACATTTTTCAATAAAAAATATCCAACAAGTAATAAAATACTCCTTAGATCCACATATAGGATCAAATAAATTATTTGGGACCATAATATATACCTTAAATTTAAGTCCAAAAAACATAAAAATTTGTTAATTTTAACAATATCGCATATTTTACATAGTATTTATGATAATTGGTAGCTTAAGAAAGTAAATTACTATCTTTGAAAAAATGAAAAGTCTACTGATGCATATTTTTTGGTATTTAGGTAGGAAACACGTTTTTTGTATTGAGGTTATGATAGTGGATAGTTAACATACATACAATATATAAAAAATTTCTTACCAAGATCTAGAACCTTGACCATATTTACGAGGGTGAGAATACCAAATGTTTTGAAAACCCATTTTTATATTTTACTGTGTTTTTTGTTACACAAGCACAACGTTACCGATGCAATTGCAGAAGGAAAGAAAGTACAGCACAGCGTAACCAAAGATTGTTAATATTTGACAACTGACAATTGACTTGAATTGATAGGATGTTTAATAACTTTTGATAACTGGCTTCTGCATCCACTTTAAGGAACCTTATATAATCAAGGAAGTAATAATTATTAGAGCAATATTTATTTATTTTATTTTATTTTATTTACAAACTATTACAGGTACATTAACAAATATGTAATGTGTAAAAGTTATAAACACACAAAATCTCGTAGTTGAATATATATTGCATAGTTTAAATTTTATTAGTAAGGCAAACCCAAATTTAATATTTAATCAAATAATTGAAAAAAGTATAATTTATTAAATGGATTGGTACCTTGGGTAGATTGTCTCTTTTATAAATTTTTCATTGAATTGAAAGAAGAATTTGTAAAACTTCATTGATGTTATTTTTTTTTATATTTTGTGATTGATACTTGACCCCAGAGATAATGCTTCACACATTGTATAATTTCAAGGATAAATTTATTTGAAATTAGTTAAACTTAAACATAATACTTTAAAGAACTAGAAAAAGTTATAAATTTAAATTAAATGTAGTTTTAAATAATTATGCTTTTAATAAATAACAATTTATATTTTACAGGAATTACAATTTTCATAATATTGTGTTTTGTAAGAGTTAATTCGATCGATGTAACGGATACATGTTTAAAAAATGAAGAAAATTGTAGAGATAGTGAGAGGTAACACATTTTTTAAATCTTTAGGAAAATCGTTAAATGACAACAGTGAATAATAACAAATAATTAATGAATTTTAAATAGTGGTGAATGTCGCAGTAATAAAAAATAAATGAAATAGGTACTTACATTAATAGACTTACAAATTAAATGTTCACTTAATTCTATTGTATTAGTTCATCTCTAGTTTTATTGTTATTGGTCTATTATTAATTTCGTATAAATAAAATACTTGGTTATTAAAATTTACTGAAAGAATCACTCAGGAATTTGTTATTATTCAACATATTTTAAACATTTATTTGTTTGAGTTTAGTATTTATAATAATGATCTTAGTCAAACATCTTTTTAAATACAAAAGCGAATAGCTTGTTGTCATGTAACTATTTATTCTTTTAGAAGGTATCTTCTTTATGATGTAAATAGACCTGAGGGATTTAATTTAAGGAGAGATGTTTACATGCGTCTTGCTGTATTAGCACATAATATGAAACATTCTTCTAATAAAGCATTGAATAAGTTCACACTTGTACTCCCACCTTGGTCCCATTTAGTTCATTGGTCATATAGTGATTCTCCAGAACAAATACCATGGGCTCTTTATTTTGATATAGATGATTTAAGAAAATTCGCACCAGTACTAGAAATGTATGAGTTTTTTAGCAGTAAGTATGTTGAATATTTCAAAAAAGTACATTTTTAAAATATTTTAACATTTTATATTTTAATCATTTAATGTTGTGTCAGTGGAAAGTTAATGACATTATATTAAAAGTAAATACATTTACTATTTTAATCTATTTATTATTTTTTATTATATTATTTAACTTAATCAGTAAATATTTAAAACTTCCATAGAGTTGATTTGTTTTGCAATACGTAGAGATACCTATATGTTTAAACTATGATTGTACCAAACCAGAATTAAATAAAGCATAAAATGTATGCATAAAATTTACTTTTATTATTTACATTTTAGATTATCCAAATAAATATACTAAGGTAACAATTGATGAAGTTTATAACTTACAACACTTTGAAAATATGTTTGAAACAGGAAATTTTCAAGACCGGATGAAAATTGCAGATTGCCAAAAAAAATATGAAAATACTTATTTTTTTTATAAAAATATAACAGCAAAAGAAGTAAAATGTTTATCTTATCATGGACCAGCTACTAAGCTAACAAACTTGCTATTAAACACAGATGCCAAGTATGTAAAATTAAATAACATGTCACATTTCTGGATTCTTCAAATCAGTAATACACCCCAACATATAAAAAGTCTTTATTATTCAGGTACAAACTGCAAGTTTCTGGTACTAAAAACTATGAAATAATAACCATTTTATTTGATCTATAGAGATGATTTATTAAAGAAAATGACCTTTCAAAGGTCTGTACTTTATTTCCAACAAGATTTCAAGAGGTGATTTAAACCGAATTGTTTACCACCCAACCACACATGTACTTCTTCAACATGATTTCATATGCCCATTTAAGAATATACACGCGAACTTCTTTGTTTATTGTCAAGCAGGGTTATTTGACAACTGTCGTGTTCTTTAATGTTTCATCCTACTCTGACTGATTTAACAGGAAGTGGTTCCTAACAATAGAAATTCGTAGAGTAGGGCAATATATCGATCACCATGATTTTTCACCGGTGATTGAGAAATCACTGGAACAGCCAGTTATCGAATTTTAACTTAACCAGTTATTCCATTACTTTGTCTTTAAAATTTTTTTGTTGCTTTGTATTTTTGTTTTATTTTTTTTTTAAATGGATTTTTATTTGTTTTCTGTTTTTTTATTAATAAAATATACACCATTTCTATTTTCGCAACTTGTTTAGCTAATAGAAAATTAAAATAAAACTCCTTAATCAAGTATCACATTAATATGATAAGAATCACTGTAAAAGTAAAAAAGTTATTATGCCTGCATTGAATAAAACTATTGATATTCCAAAGTAAAATATGAATCACTTTCATCATTTTCGATTCATCAATACTCTCTCTCTGTAGTCCTTACAACCCAGGATGGGTCTTGGCTGACTCAACAATTCCCCTCCATAGGACTCTGTCCATCATTAGCTCTTCTGCTTCCGTGATATTCAGAGTTTTAAGATCTGATTCTATGTTGTCTCTCCACCGTAGTTGTGGTCTTCCTAATGGTCTTTTACTGGTTAGGGCCTGCTCCCTTACTATTTTGGCAACTCTTTCATCTTCCTGTCTTTTGACATGGCCGGCCCATCTCAGTCTTTCCACTTTAATTATTTTGACAATGTCCGGTTGATCATATAGTTCTTCTATTTCCCTGTTTTTCTACTACGATACTGTTGTGTAGTTTCATCACTTGTAGGTCTGTATATACTCTGTAGGATTTTCCTCTCTGCAATCCTCTATCTGTTCTCGTTCTGTTTCATCATGGTCCAGGTCTCACAGGCGTACGTCATAATCGGTCTTACAATGGAGTGGTATATTCTTATTTTAGTTGTCCGAGACACATTTTTGGATTTTATTATTTTCTGTAATGCAAAACAGCAGCAATTGGCACTTTGTATTCTGATGTTAATTTCCTTGGTCACGTTATTGTCTGACGTGATAGTGGCACCCAGATTTTTAAATTCATGAACTCTTTCAAAGTTGTATTGGTACATCGTCACATTTTGCCCTATTCGATCCCTACGCTCCGTTCTTGATGTGGTCATGTACTTGGTTTTACTCTCATTTATTTTTAGGCCTTCATTTTTCGCTGCAGATTCTATTTTTAGAAATTCTTCTATGATGTTTACAGTTGTGTTACCAATGATGCCTATGTCATCCGCATAGGCCAATATGAGACAGGGGCCCCGATTTCTGAAAAGAAGTCTCGGTTTTTGCCTCCCTCACTACCTTCTCTAAGGCTATATTAAAAAGGAGAAGGGAGATGGCGTCTCCCTGTTTTAGGCCATTATTTATAGTAAAAAAGGTTAAAAGCTTCCCTCCGATCCAATACATCTTCCAAAATTAATATTATTATCATAGAAATTTCCAGTCACCGCAGTGACTAAAATCACTGTTTAAAATCACAGTTACTTATAAATCACTTTCACCGTTTCACCGGTTACTACAAAATCACTGTATCGTCCAGCTCTAGTAATTCATCTCTAAAACTTAACAATGTTTACAAAATTTCTCTTATGACTTCCAAAACTAAACTGTACTTTTTATTCCTTTTACGATTGAAGCAGTAACAATGATTGTGTCAAAATAGTTACTAAGTTCTGAGCTTGTCCCTATTTCTCAATACTTGCAGGTGTAACACTGATATGTCAGGCAGTTTTAAACTAGTTTTTAAATTTTCTTCTTGTTGTTGTAAAAAATTCTAAATTCTTACATTAACCACACCTTCTAGTAGAGAGAAAGAGAGAGAGAGAGATTTGGTTTCTCTGAATTACAAAAAGTTAATAAACTCTTACTTAACACTTTTAGAAATATTTGAACTTAAATGACAAGAAAAACTTGGTAACACATTAAATTGGTATATTTATTTCAAAATTTCCTTGTTAAGAACAAATTATAGTGCCACCAACTGGTCGACCAAACTGCAAGAAATTGTACTCATCGAGTTTAGCACACTGCAATCATTCTCGTTTATCTTTCGTAATAATTTTACCATAAAGTATATATTTCTTATTAGTTAAGGCAGCATGCTCTAATAATGGCACCTTAGGGGACGGCGTCTTCTGATTTACCTGGAATTTTGAAGCGCAGAGTTGGTTTGGCTGGGGTTGTTGTCAGATGGGGGCTAGTTATTTTATAAAGTCGAGTAATGGGTGGAAAAATCCTTCGGGTTTAATATGTATATTTCATGTGTACAGCTTCATTCGATTTTTTACCAAAAATTACATGGAATTCATCTTCATAACTTACTGGAGGATATGCCAGCTATAAATCAAAAATCCCATGTCAATTTCCATGGTACAATAGAAAGCAGAAATCCTGTATTTTTGTAATACATTAGACTTCCTTTTAAAAGCAGTTAATATCCAGACTTTTCAAAAGTTTTTGCTACCTCCTAAAAGAGGTCTATTGTGCCCTCCTCGTGGTTAGAGCTCCTCCACCAGCCTCAGTTAATATAGTTCTCTGGGTCAGGTTTTTCTTTGCTTGCTACCCCCTTAATCTAAAACTCTTTAATGCCTGTGTTAAAAATGTGTACATTTTATGTATTAATCAAAACTTTACTTTTTAGAACAATATTATTAAATCATGCAGAAGTAACTCTTCATGAATTTTTTGGAAGTAGACTGTATTGGCAAGCCAGAAGAAGTATGAGATTCAATAAGGAACTCGGGCAAATTGCAGAAGAATTTAGAAACATGTTTTTAAATTCTACAAATGAATCTGATAACACACAACTTCCTGAAAACTGGACAGATGAAAAAGTATCAATTTGATGTAAATTTATAGTTAGTTATCTAACGCATTCGATAGTTTTGTTTCTACTATTACTCTTAATTCGGATTATATTTTTGTTTATTTTGAATTAATTTAATATTTTATTCTTAATAGTTGTTGCTGTCTCTTGTTAAGTTACTCTGATATTAAGGAAAATTTATTATAGTAAAAAAAAAGTTAAAAGAAAGATTATTTCAAAAAATGGTTATATTTAAAAAATATTAGCAACTTAATTACGTGCTTTTTTATAAACGTTAGATATTTTTTTACCTTTACAGCCTAGACGGGATGCAATTGGTGGACCTTATATAGGAGTACATCTTAGACGTAAAGATTTTGTTATAAATAGACCAAATGAAGCTCCTTCGTTACGAAGTGCTGCAGAACAAATTAAAAAATTATTAAAAAAATTCGACTTGAAATCTGCATTTGTCGCTACAGATGGCACACAAGAAGGTAAAAATGCTTTTTTACACGCTTTATATTAGCTTCACTTGTATCTTATCTATCTGTAACGGAATCATTGTATACGATTTTCACCCACTTAAAAACATCAGATCGACTTGAAACTTTGTATACTTCTAAAGGACCGATGACAATACAATAATTTCATAAATTTTGTCAAAGATCCTGGCTAGGATCATCAGGATATTAAAAAAAAACTCGAACTAAAAAATGAAAAATAAATATTAATTTAAAAAACTAAGACTACACGTTTTATAAGAAAACCGAACTAAAAAATAATAATAATAAAATATAATTTTACAATCAAAAGCGTGGGGTGTGCTATAATAATTAATATATTTGATAATAAACATATATTGGTAAAAGTAAAATCTTCAAGAAGAAAATGTATACATCATAAAAAGCACCCCTCGCTTTTGATTGTAAAATTATTTTTTATTTTTTAGTGTGGTTTTCTTATAAAGCGTCTTGTCTTAGTTTTTTTAAACTATTATTTATTATTAATAAAGCGTCGCATGCAATACAGTTTTGTGAAATGGAATTGTTAAATTAAGTTAATTTTGTTTAATTAAAAGATGAAAATAACATGTGCAAATCTGAATTTTCTTTTTCAGAGTTCGACCTCTTATCTTATCATCTAAAAGGATATAATATTATAAAATATACTCCAACCTCTGAGATCCATAAAAAATTTCGGGATGGTGGTATAGCTATTATTGATCAAATAATTTGTTCACATTCAAGACACTTTATTGGAACTTATGAAAGTACATTTTCGTTTAGAATTCAAGAGGAGAGGGAAATATTGGGCTTTCCTACTGATACTACTTACAATGTTTTCTGTACTAAGAACGGCTGTCCGAAACCTTCAAAATGGAAAATTGTATATTAAAAAAAAATAAATAAAGCAGCATCAAAACGTGAAGCAATGAACTCATTAAGGCATAACATAAAATCACAATGTAATATAGTTATAAGTTATACATACTAGAGATAAATTACTAATAAAAGGCACTTTTTCAGTGTTGATCGCATTGGTTATCAATGGCGTTTCCTAAATATTTTGTATTGGTTAACAAATTTATCTATTTGAGAATTTATTGTAATTGAAGGTAAATAAAAAAATTATAAATGGATACCTTTAAGATCATTAAGGGTTGCTCTTTTTGCCAGTGAAGTTGAGTTGAGTAAACATTTTTTCATTAGTATAAATAATATCTTTTTTATCTACTTATCTACTTTCATCAGTGCTCTCATACATGCTCTTCGGTTGTTGGTACTCTCGACCTGGCCTTTCTTCAAAACAATGTTGATCTGATCGAGATATGTTTGCCGAGGTCGACCTCTACCGACTTGTCCATTCACACTCGCCTTATAAATCTGTTTTGTCAATCTTCTTTCATCCATCCTCTCTACGTGTACAAACCATCTAAGGCATCCTTTATCTATTTTTGTAATCACATCTTTTACACCACAGCGTTCACTTTCTTACTATTCTTCACTTTATCCAACCGAATCACTCCGGCTATACTTTTCAGACTACTTATCTCCGCAGCATTAATCCTATTTTCATGCTTCTTCTGCCAAACCCAACATTCACTACCATACATAAGTGAAGGAACCAACACTCCTCTATGCACAGCCAGACGTGCCTTTTTTAACATTTTCTGGCTATTCATAAGGCTATGTAGTGCCCCATTCATTTGTTTTCCTCCCAACACCCTTCACTCAATGTCACTGTCATACTTTCTATCTCTCGTAAACTTTGAACCCAAGTATACAAACTCATTTACTTGTTCCACTCTTTCTCCCTTAACCAGAACCTTACAGTTTGTCATGCTTTCTTCTCTTTCAAAAACCATTACTTGATACTTGGTAAGTTCTTTTGTGCCCTTCTTAGAGCACCTTTTCCAGCCCCAGTTGTTTTACCAATTTCCAGAGTTATCAGGGATCCTGATATAGCTCTCTGGCTCAGGTTTTTCTTTGCCTAAGCACAGGAACTGGGACCTTGCCAGTCCCTTGTAGTGGCATAGGAAGTGTTCCGCCGTATCTTCCTCTTCAAGACAAAAATGGCAGTAACTGTTCTCAGCCTTTCCTAATCTACAAAGGTGTTTGCAGAGTCGACAATGTACTGTCAGCTGGCACACTGATACGGGTTGAGTAGATCTGCCGTGGTTGCATGCGAGGGTTCTTTTATGAACTTTTTCGCGTGGCTCTGACGTGTGGATCCATTCCAATTAACCAGAGCTTATGAGCGCATCCACTTTTTTACGGTGCTTCTGAGGCTTTTTAAAACCCTACAGTGGGGTTCAGGTCTGATGGGGACAGTCTCCGAGTCCGTTTTGGCTAATGTATCTGCCTCCTCGTTATCTTCTAACCCCAAATGTTCTGGGACCCATACCACTGTGACATTATTTATGACTTATATGTCCTGCAGAAAATTATTGCAATCTATCACGTTTCGTGAGGGGATAACCGAAGATGCCAATGCCTTCAGCACGGCTTGGCTATTGGAGCAGATTGTTATTTTTAATTAGAAAGTTTAGCCTTTAGCGCAGTGTTCATGTTTGATGTTTAATTAACAATTTGTATTTTTTATTACTTACTAATAAAAAAATATTGAATGTAAATTTTTGGTTGGTTATTAAATATCAGTTTATGGTTTAGTTTTAAAGATCGTTTTTACATCTCCAAGTCGTATTTCAAATATATGTTTCCCTCTATTAACACATTGTAGGTAAATGAAGAATATTTTAAAGATTTATTAGAATCTTATTGTAGTAATTTATCATCTCATTTAAATTTATTTAATGGTTTCAATATTTATTAATTGTTTTTGAACAATAATGTTAATTATAAATAGTATTTGCTACCGCAGCAATTATTTACATAACAGTTGCATATTCGGCAGTTGAAAAGTAGAGTGGGGACACTGCAAGTGTGCCTTTTAATCGTGGGTCTATTTTAAGTCCCTTTAAACATTTTTAAAGTTTTAAAAATAATTTCCGTTCTGGCTACTCCCTCTACTCAGTACTCTCATGATGTAGTTTTTGAAGGGTTGAAATAAATAAACACAAAATCATCAATAATGAAACAAGACAGTAAACATATATTTATACAATTTTCATATAAAATTTACATTACAATAAAACAGTAGATACAAATAAAATGGAATTCGTTATATAGTATATTTATATAAAGCTCTTTGAATCTGCCTTCGTCTTAACTTCTTTGTAATTATTTACATCTAAAGTTGCACCAAAAAAAAACCGTCCGAGCGAAGGAAGAATTAAAGTGCCTAGTCTAGAATAAACCTAATTAATACTCGATAATTTTATGTACAAATTTTAACTAAAAATTAACCTACGTTGTTTTTTTGCCGAATCATAGCCCCGCATTTAACCAAACTGTCGAATATATTCGTTGCAGCGTAGGCCAATAATACCAAAAAATATATCCCGCCGGCGGTTTTGGCAAAAAAACAATGAATCCACTATGCCTTCAACAGCTCTTATACCCATCAATTGTATGAGAATTTACGGAGATTTTTTTGTACAGATTTAGGTATATAGTTTACCAAATGTATTCTTAAGACTGTTTGTGAACCAGAAAAATACACAAGTTGAACAGCTTTTTAAATTATAGTTGTTTTTCTATTTTATATAAAAATACGTAACAAATTTCTGGTACTTAATCACCGTAAGTAATGCGCTTACTATTAAAAAAAATCGGCATATAATTTACATTTTTTTAACAATTACATACAGAAAAAAAATAATAAAAAACTAATTATTTATAAAATATCAAAATTCTTCAATATTCTGGCACATCATATTGCGGATTTGCTCAAGAAAGCAGACCAAGAATAAAATCGGGAAAAGAAAGTGGGGGAGGATCAGACATAAGTATTCTTTGCAACAGCCATAGCAAAAATTGCATTTTAGTATATCCCACTATGCCAACGAAAACGGTAAGAAGATCGTGAAACAACTGAAGACCGAACAGTGATTAGTAAACCAAGTAAGGCTAGCTCGAATGATGCCATAAAAACAACGTTGGAATCCACTGGTTAATGCAGAGTATGCCCCCTTGAATACAAGCTAGATAATAAGTAAAAAACGTTTAGTTCTCTCCAGTGAAATCCGTTTATAGTGACTCCGCCTATATTGACTAACCGTTTAATATATGTAAAGTAATTGCAGTGCGAAATTTGGTTTACAAATAAAATTCTTTATAACAAAGTTTGGATATAATGACTTCGCTTATTACTCTTTGTTTTAATATGTTTGTTTTGTATCAGATCATGTTTCTTTTTCTTTTTTAGGGTTCCGTACCTCGAAAGGAAAAAACGGAACCTTATAGGATCACTTTGTTGTCCGTCTGTCTGTCTGTCAAGACCCTTTTTCTTAGGAACTCGTAGAGGTATCAAGCTGAAATTCATATCTAATACTCAGGTCCACTGTCCCTTGAAGCTGTGAAAAAATCAAGCTTTTAAGCCAACGCAATCAAAAGATAAAGCTGTTAATGCCGCAAATTTTCGATACTCGCAAGGGAATCAAAACCTACAGGGTACTTCCCGTGAACTCAGAATCTTGAAATTTGGTACGAAGCAACGTCTTATAGCACAGATAAAGGAAAAATTGCGAAAAGCATAAATTTTTATTTACATCATATAATAAAAATATTTTTAATAATTTTAAACTTACTACCGCTTTCCTCATGAACGCGTAGTGATATTATATTGAAGTTTATATCAAATACTTAGGTCTATAATACCTTTAAGCTGTAAGAAAATCAAACTTCTATGTCAACGCAATCAAAAGAAACAGCAATTTAAGCCGCATATTTTGAAACTCGCAACTACTCGCAAGGGAATCAAAACCTAAAGGATACTTCCAGTCGACCTAGAATCTTGAAATTCGGCATGAAGCAACGTTTTTTAGCACACATGAAGGAAAAATTCCGAAAACCTTAAATTTTTGGTTACATCACATATTTTTTTTTTAATAATTATAAACTTATTACCATTTTGTTTTGGTGAATGTTGCTGTATAACCTAAATGCGTTTATTATATTTCTTATTGTTGGTTATTATCAAACAGCTTGTTTGTATTGTTCCTACTGGCGATGTGAAATGGCGATGGGAGACTTCAATATGGATTTTAGAATGAATCCCCAAAATGGAATTGACACATATTTTTCATCCATAAACATATTTCCGTTAATAAAAACTAGCACTACACGCGAAGTAGTACAACTATAGATTACGTTTTTTCGAACTTCAATGTTCAATGTGTTACTATTCTTACCTTTTTCAGTCAACATTTACAGATCTGGTTCAAATTTAATACTTAATTAGTATTTTTGAACCAGATTTCTAAATAGTGACTAAAAAACTTTGCAAATAAATAACTTCGATAAAAGAACTTTTGCAAGGCTGCTGCAAGGCTAGTGTAGGTATTTCAGTTATTTTATAAAATAAATGATGTGTTAATATAAAATAAAGGATTACTGAAAAGATAAAGAGACCTTTGTCTTAAATTTATGCTTTTCCAGCTTTCCACATTGTAATGTTATGGATTTCATTTAGCAATAAAAATACCATAACTTTTACTTATATACCTACACGTTTGTACGGAACCCTTGGTGCGCAAGTCCGACTCGCACTTGGCCGATTTTTTTTTTATTAATAGGTGTACTTACAATTTGTAGTTTTTTCCTCCATTATACTAAATACCTAATAAAAATAGAAAGTTGTTTATTTACCAAGACTATGCTTGGTATGACGTGCCGTCCGCTTAGTATGACGTGTTTGTCACTTCCCTTTGATGTCATAATAAACAGATTCTATTATACAGGGTGGCCAACTGAAAACGAAACGGCCATTTGCAGAAACCTCGTCAACATTTTAGAAAGTAGTGGAGTCAAAATTACCGGAAAAGAGTGTTCCACTTTAATCAAAAATCGACGAGTCTAAGCGTTTTTCTAAAATGTTAACGTGGCTCTTTCGTTTTCGGTTGGACATTTCCAACATTTAAAGTACGTACCTATATTAGTAATAAACTTGCAACATTGCAACTAAATAAGTTTTTCAACTTTTAGAAATAAGACTGATTTAAATAAATCGACTCTAAATGTGTGATTTTTGTTTAAGGTTTTGCACGGTTCATTAGAATTTATATTGCCTTTACAACGATTCTCGTTTATAAAAGGTAAATCTTATTTATATGAATTTTTTTTATTCGGTTACTTGCTTCCCTTTCATATCTACACATTTTAAATTTAAAATTCGTTTTTAAATCTGCAGAATAAATTAGGTAAACTTTACAAAGCTTTTTACAGCATCTAATTATCTACCTTTACTCGAAATTCAGTCAGAAGTTTTAATAGTTGTAGAAATTTTTTTATATGTCTATATGTTCTAAAAGAATATTCACTATGTTGTTTTTACATTGGCAATCCCGCGTTATTTATACAATACAGAAGTATGGAGTATTATCGTTTTAATTAACGGTATTAGGTGCATTACAAATAACCCACCCTTTATTACGGTTATTATTGCATACAAAAAAGTTTCAAATTGAATAGGAGTATTTAAGTTCGCAACGTTTATTACTGTTTTTTTAAATGCAATAGTGTTAAAATATTGTGAACACATTAAACTGAATAAGCCGGTATAAACATTAATGACAGAAGTCAACAAAACAATTCTTTTTTTGAGTTTCTATTTAAATTGATAAACTTTCATTTATTAATTAAGATTGTTTTTGACTTTTTTACGTTGATAAATAAGACTTAAGTTTTTGGTTGATATAATTAGCAGCAGGTAGCAGCGCGATTAATGAGTTCTGCGCGAGGCCAGTGTGGCACACATTGTGAACCCACCCTGTCAGCAAGTAGTTAAATATTGAATGTTTAAATATCAACTTGTAGTTAAAGAAACAGCTGGACTTTGTATTAAAGTACATACATACATATAGTCACTTTTTCCCGTAGGGGTGGGCAGAGATCACTTCCTTCCACTTCCGCTACGGTTCTTACACACATCTTTTGCTTCCTCTACTTTTATCAGTGCTCTCATACATGCTCGTCGGTTGTTCGTATTCTTGACCTGGCCTTTCTTCAAAACAATGTTGATCTGATCGAGATATGGTCGCCGAGGTCGACCTCTACCGACTTCCGTCCATTCACACTCGCCTTATAAATCTGCTTCGTCGCTTCATCCATCCTATCTACGTGTTCAAACTATCTAAGCTTTCCTTTATCTATCTTTGTAATCACATCTTCTTTTACACCACAGCATTCTCTTATCTTACTATTCTTTAATTTATCCAGCCGAGTCACTCCGATTATACTTCTCAGACTACTCATCTCCGCAGCATTATTCCTATTTTCATGCTTCTTCTGCCAAACCCAACATTCACTACCATACATAAGTGTAGGAACCAACACTCTATGCACAGCCAGACGTCTACGCCAACTGAGATATATATGCCCTCTCTACAGTACCTACCAAATATCAGTTGTGAATAAATTTTAAATCAGTTCTAATGGACTTGTGACCAAGTTATGATCTGTTATAGATTAGATATGGATTAGTTGTATATAGTTATGGATGTAGTCAATTTAGTAATGGTTCAACGTAACATCATCTAGTAGAGATGCACAAGCCTGAACATCTCGTTCAATACAAACCAATAGTCAAGTAAACATACCAGTCAAGAGTTAGAGGCAGTTTTATAGTGATAGGGTAAAAACTACCACCGTGTTTTATTCTAACCTACTCTCGTTCAAGTAATATCTTTCAAAACAAATTCCCGCCAAGCAGGGTTATTCGCAACCGTCGTGTTTTGTTGACGTTTTATCCCACTCTGAGCAATTTAGCCACTCCGTCCCTTTTAATAGTAATTCATTTCTAATAGTGTGTGGATAGACCTAGAACTTTATTGTCGATCTCGTATATATAGTTGAAGTCAGAAATAATTTTTCTCTTTTCATAATTATATATCAGTTTTATTAACATATATTCACAAAGACACGTTCGTTGTTTTCTATTTGTTGACACTGCTTCAATTTTTCTTTTTAATAGGGAAAAATCACGTCATGCGAGATGGCGCTGTCAATGACAAAATATCGGATCGAGGTGTGAACAACAAATATTCTGTGATTTGATCACTTGTAAGACCACATTTTTTATTGAAGGGAATTTTAGTTATCTCAGAGATTTGGTTTGATTGTGTTAAACTATTAGATTGAAGCTGGATTTAACGTTTGTTTTGACGTTTCAGTTTTATTGTCGTTGATTCTTGTTAAATGCCAGTTAAGACCAGGAGTGTCCAGGTATAATTGTTGGTTTGTTTTGGAAGTTTTTTAGTTTTGTTGTCCCTGGAATTCTTGTTGCATTGCCTATGAAAGTCGAAATATCAATTTGGGACATATTGTATTATGTGGGTGAACGTGTTCGACCAATTATGGAAGGTGAACAGGTTTTTAAGGCTGGCAACTTCATTTTATGTAGAACTGACAGTCTCAATGAAAAAATTATCAAAAGTTTATGCATGAGTTCCATTTCTAAGCTGCTTTAGGATTTAAAGAAAATTTATGCAAAGATATTATCGAATTACCATAGGTAGAGCATTGTGGAATAGGGTATATTTTTCGCCCTTTTATCTTAATATCACCTTTTTTAATCCTTTGCATTTTCGGATTTTGTGATTTATTAACACCAATTCTTTACAAAATATCGTTCAAATATAACACTTTCAATGATTTTAACTTGCTTAAAATAATATATAAAATTCTCTTTTCACCCATATAAACAAATGGAGGTTAGTTTGTTGTTCACATCTCGAGAAGTTCATACGATCAATAATAGATGTCACCCATTCCGTAAGTTTGCCCTATAGCACATAGATAAGTGATATCCAATTACAGTGGTTGTGTTGTTGGTTGAATTTGTTTATTTCCTATTGGCTCAATATCCAATCTTATTCTTGTTTTGGCGCGCATCGTTGTGTTTAAGTGATTTTTTTTTTTCAGTGTCGTATTTGGATTTTAATTTTTTTAAAAATGGCTTTTTAAAGGTCTTTTAAAAGTGATGAAAATTATGTAGAATATATTATACGTATATACTTCTATGCAGATTCCATCCGAGTTAAACTTTCTTCCGGGAGTAAAGAAGCATTGGAGGAAAAAAAGGATGCGTAACAAGAATTAGGTATTTTTATGTGGATGTCACCCTCCACTTAAAAAGTTATTAAAAATAATTATGTACCACCAAATAAAATTAGAAAATAATAGGTCTAATTAGAATGTAGTGAAAAGGATTCACGTTTTGACAAAAATTTCAAAACCCCTTTTTACAAAAGTAATTAGAAACGAGTAATGTTTTTCAGGAAATAAGCGAAATCAGAGATTTTTGGTCAATGTAGATCACTGTATAATGAAAAAAAATTAATAAGCCGTCACGAGACGCCTGGCAGATGTGAAATATCGAAACTATTTGTTATAGAAAATTTGCTTACAAGGATAGTTTGTTAAAGAAAATAAATATGGCATAATCAATAACAAAATATTCAGATAATATTTAAAATATACACGCTCTCATGTACACACATAAATGCACACCTTAATTATAAAAATATAATTAACTTACTCTTGACTTGAATCACTTAATAATTGTACGTTCTTTGCAAAAGGCCGCTCACTTTCATGTTCTAAACCATTACTATCAAGCTTATTTTATTGTAGTTATTACTTTCAAATAAATTTTCTTATTTTAAATTTAAAAACAAACATCACACTTTAGTTTTTTGTAATCAAGACAATGTTATTTACATAAAAAACAATAATAATCCAAATAAAGTTTACAATTCAGTATTATCAGTTATTGATGTAATATTAACACTCGATGATGTTTCTAATCGCATCAAAGTTACAATAAGCCGATATTAACCAAAATAAGCATCGAAAGTGTGACGTAGGCAGAGCCTAAGCGACAGAGCGAGCCGAGTAGTTACGGGGCTGCCGGAAGCTTTCGCATTAGGCATCGCGGCACTACGGCACCAACAGTCGTTGTTACCCCCCAAGCGCGCCATTAGATGATTCACATCAAAAAGTGTATAATTTTTATTCTTAAAACATTGTGCCGTCTTTTTACATGACTAAAAATAAAATCAAGTTGGTACCTATTAGAAAAGTGCTCCATTCTTTGGGTTTGAGATATCGTACCTTAAATAGAAGACAGACTATTATGGAATCTCAAAAAAAAATTATTTTACTAAATGAATACCCCAGTAGAATAAATAGATGAAGTTCATCGGCAAGGTAGATTCAGAGTTTGTCTTAATTAAAGTTGTTAAAAATTCGTGATTTCAACAGTAGAATTTCTCTACAAGAAATTCCTTGATTTAAACCCCCTTAATACGGCCCAGACGCCGGCAAGCTATCATCCGCTTTGCACAGGCTAGCAAACAGCTATACACCGTGTGCAAAAAGACAGTTACACGCTCGCACCAATAAAAACGTTGACTTCAGCGCCACAAACAAAGCCACTTTTGTCCGGTTTTAAAACTCTCTCTTGCGTCTAGACTGCCGAGCAAAAAACACCGCTTGCTTTACGACCCCCGCGCCAAGAGCATTGCGTTGGAAATGTAGCACATTATTTTATTTTTGTTGAAATTTTCATAACTGCAGGTAAACAGTAAACTGTGAATCCGATTCAGTTCAAGTCGACAACCAGTGAAAAGATTCTAATGATTACGAGACCGAAATTGTACAATTAATCATGTTTCGGTGAAAGAAAAAATGGGGTCTATATGTATTAAGTTCAATATACTATAAATGGCAATTATATAGTGTTTTATTTTAATGAAAACGAATACACATGTAATAAATCAAGATTACCACTGCGATGACCCCACACAACCCTCGGCAACTTATAGTAGGTAGAAACAATTGAATCAGCGACCTTATCAGCTATCGAAGTACTTCACCATCACCATCGAGGCGCACGGCGACATCTCCAGAGAGGCAGACGGCACCAGGTCTAAGCTTTTCCAGCCACTCTTCTTCTCCTCATTTCTTTTCTCGCTCCGTTGCGACAAAAATGGTAAGTACGTTGCACATGATATTATGAAAAAAGGAGTGATCAATCTGCTAAAGGTTTGTGAATGCTTCCCTAAATTGTTTTGTGCCGAATTGTTTCCTATTATCAGCAAAGAATATTTTGAGTTGTTCTTCATATCAAAGAATACACCAGTTGTGCTGGTATATCCTTTGGTTAAATCCAATTAAAGTCCGGTCATGGTCCTGACGCCGGCTAAATTATTTGAGGGGCCGAATTTGTGAAACAGGAAAAATTATTTCTGACTCCAACTATATATAATGTAGATATCTATATGTATATCAGTATAAGCTAATTATGCTATGCAAATATGAGTTGATTAAATAAATATAACAATAAACGATAATACTCAATACCTGCAGTCGTATAACAAATGCTGCACAACATAATTAAAATATATTTGTATTTTTTTAAATTACACACAACTCTCCGGTCCTGGAATTGAATCTGCTATTATATGATCTCTCCGCATTGTCGTGAAATTAGTGAAAGACATGTCTCTAGGCCTTGGGCGGGTTCTACCCAAAGTACTGGTAGATAAATCACATGATGATGGTGACTAAAACAGATTAATAATCTAATTTATTACACAGGACCGTACAACGTGTTTGTGATTTTTAAAACTAGACGTCAAAATTGTTTGACTATCGCATGAAATTGAAATTTATAATTATTTTCAGGGCCGAAATAAATGGAAAACATATTGTGAAACATGGGATAACTTTTTTTGGGAGAAATATAGCGTTTGCAAAATGGCGTATCTGCAATTTGGGCATTTTTAGTTACCTTTGTTGGTTATTATTATACATTTATACTGGCAACACCAAAATGTCAAGTTTACCTATCCTGCGCCGACAACTTCCTGTCATGGCGTCACTAAACAAAAACGTGTAATGTGTTGTATTAAGTACAAGAAAATAAAACTAAAATACTACAAAAGCGGTGTTTCAATCATATTATATTAACAACCTTCACTTTGGATATAATAACACATATCTCTACAAGTTGTGCTTACCCCACAACAATCATCGCATTAAAAACCCAAAGTAAAACAAAAAAGAGAAAGAACGTATCTGCCACAATGGCAGTTGCTGCAATAACAAAAAAACTTTCTGTGCGCTTGCATCAGCATCAGCCATATTTTTCTCATTGTTTTTTGTAAACAAACGTGTTAAAATATCCGAGTACAAATAATAAAAAATATTAAATGAACCAAATTTAATAAAAAAAGGAAACATGAAAAGGAACAACAAAACGGTGTTTTTAATTGTTATGGAGTGTGTCAGAGTGATAGGTACACGGTATAAATCTTTTAAAGTCAAAACATTATTTTATAAACTTTTTAAAACTTAAATATACTTATATTTGCTCCCTGCAATTTTATGGAGAATATGGTTCAACGGAAAAAAAATTTGATCTCTTAAGTTAATATTATTATTGGAATAAACAAGCATTCGCCTGCCGTGTGGGAAACCAAACTAAAAAAAGAAGAAGAAGAAGAAGAGTTATTATGAATTTAAAAAAATGATAAACCGATCAATAAGGTAGTTTATAATTATTGGTGTTTTATAGACCTGGAAAAAGCGTTTGACCGAATACCACTGGAGGAGGTGGTACACCTTCTATACAACAGGCAAATCCCATACAACATCATAAAAACAATCGAAAATATTTACCAGAGAAACAAAATACAAGCTTAAATTAATGGCACAACTACCTAACAAATTTCTGTAAATAGTGGTATTCGACAAGGAGATTTCCTTAGCCCCTTATTGTTCAACATCGTTGGGGACGAAATAATAAAAAGCACTCGTAACCTGAAAGGGTATAAAATGAGGAACAAAGACGTCAAAATCCTATATTATGCCGATGATGCTGTTCTGATTGCAGAAAACAAATATGACCTACAGAGATTACTATTCAAATTCAGCACAACGGCAAAAAGTCTAAAAATGAAGATATCTGCAGTAAAGACAAAATGCATGACCACCTATCAGATGCAAACTGGTTGTGGATGATAAAATTATACAACAGGAGATGAAATTTAAATACCTAGGCATAGAAATATCAGGATACGGTAACATCGAGGCGGAGGTAAGGAACCAAGCGGCAAAAGCAGCACGAACCTCAGCTTACCTGAACGATACAATCCTCCGAAACAAATATATCGGAATCGAGACCAAATCCCAAATCTACAAGGCGGTCATCCGACCTATATTAACATACACAGCGGAAACTAGACCAGATACATCGAACACAAAGAGAATATTAGAATCCACCGAAATGAAAGTAGTGCGCAGGATCGCAGGAAAAAAACTTTTTGACAGGGAGAGAAGCAAGGACATTAGAAGAACATGTAAAATAGACAAAGTAAATAAATGGATATTGGGAAGAGAGAGAGAGTGGAACGAACACATAGACCGGATGAATGACGACAGAATGGTCAAAATAACTAAAAACAAGTCACCCTTATGGCTCCGAAACGTTGGTCGACTACGCAAGAGATGGAGCGACAACCTTGCTAATAATTGAACGGCAGAGAATATGAAGAAAAACAAGCAAATTGCTTACATTAAAGAAGGAAGAAGAAAAATAAGATAATTATTGGTGCATTAACAATATTTTCGGAATCTTAACTTTTAACTTGTTTGTAGGTGGTCAAAGCAAGGACAACTTAATTTGAGAAGGATGAAAAAAATGATATGGAAGAAGCAAAATTAAAGCTATTTAAGGTTAACTAAGTAATTAATTTAAATTTTCTACAAGTACTAACAATAAATTGTCATAGTTAATTGAAATAAAATAATTCAATAATTATTAACTTTATTTTTTGTTTAAATAATAAGATGATGGATAACCTCTTAACCTGCTCACTTTTTTGCTTTTTTGCGAACGCCCATGACACTTTAGTTACGTGCTTCGACTGAATAGACAAGGAAGGTGTGTCGTCACAAATGACATTCTTGTCAAAACTGATTCCAAACAAATAATTTGAGGTTACGTTCTCTGTTGATGCTTTCTAGACTTTTTTAATATCTCTAACATAGTCTTTAATGAAGTTAAAAAATTAAAGATAATACAAATAATTTATATTATAAAACACGATGAATACAATCTTCTCCTAAACCCCTTCACAAAATACACATCTAAAAAGCTGATTTAAATTGGACAGAGGCTTGTTTGGAATCACTTTTTGACAAGAATGACATTTGTGACGTCATGACTTTCCTCGTCTATTGTGTACAAGTACAGTACCATCAATAATTTGTTCCATTTGCTGCTTTTCAGCCATTATTGCACAAAACAGTACAAAACTTTATGACTACCGCTCTTTCAACATGGCTGCTGCGCTTGCGCTTGTCACGTGATGAAAAAGCCTCTCCTTCTAACAGAAAGGCGTCTAGTGGCAGATACATTTTTCTGTCATGTTCTTATGATTGGACCCACATACCTAAAAGGAGTTGTTACTAAAAAGAGATGCAATAAGGAGTCATTTTAACTAAAAATGTCTTATTTCAACTTGACACTTACAACATAGAACGACTAATTTCTTAAAATGTTTAGTGTTCTGTTACAAAGTAAACAGTTTTGTTTATTTTTATGCCTTGGGCTTGGCTGTTGTTGTGTGCGTTAGAGTGTTCTAGTTGTATAAAAGCTGAATATCGAAA